>CM051351.1:48676672-49266390 GCA_028015215.1 Gynostemma pentaphyllum | reverse complement strand
CACTAAAGCAAGATACTTTCTTGAGGAAACAAAATCATCCTTGTATCTTGACACAATACCCACAATCTCCCTTGATATACATTCATTGTTGGATCCATACAATCAGATTCTCGTTATTTCTTGTAAACAACTCTTAAACTTTCTTGCATCTATTTAGCTATCCTCGTGGGTTAGACAACCTTTTATCACTTTATTATTTGTTGACCATGTGCACTTGCATGCCACCCTTCACCATATAAATCCATCACCATTACCACCAACACCACGCATCGATTCTCTTTTGTGCTTAGTGAGGAAGATTTATTTGGTGGTCCCAAGATCGTAACCAAGAACGAGGAGGAAGAGTCAGACACTTCTCTACAAGGGTTAGTAATTCTTTTATGCATTTGTTTTGATAAATTATACTGTAAGGAAATATCCTTGGGACTTCCGTTTGAGAACACTTTTATAGATGCCTTAATCCCAACAACTGGTATCATAACAGTCTTGTATATATAATATTTTCAAAAAATTTATGATGGGAATTGAAATCAATTTTAAAAGGAGTTTTAAAATATGGATTTTGTGTTTTGGTTGAATTAGGATTTATTGGCCTAAGTTTTCTTTCCTAGAAATTTTGTAAACCCTTGACTTGGGTATAGAAAAAATTTGTAATTGTTTTAATTATATGATATATTAATCGAAACGATAGAGGAAAGAAAAGTGAACCTGATCCCTACGGCATCAAGGAGCCGATGCTGCGAGCCGCATATGAAGAGCACCACCATGGTGGCGGCATTGCGGCGTAAGCCTAAGATCGCCGCTTCATGCCGCACACAAATAAAAAAATTGTTTTTGGGGGCACGGCGCATAAGGTTGAAACCTAGGTGCCTCCCCTTAGTTTTTCCGGTTTTTCGTTTTCCGGAGATCCTGGAGATGTTCAAGATGAAAATTTAATTTATATTCAGATATAGATTTTAATTTTCAAAGATTTGGCCAATATTATCCCAACCAAAATTGCTTATTTATTTATTATATATTATATATAATTAAATAGTAATTATTCATGCATAAAATATGTCATAAATAATTATTCCCATCATAAATGCATAAATGCCATGATCATGCATCATTAATAAAGATTATTGATATTATGCTCATGCCTTGTATGAATATAAATGCTATATTTATTGTGCTAGAATTTTAATTAAGGGGTTAATTAGTAATTACTAGCGGATGTTTTAGGTTTTAATTAAATTGGTCTAAAAGAGTTTAGTAACCAATAATTTAATTAATCGTTTAGTTTTAAATAGGATTTGAAACTAAAACCTAAAAGATGAGGTGTCATTATTTTTAATTAAAGAGTTAATTAAAAATTAATAAAGTTGAATTTATTAATTTAAATATAACTCAAGCGAAAGCTATGCCCTAGATGAGAGGTTATTTAATCGTTCCATTAACACGGGACCCCTCTAACTGGGAGCTATCAGGGAGTCATTTTATTAATAATTCTCTTCATTGAGATGGTGCATAATGCGTTAGGATTAATAGAGATTAATCACACGACTTTCACATTAAAATCAATCTAACCGATCTATAAGAGCTATTATAAGTTAGATTGAACTTAGATATTAGAGGTAGCCTGGGTATATCTAAGTTAAAAGTCTTAGCTAGCTATATTGAGTGGGAGAAGGACAAGTGACAACATGTCCTGCGGTCTCCAAGTTGGAATCAATGAGTGAGATTCATATAGTGCTTTTGTGGTGTTGGTAACTCATCACTCATTCACCTGGAAAATAACCGGTATGAATCAATACCCGAGTGATTCTCTTCAAGATAGGATTTTTTAAAGATCTTGATGATTGATTCTCCCTTCGGTGACACTCATCAAAATAACATTAAGCGATCTAAAACTTGGGTAACACTCAAAGGGATTTATTTACAAAGACTCTTAAGAGTTTTGATGTTTGACTCTTCCTTCGGTAACCCTCATTGATAAGTGTATGAAAATGCACTTAATTTGTGCTTAATTGTAAAATAAATAAATTTTTGATTTAATATTTTCATTGATTTAATTGAATAATTTAAAATGTGAGAATATTAGTTTTTAATTTGATTTATTATTTTTTATAGGTAAAATATTACTTTTGGTGGAAGTTAGAATTTAATTGGTGAAGAAATAAACAAAGGAAAAGCAAGAAAAAGACTTAAATTCAGAATTCCCAGCTCTGTCCACGTGTCGCGTGCCAAATAGTTATCAGAATCCTTACCGTATAGCTGTGCCGCACCGGATCTGCACCGCTTCAGCCAGCCATTCGCTGACACGTGTCGAAGATAAGAATAATAAAAAAAATAAAAGAAATGGAATAGACAGTTGCCCCAGCGTTCGTGAATCATAGCTCGCCATGTGGCGAGTTGTCCCTACATTAGCGCCTTAGCGTGCGTCAGCCGTCCGCCATCTGCGAGCTGCCACATGTCGTCTGCTTTATTTTCCAGCTTGTTTTTTAATTTCTGACGCATGGGTCCCAACTGTTTTCCATCAATTTCAAAACACCTCTCTTCCTCCCATTTTTCTTTGCAATTTTAGTTTTTCATTTCAATTTTCTCTTTAGTTTTTGCTAGCATTTTCATACTTTCTTTTTAGAATTTGTGATAATGCTTTACAACTTAAGGCTAGTTTTATTTTGGTTAAGTTTAAGATGCATTTTATGTAATGCAATTTTATTTAGAATTTTGATTCAAATGTTCAAGTAATTCTTATTTTTAAGTAATTTCAATTTCTCCATCTCTTTCTTAATTTTATTGTTAATATTATTGTAGTGTTAATTTCATATAAATCTAATCATGATCTTTTTATGTGGGATTTTAACAATATAATTTTATTGATGATTTCTTCATTTTATAAAAAAATCTTTTACTACATTATGACTAGGGATGGCAACGGCCTGGCAGGGGTTGGGGATGTCATTCTCATCCCCTAACCCACGGGGATTTTAAATCCCCATACCCTACCCTATACCCTAATCAAAGAATCGGGGTGGGTTCGGGGATTCCCCGTTCGGGGATCGGGTTCCCCGCGGGGAAAATTCCCTTTTTTATATTTTAATTCTTATTTAAAAAAATATATAAAAAAGAATATATATTTAAAATATACATTTTTAAGATAAAAAGAAAACATAATATTAAACATTTTATAATTTATAAGTTAATATAACCATATTTTATATATTTTTTTCTACTAAATAAATATAAAAGTAAACAAAATATATAAAATTTATTAAAATATCGGGTTCGGGGTCGGGGGCGGGATGGGGAATGTGTTCCTATCCACTAACCCTAAAATAAATTTGGGAAAATTTTCCCCCCTAACACTAACCCTAACCCTATAAAACGGGGATTCCCCACCCCTAACCCGCGGGGAATTTTGCCATCCCTAATTATGACTTGTTATATTGTCGATCTTTGATTTTTTATAAAATAAATAACATGTTCTTAATTTGAGAAATTGTTTTACTTAAATACATTCGAAAATAATATTTGTTCTTTATTTCTAAATTTTCCGATTGATTATTTGGGATATGAAATTTTCAATTGAGTTAATGAATCGAAATCCTATTTAAATTTGTAAAGCATAAAAGCATTCTTACACTTAACCAAATCCATTATTAATTTATTTTTAAATCAATCTTTGTCATTTATTTACACAATTTCAAACACCAAAATTCTTAACCCATCTCTCTTTTTTCTAAATTTCTTTCACTTAATTCTTTCTTGAAATCATCATCTCTCTGTGGAATTGACCGCCCATCTATACTTTAAACGACCACTTAGCGTTTTCATTTTTTGGGCGTAATCACTCATCAAAATTAATATTTAAGTGATCTAAATGTTTCCCCTGACCAAAACATGGTAACTAAAGAACTGTAGGATATGAGATAGCCTGGAGATGTTCATTAGTTAAGAGGAGTCTCATTTTAGTGGGAAGGAACCTTGACCTGCCTACATAGGCATCGTTCTTGTCACACTAATATACCATGACATTGAAATTGTGTTTTAAGGTTTTAGAATTTCATTAAATGTGCATTCATGCATCACGTTTAATAGATGCCAAAAGTATGAATGAATGAATATGTAAAAATATATTACTAAAGCATTTGTTTATTTATTTATCAACAATATGTCAAATAAGAATTCTTGACTTTGAAAAACAAACTCATAATGAATGATGAGAACTATGACTTGGGAATCAGAACTATTTAGCATTCCTCGGTTGTTGAGTGCATTCATTTTATTCTTTACACCGATTGTTCTGGGGGTCCAAGCTCTTATCTTTGAGGCGTGTGGGATCCATATTAGAGATGGATCTAGAGCGATGAGATGGCTCAGATTTACATTCAAGAAAGACTTTCTTTTCACATGTACAGGACAGTAGACTTGGCTGCCACCGCACGAGAGGTGATATATATCATCCTAGATACTCGTACTAACCCTCAATATAAGATGACTGGGCTAAAGTATGCAAGGAAAAGAAGAGCATATGTAATGGTAAATATTATTTACTTAGTGACATTATGAGATAGAAGGATTTATCCTATTGAATTTATAAAATTCAATTCACTAACTTAACTTCTTTTTTGCAGACAGACGAATTTTCAAAAGTTCGTGAATTAAGCTTAGAGAATGATTTCAAAAGAAGAAAGATGGAAATCAATAATGGTAAATATGATTTACTGTTCTTTTTTTTCATTGATGAATTATGAGATAATTCTAAATCATTATCTTTCCTTTTGACAATGGAAGAATGGAAAGGAAATAAAGATTTCATGAAGTCTGTACTATGGAGCTTGAAGAAGCTTTTCTAGTCATTTATGAACCATTAGTAGTATCTATGTTATAGAAACTATTTAGTAACTGTTGTTATTTTTATTATGTTTGAGGAAATATATGTTTATTTTATTATGAATAAAACAAGTATTGGTTCATTTATAAAGTTGTTGATTATCTTTAAATAAAATATTTATTTTTTTAACACTCTTTATTATGTTCATGTTTTAAACCGAAACATAATTTCTATGAGTTGTATTCGTAAACAATCTTATACCGTAGATTTCGATATTAATAAAGTTGATATTTTCAAAATGGAAACTTTATTTGTTAAGGATTAGAAGATGACAATTTATATATACTAAAACCATTAGTATGAGCAACACTTTATAATACTGAGTTGTTCCAAACTACAAAGTCTAGAATAAGTAAAAGTAGAATTTCTAAAGATGAGACCCTTCTATGGCATCTAAGGCTTGGCCATATTAACCTCAACAAAATTCAAAGACTAGTTAAAAGTGGACCTCTAAGTGAGTTAGAGCTTGGTACACTCCCAATATGTGAATCTTGTATAGAGTGTGAGATGACCAAGCGTCCTTTTTCAGCTAAAGAAAATAGAGCCACAGAACCATTAGAGCTTATCCATTTAGACCTCTGTGGTCCGATGAATGTAAAAGCTAGAGGTGGATATGGGTACTTAAAGCTGAAGTTGAAAAAAAACTTGGTAAATCTATCAAGACACTTTGATCTGATCGTGGTGGGGGAGTATATGGACTATGAGTTCAAAGACTACTTGGTAGAAAATGGGATTACATCCCCATTTTCAGTACCTGGTACACCTCAGCAAAATATTGTAGCTGAAAGGAGAAATAGAACCTTACTCGAAATGAAGAGATCAATGATGAGCTATTCATCATTACTAGAATCTTTCTGGGGTTACGCATTGGAGACTGCGTTATACATCCTAAATAGGGTACCTTCTAAAAACCTTTTAGAAACACCTATTGAGTTATGGTCGGTACGTAAAGTTAGCTTGCGTCACTTTCGAGTATGGGGATGTCCAGCACACGTGCTGAAATCGAACCCTAAGAAATTAGAATCACGGTCTATGGTATGCTTCTTTGTAGGCTACCCTAAAGAGACTCGAGGTGGGTTATTTTAAAGTACTGAAGGGAATAAAGTGTTTGTGTCAACAAGTGCTACATTCTTGGAAGAGGACTATAGAGGAAACCACAAATCTCCTAGTAAATTAGTAGGAGAGGAGATGGTTCCAAGTGAAACCACTAATGAGCCAACAATTGTTGTTGACTTGCCTAGCTCTTCAAGTAGGAAGGGAAATTCTAGTCAAATCCAGTTAAGCATCCAACGTAGTGGAAGGGCACCCAAGTTTCTCGAATGATAATTGGGATTAACTCAGGTCAGTCATGGCGGTATTGACCTGGAAGATCTATTGTCTTATAAAAAAGCAATGATGGATGTTGACAAAGAAAATTGGCTAAAAGCCATGGATCTTGAGATGAATTCCATGTACTTCAACTTAGTCTAGGAACTCATAGACCAATCAGTTGGGGTATCCATTGGGTACAAGTGGATCTATAAGAGGAAATGTGGAGCCGAGGGGAAAGTGGAGACTTATCATGACGAGAGTATCTATATACTCTAGCTAGAAGGATTCATTTTTCATGGTGAAGGACAGAAGGTTTGTAACAAGAGTATCTATATACTCTATTTATGGATTAAAGCAAGTTTCATGGTCTTGGAACAAGAGATTTGACACTACAGTCAAATTGTATGGCTTTGAATAAAATTTTGATGAGTCTTGTTTCTACAAGAAGATACTCAACAAAGATGTGGTTTTTCCATTCTATATGTTGACGATATCTTACTTATTGGGAATAATGTAAGGGTATTAACGGATGTTAAGAAATGGCTAGCTAACGAATTCTAAATGAAGGATTTGGGAGAGGCTCAATATGTTCTTGGTATCCAAATTATAAGGGATTGTAAGAATAGAACGTTAACGTTGTCTCAGACATTTTACATTGAAAAAATAGTAGCCAAGTATGGGATTGATAAATCTAATAAAAGAGCGTTACCTTTAAGGCATGTGATTTATTTAACTAAGGACCAATGTCCTAAAACTCCTCAAGAAGTTGAGTGTATGAGACAATATCCTTATGCATCAGCAGTTGGAAGTCTTATGTATATGATGTTATGTACTAAACCATACATCTGTTTATGTTGTACAGATAGTAAGCCGTTACCAATCAAACCTTGGTTATGAACATTGGGTTGCAATCAAGAATATTCTCAAGTATCTTCAAAGAACGAGAGAGCATGTGCTAGTGTACGGTAAAGAGAATTTGATTCTCAAGGGTTACACAGATTCTGACTTTCAGGCACATAAGGATTCGAGGAAATCCACGTTTGGATCCGTTTTCACACTTTGTGGTTGAGCCATTGTTTGGAGGAGTATAAAGCAAAATTGTATTGCTGACTCCACAATGGAGGCCGGGTACGTAGCTACTTGCGAAGCTGCTAAAGAGGGTGCAAGACTTTCCTAACCGATCTGGAAGTAGTACCAGACATGGACAAACCCATAACACTGTTATGTGATAACCAGTGGTGCTATAGCCAACTCCAAAGAGCCTAGAAGCCACAAACAGGGAAAGCACATAGAGAGAAAGTATCACCTAATAAGGAAGATAGTCCAAAGAGGAGATGTTGTAGTGACAAAGATAGCCTCTGAGGATAATATTGTTGATCCATTTACAAAGACACTTTCGGCTAAGTTGTTCGAGCGTCATATAGGTAGTTTAGGATTACTAGATAAATCTCTGTAAAGCTTTAGTGCAAGTAGGAGATCGTTGGGGTTTCTGCCTTAAATCTTATGTAATCCAATTAAACTATAAATAAATAAAGGAATTATTAATTAGTAATATTTACATAGTCATTTATTATTGTTTAATAAATGTAATCCATCATAAGATCCAGGGTTACTTATGATAACTTAAAGTGAGGATGTGATGCGGGAAGATTCACTTAAGTCGTAACTCAAATAGTCTATAGTATATGAATAAAGGTTGGGTGCCTTATTTATGGTAAATCCACTAGCACGACCCACTTTTGAATTGGCACATGTGATTTCATCTGGATCGCTCATGTAGAGACTTGTGAGTGGGGGTGTTGCTGCAATAGAGATTGTAGTAAACTGGACTAAGATATACTTACTGTCTTCTGGGAAAGCCGTTACAGAAAAACACTTCGTATATCAATCGGTTGATCATGACCATTGATCTTAATCTTGAGTGTATTACGAACTCCTGTTCGCAAGAGACAAACTTTTGATTTGCATAGGTGAGAGTGACTCGATATAGTTCGCTCAATATGCCTCCCACTTTGGGGATTGCATCTTGCTTATAGCTGGGAATGTAATTACACAAGAATGGAATTCACTCTTTTCCATATAGGAAAATAGATAAGTAGTTCCCTTATAGACCGATTAGATGCTTGAACGGCGGGGCCCCATTTTCCTCTGATCAAGGAAAAAGCAAAGACGCAGAATGGAATTATGTAAGGTTGTTCATTAGAGAATCGATTGGGCTTAAGGAACAAGATGTATCATGGAGGCTAATACGGTAAAGTTACCTAGCCATGGATACGAACTACTTGTGAAGAATCAAAGTGTAGTTAATGATATTAGCCAATGGACATAACTATATAGTACTAAAAGTGCAACTCTAGATATTTAGTGGAGTTATCTAGGAGTTAATGAATAAGAATTAATTGATTGAAGGCGTTTAATCAATGTAATACTAGATCATTGGAGCTTAGTACTATAGGTCCATCAAGTCCTTCGAGCTAACGCATGTAATTGAGAACATAAATTAATACATTAATTTATTTGGGAAAATGATTTTAGCATTTTATTTGAAGTTGTCAAATCAGTTAAGGCAAATACAAATAGATGAGTCTATTTGATTAATTAAATGAAATCAAATAGAGGAGTCTATTTGATTATTTAATTATTTATTAAATAGAAGAGTCTATTTAATTATATAATAGAGAGATTAAATAGAAGAGTCTATTTAATTAAATTAATTTTGCAGTTTCCAAAATTAATGGGGATTTAAATAGAGGAGTCTATTTAAATATTTAATTTGAAGAAGTCAAATTAAAGAGGAAATAAATAAAAGGAGTTTTATTTAATGATTTATATATTTAATGGAATTGTTCTATTAAATAAAAGGAAAATAAAATGCCCAATATTATCATGGAGATGATGATGTGGGCGTGTGACACATGGGTAGGGTCACACGCCACCTTGGTTAATAATTAACCAATTATTTGTATTTTATTTTATTTAAAATATATGTGATATCGTGATTAATTTAAATGAGTAAGATATGGAATAATTATTTTAAATTAATAATGATTAATTTAAATAATGATAAGTGAATATTTTATTATGGAATAAGATATTATATCTTAATTATTCAAAATATATTTTATTGTATCTTTATTAATTATTTGATAATTAAAAGGATATTCAAAGATTTTCTAAGGCCTTAGTTTTTCTATAAATAGGAACCTTGGGGTGACCCCAAAACACACAACTAAGAGAGCAAAAGAAAAGGCTCAGGAAAATTCCACTTCTCCCTCTCTTTCTCTGTCGTCGCCGCCCATAGGGTAAGGGAAGAAAAAGTTTTTTTCTTCCCTCTTCCTTTTTCCAAAGAGGATACTGTCCACGCACTGATTCTTTTTTGTGCTTAGTGAGTAAGATGTTTTTGGTGGTCCCAGGATCGTAACCAAGAATGAGGAGGAAGAGTTAGACAGTTCTCTACAAGGGTTAACAATTCTTTTATTCATTTGTTTTGATTATATTATACTCCAAGAAAAGATCATTGGGACTTCCATTTGAGAACTCTTTTATAGAGGCCTCAATCCCAACACCTCACTCTTCTCATCATGTGGCCTCTTCACCTCCCCTACTTTTGATTTCTTCACCTCATCTTTAATTTCTACTATATTTTTTTTGGATGGTTTAACCTTGACGTTAACATAATAATAATCAGCACATGTGTATAATAAAGGAAAAAAGATTTGGTTCTATCCATATGATCGGACAAATCATAGCGTATGATTCGTCACATCGCAGTTTGTGATCTGACCGATCATTTGAACAGAATAGTGTTAGGAATGGTGTCCTAGAACTTGTAATTATTTAATAAATATAATTTATTTTGAATAAATTAAAGGGTCAAATGCACGGATGACCCTTGCACTTTGAGGCTTTTTCAATTTACACCCCTGCACTTCTAATTTAAAAATTTTCACCCCTACACTTTCATAAACCATCAGATGTTTACTTTTCCATCCAAATTAACAGCAGCCCTATTATTTTAATATTTTTCTTTTTTTTATTCATAGAATTCTAAAGCCTTGGTTAAAATTAACCAAATCAAAAAAAGTCTTTTACCTTCTTATTGGACTTTAGACCTAAGTATATTTTTTAACTCTGAAAAAATCTATTAAGCATCTTCATCCTACCTATCAAAATTACAAAGAATCAAAAAACAGAAATTTTGCTAGAAATCATCTTTCATCACCTTTTGGAAGTCGTACTCAAACTTTTGGAATCGAAAAATAAAAATTCGTGCTCGACTTTTGGAAGTCGTCTTTCATCACCTCGATTTCGTGCTCAGCTTTTGAAAATTGTCTTTGGTTGCCTGGATTTCGTGCTCAGATTCAATTTAGTTCAAATCTAAGGGAATGATTATGAGTAATTGTATTAATTCAAATAAACTAGAGTTTCCTCTAGCCAATTTCCCTAAAAATAATAATACATTGTAATCACTTAAAAACTTAGAAATAATCACTGTATAAAATAGTTATCATCATCAAAATATTCGATCACGTTGAAGTCGTAAACACTTTTATATATTGATGATTTAGAAATTTTTTGTGACTACAACGTAGAGCTCGAAACGAGGATTCCATAACATCTTGAATCATTCAAATCAAAGTTCAAACGAAAAAGTTATGACTAAAAGAAAATCAAACAACGTAGAGGGGAGAGATCAATTTGCACAATTTTGAAACTATAGGGGTATAAATATTCATTTTCAAACTACATGGGGTGTGTTTGTCTTTGGCCAAAACCACAGGGGTGTCTTTTGCATTTTACCCTTACTTTAAATATACTTTTATTGATACTAGTCATATATCAGTTATGGGTGAGCCCATAACCAAGTGCTAGTAATCGTTGCTCGTACGAATGATTTACTAGATGATTCAGTTATAGCTGCGGCTATAACCAGGTACTAGAAAGTGATAGTAGTCCCGAGAGACCGCCTTTCTAATGGTGTGTGCTAATTCTTAGTATTTAGTCATTGTAGTGATATTTAGTATTTGGATGTGTTAAGAGTTTGTTATTGAGAAGTTATGGGCATTACGTATTGAATTAATTGAGCATATGAGATTGATTTAGAGTTAATATATTGAGTTATGACTTGAATATGGAACCTGATAATGTTGCCTATTCATGTATGGAATTATTACGTATTGCCTTGAATATGGAATTAGTGAGAATTGCCTATTCATGTAAGTGAGTTGAGACTTGAAATTTAAGTGATTTGTGCCTTAGATGTTTTTGGAGAGTGATGAGCGCTTGGGACTCGGTTTGAGTTGTTAGAGACTATTTAAAACTTTACCGGTTGATTAAGTCGTTTTCTCACCGGCTTTAGCCTCACAGTGCTATAATTTTTTTTTTTTTCAGGTAACATTGGGCTGAGAGGTGGCGATTGATGATGTGGGAGAGATGAGGGTTCATGTCGTGGTGGCCGCCTATTTGTTATTCATTTTATTAATGAATAAGAATTGAAATTTTGTTGGTTTTAGTTGAACTATTTGAGTTGTCGAGAATTTTGTTTTATTTGCTGAATGGTTTAAGAATAGTGTTTTAGTTAATTGATATATATTTTTTAAAAAAAGTTTATAACTCCGGAGTTATTATTTAAATAAATGTTCATTTGATTTAAGTGAATTTTCGTATTTTCAATAAATGACATTTATTGAGTCTTCCGCTGCATTAATTATGTTTATTTTAAACTCTGAAAAAGTCGGGTCTTTACATAAATATATTAACCCACCAATATATTTATAATATTAATATAATTTATTAGATAACTTACCTTTTGTCAGCCAATGGTCATGTAAGAATACTAAAAGATCTATTTTTTTTTTAAAAAACACCAAAAGTCATTAACACATCTAGTATTAATTATTGGTTAATAGAAAACTAACGATTAACAATTAATTACTTGCAAGGAAAGGAAAAAAAAACAATTAATTACTTGAATTGATAATATTTAAACAATATATTAATCACGATTAAAACTTAATAATTAATATGTCCTTTGGTTTTCCTATTCTTAAAAAAATAATTTAATATTTAAATTATCAAAGAAATAAAAATAACAATATGAGGTAGCAATTCATTATCTAAATTGAACATTTTTTTTTCAAATTAATGGATACAATAGTAGATGAATATTTTAGTTTTTTTTTTTTAAATTGTTGCGTTGGATTTTGAATTATAATAATTATTTGATTTACCTAATATATAAAAAATTGATGATGATTAAATAATTTTTTTATACAATTTATTTGTTTTTAATTTTAGTATTACTATTCATTTGTAAATTATTAGAGTATATTATTTAAACTAAACAGATGAAATAAAATAACAACTTGTTGTATAAATTTATTATCTAAATTAAATACATAAATGTTTTTAATAAAATAAAAGAAAACTTTGCATATTTATGAAAAACATATAACAATTATAAATTATTTAATTATATTAAATATGGAGGGAAAAATCATGACAATATTATTATAGTGGAATGATCAATGGTACTTTAGATATTAACTAAAAGTGAAAGGGTATTCTTGTCTAAAAAAGTTTCTCCTCATTAACACACTTTTTAAGTAGTAATAGATTGGGAAAAAATATAATTAGTCCATTGACTCCTAAAGTTGAAAATTGGGGGAAAAAATTACTCATAATTTGGAGTCTTAAACTTTCAATCTTATGAATTATAATTTAAGTGGTTGTAAGTTTTTTTAATATCATATGTGAGGAGGGAATATGAACCTCCCACTTTTATAGAGGAAATATAGGTGTGACAATTGGGTTAGATTATAACGGGTAAGAAAAAAGCTATCTATTATTATAAAAAAAATATAATTCATATGAGATACAAGATCACAATTGCCAACTATTTCCAGCTTCTTGTAAAATCTCATATCATGGACTTCAACAATACCTCATTCTTTAAAATCATGCACCGTGTAACTCTCTATAAGAAAAAACCGATTTATGTTTTGTACATAAATTTGTTAAAAAACTAATCAATAGAAGGTTAAACATGTGATGGGTGTCGAAACCACCAAAAATAAATACTTACTCTCGGGATTTAGAATTTTGTAGTAGTGGTGAGTAAGGTCGATCTCCACAGGGAAAAGAGAATTAAATTAAAGTTAGTAAAAACGGGGGGGTTTTGAGTTGTGGAAATAAAACGGAAAATAAATTAAAAAGAAAGAAATCAATAGAGAAAAGCTTCCAACTAAAGGTTTGATCTTAGTTATGATTCATGGATTTGATCATCGATTACTAAACATGCATTCCTAAATTCTTCTCTAAATTGGTTGAAAGTCGTCAAAACCAATCAACAACTTATAAGTATTCTTCCTTAATTTTTCGATAGCCAAGATACGATCTAATGACTACTTCCCTAATTAACAGATAACCTTAGAATACGATAATAAGATTTAACCCATTAACAAGATTAAGAAAAGAAGAATCCAATTCTAACTAACAAACACAAGATCGACAAGGTTCATTTAAGTTAGATCATAAATTCTCATAACATAAATCAAAAAGTGTCAATAATCAATTTATGCTAACATGCTACTTGTATTAGAAATAATTAAACAATTACGGATTCAATCATTCTAACTAGCAATATGAAAATCAATCAATGAATAAGTGGCCAATTTGAACAAGAATTAATCAACAATAAAATATGCGAAGAGAAATTACGAATAAAGAGAAAATAGGAATTAAATTGAAGAACAGAACCTCACAAAATCATGAATCAAACCTCGATAATCCTTTAGTTGGAATAAAGAAACTAGGTAGAAAACATAACTAAAATAATCTAAAAGTCCTAAAGAAAATAGGGGAAGAAGGGATTTTTTTATTAGGGTTCAAATGGGTCTTTATATAGGCAAGAAAAGCTAAAAATCGGATAAAAATAATAAAATCTGCTCCAAATCTGCTCTAAGCCGCCGCCTGAGCCGTTCGGAGCCGCGTGAGCCGCCACCGCACATCGCCTGCTGTGTCTGGAGCCGCTTGAGGAAGCCGAAGCTGAAGCTGGAGCCGGTCATGGAGCCTCACGCGCTGTCCCTTTCCCATTCGCTGAGCGACGTGTCGCTCAGGTGGAGCGACACGTCGCTCCTCCTTGGCTGGCTCCATAGTGCGCTGACGTCATGCTGACGTCAGCGTGCACCTTCTTCTGCTTGTGGATGACGTCAGCACAGACTAAAATCAATATTTTTATTATTTTCTCACCGCCGCTGCGCCCACTCTCGGGTTTTTGGCCCGGAATTCGATTTTGGTCACCGCCGAGGCCATGAATCCCACCGCCGCGGCGGTGGGTCTTTTCCAATAATAAAATGGGCATAACTTCTTCGTTATAAGTCCGAATTGAGCGTCGTTTTCGCCTACGTTCATGAAATTCAAAGATTAATAATATTATGGACATTTAAATCAATTATCATTCATATTTTAATTATTTTGGAGATAAAACCACTTATAAACATGCGGAATTTACGAGTTATCAACATGCCACTAATTACCTAGTTTAATTAAAATTGACAATTACCCAAATTTCAAGGTAAAATTGATTTTTTCTTTTTTTTAGCTGTAAATCTACAATTTTTAATATTTATAAATATAACAAATTTTGATGAGGTGAATCAGTTATAAACATTGAATTACATATTTTTACACTATATTTATCACATTAATCAATGTTAATCACTGATTAACATAGCAAAAACTGTTATATTTGTAAATACTTTTTAGACTTGCTATTTTTATAAATATTACATCAAAATTTACTATCCACTGAAATTTTCTAACTTTTTCTCTCTCAAAATAAAATGACCAATGAATTGAAGAAGATGAAGCAGTTGCAATTGGATTGACAAGTTCACAAATCAAGTAAAGTCATTGGGCAGTTTTCAGCTAACAAATTCTACCAAAACAACACCTCCTCAATTAAGCAAAATCCCAAATATCAGAAACTTAATTTTTGATTACTAGCCGAATCTATTCCTTTCAATGTTGTAGGAAACTTCATTACAAAGTTGGGTTCTTTAGTCTTCAGAGATCTTGGATTGATTTGGGGTGTTAATGATGAGCATAATTCGCTTTCAAAATTCTTCGTATTTTTACTGCTGCAATTTTGGTATAATTATGTAATTATTTTTATGAACAGAATCTTGAAATAATAATTTACCAACCAAAAAGATGAAGCTTTTTTCAAATCGATAATGGTGAAAAGTAATTACCTCTTCGATTTTCTCTCCTTCAACTTCTTCTTCAACCCTTTCATGTAGATCCTTCAATGGAACCTTTTCTTGATCTATTGATTACATGAACAACTCGTCTCTCCATTAAAATATGTTTTTTTGTAAACATTGTTTCTTCTTCTCGTTTGGTTTCTTCAAAAACTTCTCTCTAGGGTTTTTTGAGGTGGGTTTTCAAAAATCCAAATTTCCTATTTTGGTTTCTTGGAAATTTTTGATTTTGTGAATTTTTTTATTTGAATCCCCCGTTTCCCTGATATTTTTCGTTTTTGAATCCCACTTTTCACACGCCTGTTTCTTTGTAACTTCCTTTTTAATTTTTTTAATGCACATAAATCGAAGACGACACCAATCATTTCAGATGTCAGAAAAGGATAAAATCGTCAATTCCCTTATCCCTGCAGTGGTGGTTGTCTAAAAATGTAAATAAATAGTACATCCCTACATTTATGTAATTATTGTTGGGTTTTTGAATATTAATGAAATTAACCCTTATGAAAACCTGGTTATTTTTTCTTTTGAGATTTTTTTTGTAATTGAAAATTTTGGATCGAGTTTTTTTTTTCTTTTTCCAAATCCATTTCATAGAAGGATGGCATTTTTAAAATTTGATATTATATTAATAACCTTAAGAGACTAGATTTGAGATAAGCGCATTTATTTATCATAGTACATATCTTTTTAAAGTATAACAAAAAGTTAATGAGGAATCATGGTAGACAAAACTGATAAATCCATGTATCAAAATCATAGAACATGAATATTCAGTTTAGTGTTATAGAGGTGTAACTTGCCCAAGTTATTTTAAATAGAAGAAAACTGACTCTCCAGTATTTGATGAATGGTTTAGATTTGGAATCATCCTCGTGCTTTCTACGAATGCTATAATGATGTGGTACCTTTTTTCCTTTATGCAACTTGGATGAAAAAAACCCGAAACCAGCAAAATGCCGTTCTAGGCCCTAGAAACGCTTTAATCAGAGCTAGAGATCACCAACTAGGTTAAGGGAAACCCAGAAGTCTTCAGATCTAAACAAAAACCGTGAGATCTAAGAAAAAATGAAGAAAAATATTCCTTGGCTACTTCTACATGTTGGTTTATCAATAAAATAATGTTTATTAAATATAAACATGTATTTTCTGTTTAAAGGTATATCTATATTACACCATTTATAAACATGTTGAACCA
Organism: Gynostemma pentaphyllum; assembly: GCA_028015215.1. Taxonomy (NCBI): domain Eukaryota; kingdom Viridiplantae; phylum Streptophyta; class Magnoliopsida; order Cucurbitales; family Cucurbitaceae; genus Gynostemma; species Gynostemma pentaphyllum. The sequence continues at coordinate 49,249,739 of CM051351.1, read as the reverse complement.
TGTATTTTGTTGTTGGAGAACCAACATTACTTTTCATGTTACCAACTTATTATTTACCTCTGTTTCTTCTTTATTCTCGTCTGCTTCTATCACTTTTTTCTTTTCCTTTAGATATGCTTCCTTATCAAATTTACAAACCAGACATCTTTTAATTTTATTTTACTTTTAAAAAATGTTTATTTTTGATAAACAGTTTATCATTTATAGGTTTATCTATATTACACCGTTTTATTAAATATAAATATATTAAACCATGTACATTTTATTGTTGGAGAACCATCATTACTTTTCATGTTAACCAACTTATTATTTACCTTAGCTTCTTCCTTATCCTCGACTGCTTCTATCACTTTTTCTTTTCCTTTAGATATGCTTCTTATCAGTGCTGGTTCTTCATTTACAAATCTGACATCTTTTAATTTTATTTTACTTTTAAAAAATGTTTATTTTTGGTAAACAGTTTATCATTTCTTCCCTTTTTCTTTATTTTTTGGAGTCCTTCTTATCTGCGTTGGTTTATGCTATTTCATTACATCATTAGTTGTATATTACAATATTTATTTAAAGAAAGCATTTTAATCAGCGGTAGATTAGTTCTTCTTTTCATTTTAATCCTCTTACAATGTTTATTAAAAGTAAACAGTTTTATCACATTTAACATTGTTAAACTTACGGTTATTTTCTTAACAAAATTCAGGGCTTGAAGAAGTATTAATGATGGTTGGAGGATGATCAGAGAAGAAAGAAGTATTCAGAATCTTGGATATTTTTTTTCTTGTATTTTTAATTTTTTAGATTTACATTTTCCTTTTAATTTTACAAAATTTAAGGGATTTTATATGGGGCACTTGCGAAAATAGCAAAAATATGTCCAATATTTATAAAAATAGCAAAAAAACTTATTTGCAAAAATAACAGAAAAATTAAATTCGCGCCTAAAAATTACAAAATTGCCACTAGTAATCAGTGATATCTTCACAAGTAATCACTGATATCCTGATATTTTGTGTTGGAATCACTGATTACCTGATAGGAATCACTGATTACCTGAGAGTAATCACTGATTATTTTATAAGTTATCACTGATTTCTCTGATCACATGAATGAGAGATTTTAAAAATCTGCTATATTTGCAAAGACTTTTTAAAAATGATATATTTTTAAATATTGCTAAAAATTCTGCTACCCAATGAAATTTCTCATTTTATATCTTTTCTTAAATTTTGTACAAATTAAGAAAAATTAAATAGGGGGTATGTTTTGTCTTTTCACAATGTAATTTAATTTGGCCAGTGGTGGTTTTGGGTAGTTTTGACATATATGTGAAAGATTATGTTTTTTTGAAATAAGCAATATTAATTTATCCATTACTGAAATTAGCCCTATACCCTTTGGTGTCCATGATCCAAGTTCGTTGTATTTTATTTATCAGCATCTTAATTAGTAATCCATGTTATTTTTTATTATCACAAATCATTTCAAAATTTTCGGTTTTTTACACGTAGGGAGAGAGGATTGAGGGTTTGTTTCATGAGTTTGATCTATAAGGTTTGGATGATATATCACATTACCTTCTCAAACCTATAGATTTTGTTTTCTTTTGTTTGCTCAATTTTATGTTAAATGTCTATATCAAATTTTTTTTATCTCTGTTTTCATTTTCAGTGAGATTAGTGGCTTGGTTGTGAGAATGCAAATGTGCCAATTTTTGTGTCCTGATTATATTTATATTTAATCTTAAAAAAAAATTACTTTTCATTTTGAAAAAGTAATCATAATAAATATAGTACAAATTATTGATCACGTCGATAACTGATTTTTGTTATTGACTTGTAAGTTGTAAAGCAATTAACAATTATTTAAGGGTGACGAGAATGGTTTAGGAGGCGGAGAGAGGGCCGTTAACACCCCTATCTGTTACATAGTTTTAAACTAGTTTTGCTTTTCAAATTTTCACTCAGATTTTAAAATAGTTTTTAAAAAGATGATCAGACATTAACTTCTATAAATAAAACTATTATAAAATGAGTCCTTGAATCATTAATAATGAAACAAGTGGATAATTTTTTAATTGGGGAGATATGTTATATTATAGAGAGTGGGAAGCAGATGGAATAATTGGTCAACGAAATAATTTAAAAAGACAAAATAATAAAATAACATGATTCAGATCTTCAAAGGCAAAGCATTTATAGAGGTTAATATAAACTCTACATCTGCTAAAGCAGTTGAAACTTGAGCCTTTCCTTTCCAAATATATATATATATATTCCAGCATACAAACTTGCTTTTTGATCTTGATTTCAATGGCGGAATCAATTCTTTTTCACATTGCAGGAAGCATTATAACCACACTTGGCTCTGTAGCACTTGAAGAGCTTGGATTGATATTGGGTGCCAAAGATGAATTTGAGAAACTCAAAGATACTGTTTCAACCATTCAAGGTGTCATTCTTGATGCTGAGAAGCAGCAGTCAGAGAGTCATGCAGTCAAGAATTGGCTTTCAAAGTTGAAAGATGGTCTCTATGATGCTGATGATTTGATGGACGACTTCTCTTATGAATCCTTGAGACGACAAGTTATGACCATGAATGAAACGAGGTTCAAACAAGTACGTATATTCTTCTCCCAATCAAACCAAGTTGCATTCCGTCTCAAAATGGGACACAAAATAAAGAGTCTTAGACAGAAACTAGATGTCATTGATGCTGATAGAACTCGATTTAACCTCTCTGAGAGTAGTATTGGAGGTATACAAGATGACGGGTTGAGGGAGAGACATCTTACTGACTCTTTTATTCATGAAAATGAAGTGATTGGGAGGGATGGTGATAGGAAAGCAATCATAGATCATTTGATTCGTCCTGACATCACCAAAGAGGATATTCCATTGATTTCTATTGTTGGAATCGGAGGATTAGGAAAAACCACCCTTGCTCAATCTATCTTCAATGATGAGAAGATAACAAGAAATTTTGAGTTAAAATTATGGGTGTGTATTTCAAGTATTTGATTTAGAAGATATTGTCAAAAAAATTATTGCCTCTGCAACAAACCACACACGAGCCTCATGATATGCAACTACAAAGTAAGCTTCAGATCAAATCGATGGGAAGAAATATTTACTAATCTTAGATGATGTTTGGAATGAAGATTATGAAAAATGGAATGATTTGAAAAGGTTGTTAAGGTGTGGTGCAAAGGGTAGTAAGATTATGATTACAACACGTAATGAACAAGTTGCAAAGACATGTGACGCGACTGTATTACATTCATTAAAAGGTCTGTCTGAGGACAACTCTTGGTTATTGTTTAAACAAATGGCATTTAAGGTTGGAGAAGAGATTGAGAGTACAAATTTGATTAGGATTGGAAAGGAGGTTGTAGCAAAATTAAAAGGAGTGCCTCTTGCCATAAGAGTCATAGGACGTCTCCTATATTATAAAAATTCAGAAGATGATTGGTTGTCTTTCAAGGATAATGAACTTGATACAGTTATGCAACAAGAAAATGAGATGATATCAATTCTTAAACTCAGTTATAAGCACCTTCCTTCACATTTGAAACAATGTTTCAAATATTGTTCTTTGTTTCCAAAAGATCGTTACATTTTAAAGGAAGAAGTTATAAGACAATGGGTAGCCCAAGGTTTCATTCAACCTCATGGTAGAAATAAACCAATCGAAGATATTGGTAACGATTACTTTATAGAGTTGTTATGGAGGTCATTCTTTCAAGATATGAAAATGAATGAATATGGAGACATAGAGTACTGTAAGATGCATGACTTCATACATGATCTTGCATGTTTAGTTGTGGAAAATGAATGTGTGATTGCAGATGTGAACGTTGGAGGCATTAAAAAAAGAACTAGACACATCTCATTTGAGTCTAAACTATCAAAAAAGCTTCATGAACCATTGTTGGTGGCAAAAAATTTGAGGACCTTTCTTTTAAAATATCATCATCCTCTTCCTCCTCCTCATTCCTCCATTGATTATCTTAATAGAAATTTTACTACATTTTCAAAGCTACGAACATTGACATTGTACATTAAGCAGCTTAAACAATTGCCCAAGTCTATAAGCAAATTAAAACATTTGAGATACCTAGACCTTACTTGGATGAATTGTATTAAATATCTTCCTGATTCTATTACCAAGTTGTATAATTTGGAAACACTTATCCTTAGTCGCTGCTCGAGTTTAAGAGAATTGCCAAGAGATATTAAAAATTTGATCAATCTCAGACATCTTGATCTATCTGGTTGTTTTAGATTGGCTCATATGCCAAAAGGACTAGGTGGGCTGACAAGTCTTCAGACAATGAATCTGTTTGTATTGGGGAAGAATGATGGAAAAAGGTTAAATGAGTTGAATGAACTGAACAACTTGAGGGGAAAATTAGTAATCAGGGGATTGCAATTTTGTAGAATTGTTGATTTGAATAAAAATGGTAATTGCTTGAGACTAAAGACAGGTCTTCGAGAATTAGAATTAGTTTGGGAATCTGTCGAAGAAGGAGGAGGAGGAGAAGGAGTTTTAGAGTACTTACAACCACAATCAAATATTCAAAAGATAAGAATAGCGATGTATCCTGGACGGAGATTATGTAATTGGTTATCCTCTGATTCCCTTGTTCGTTTGGTCAGTTTAAGTCTTTCATCATGTGAAAGATTACAACATCTCCCTCAATTTGATCAATTTCCTTTTCTCAAGCATCTATATCTTCAACGTATGGATTGTGTGGAATATATTGTCGAGAACGTGACTTCTTCTTCATTGATATTATTTCCATCTCTAGAGCTTTTAAGCATTGATAACATGCCTAAATTAAAGGGATTGTACAAGGATGAAATCTCAGCTCAAACAAGTGTCTTGATTCCAACATTTCCCCGCCTTAAGCAATTAGATATTAACGGCTGTTGTGAGTTGATTGGTATTCCATGGCATCCACCTTTGCAGTCATTGAGAGTAGAAGGTGTTAGTGTGCAAGTATTAGATATGGTAATGAAAATGACTACAAACTTTGCTCAAGACCCTTCTACTGCTCTCCTTCAATTAAAACAACTTTGCCTTGTCAAAATTAATGATTTTGAATTTTTACTAGAAGAGTTTTTTCGACATTTCACGGCCCTAGAGTTTCTTGCAATAAGAGATTGTGATAATTTACAATTGTGTTTTTCTCGTGACAATGATGAAACATGGCAAAAACTCGTGAGTCTTCGCTTACTACATCTTGAAGGGCTTCCCAAAATGCAGCATTTGCCCACGGGTTTGCAATGTCTTACAACCCTTGGACATTTTCATATAGAAGATTGTCAAAATTTAAGGAGTTTGCCAGAATGGCTATGCAACCTCACTTCACTCTCACGATTGGAGATTAAAAGTTGTCCGGTGCTAACTTCGTTGCCGGAAGGGATCCACCATCTCACTTCACTGTCGTGTTTGGTTATTCGGAAGTGTCCCAATATAACTTCATTGCCAGAAGGGATGTACCATCTTCGCTCTTTACAAGAATTGCACATTGTTAACTGCCCTAGATTAGAAGAGCGATGCAAGAAAGATACCGGAGAAGATTGGCCTAAAATCTCCTATGTTCCAGACATCCGCCTTACAGACTTCTACAATTAGCTCTCTCTGGAAAATAAGAGAGAATCCATTGTTTGGATTCCAAAAGTTTATCTCAGTCGATTCCAGGAACCTGCTGCTGAACTTGATATTGTTCTCTTCCAACCAATTTTGCTAGCTTTGAGTTTTAGATTATCTCCATGGTATAATATTTTCTCCGACTTGTAGTTTTGATTTACTTTGAGGTGCGGTTTGTTTGCAGGGAATCCGGATGTCTGACATCTTTAAATAGCTATGTTTGTTTTATTAAAAAACTTCAGAATATTTGGATACCCATGTTTGATTTGCATTGTTTGTATATAACTAGTTATTATAAGGGTAAAATCTAGCGAGACACTGTGGTTTTTCTTCAAATCATGAGCACTTGTGGTTTGGAAATGGCAAATCACACCCTTGTGGTTTCAATTTTTTCAATCAAACTCCTTCCCTTCAATGTCAATAATTTTATTTTAGCCATAACTCCTTCATTTGAACTCTGATTTAGATGATTCAAGATGTTTTGGAATGATAATTTCAGGCTCTACATAATAGTCACTTCGAAACTTTTAAATGATTAATAAATAAAATAGTTTATTAACACCTAAATTTTAGATACAATTGATACTCCTAACTCTATTGGTCATTAATGATTTAGAAGTTTTGAAGTGGTCCTAGCGTAGAGCCTGAAATGATGATTCTAAAACATTTTGAATCATCTAAATCGGAGTTCAAACGAAGAAGTTATGGCTAAAATAAAATTATTGACATTAAGGGAGAGTCCGATTGAAACAAATCAAACCACAAGCGCGATTTGCCATTTCCAAACCACAGGGGGTGTTCATGTATTTGGAATAAACCACAGGGGTCTCATTTGCATTTTACCCTTATTATAAATATGTCTCATTAGCCACTTTTACTTTTTTTAAACTTAATTAGTCTTATGTTAAAAAACAAAAAAAAAAATTAATATTTTATTCCAACTTAATTGGTTTGAAATAAACTCAATTTATGTAGTAATTTAATATTCATAATTAATACGTGAATTAAAGTTTTAAAAAAATTGTCTTAAATAGCATAAATATGCATACTGATTACTAAAATGTCATAACTTTTAAAAAAAAAAAACTCAAATAGCATAATTATAGTTCAATAAGTTTATTGAACTATGTTTCATGGGTATTTTAAATGATTGCTTTTTTAAGTTCAAATTCAATAATTTATCAAACTATTTGATTATTTTTCATTATTATTTTCAATGAATTTATTAGTTTTTTCTAACTTTCTTAGTTCAATAAATTTATTAAACTATAATTATGCTATTTTAGTAAATTTTTGAAAAGTTATGACATTTCAATAATTAGTGTGTAAAAATATGTTATTTCAGCAGTTGCCCCCAACAATTTCTTTTTTTTTTTTAATATAAATGTTCATAAATTGAAAGAGTTTTTCATTTAATGATATACAAATTAAATCCAAATACTACTCACCTGTAAAATTTCATCTTAATTAATCAACGAACATACCTAAATATTAATAAAAGCTAATTCATTCAATCTTTCACAAAAATTTAAAATACTGCACACCTGTAGAATAAAGGTGGAAATATTTCATCTCAATCCATCAACATATCTAAATATTGATAAAAGATAATACTTAATTTTAAACATTCATTTAATCTTTCACCCAAAAAAAATTAGTTCACAAAAATAATGAGCAAAAAAACACAATGAAACACAAAAAGATAGTAGTTATATCAAAAACCCATGTAGACAATGAGACACAATGACTGTAGTTTCTTGCTAATTCCCAGTATTCTTGTAAGTTTCTAACTCCCAATATTTGCTTCCAACAACTGCAATAAGAATTCCATCCTAAAAGTGAGAGGTAGGCTGAAAAAGTAATGAGTTTGATTATGATCCTTCATTAGAAGTGCTCCTGCTCGTACTCGTTCCACATTTGTCAAGCCTTCAATATCTAAAACCTCATTAAATATAAGTGTCTCCTCTCAATTCCGTCAAACTGAGACTCAAAATACTTAGCTATCTTGCTAATTGTATCAATTGTTTTTTCATATAGAACACTCATTTTATCTATCGATTTAGTTACAACCTTCATTCCTTGCTCTTTTCTTTCCTACCTTTTTCGACTCGTCAACTTGAGTTTAAATGATTGGTTCTGGTTCATTCATGGACATGGGATCTTCTTCATTATCTCCTAAAGTTGACACATGAACCTTCTCAGGAAGATCAGGTATGTGTAACAATTGTTATAGTCCTCCAACGGATCATTAGCAGTCTCCAAGTTTACATTATATCCCATTGGCTCCATCTTTGCAAAATATCGTTGTCAACTTGTCTAAGTATGGGAATGACTTATTTCGTAATCCTTTTACAGTTGGGTGGCTGTACAACAACACAATCGTGATTAGAGGCATCATAAATACATGCGTTTTAATGTTCAATGCATAATCAATACATTTACATACCTTAACCTATTCATTGAAGATATTTTTATGGATAATTAATTTTCTTTTTCCTTAATTTCATGTTAAATGTCGATCATTCCTTTTCTTTTCTTTTTTATTTATATATACATCTTTGCAGGGACGGATCTACAGTAGGACCAGGGGGCACGTGCCCCCCTCGATTTGTAAAATAAAAAATTAAATATGAATTAAAATTACAAAAAATTGTGCTTCTAATTTGTAATGAAATATATAATGAGCTACTACGTATTCAAAACATATGCGTTGGTCTGTTGGCTTGCGTCAGACTTTCCCCACTTGCAACACAAGTTCGATCCCTGTCAAAATCATGTTATTATTTATCTATTTATTACATCTATCTATTTTTCTTCTTCTTCTTCAAAATCATGAATTTTTTATGTTTTAATTTCAAAATCAAAATATAAATTATATTTAATTTTTAATTTTAATATATTATAAATATCATTTCCAATAAAAAATTTCATTTTTTTATTCATCTTATCTATATATATAATTATTAATATGAAGTGATTTTTTAACATAAAAAAACTAAATATTTTAAAATTTACTTAACTTAATTTTCACCAAATTAAATACCAATAATGAATATATATTTTATTTTTGTAGTTATTAATATTATATATTTGCATGTATTGTGTGTTAGGGGTTGTTTTAAGTTCGGTTCATAACAGTTTTAAACAAAATCGACACCAAATCGATTAAAAAGGAAAAAAAAATTGAAAACTTGAAAATGAACCGCCTATGTATCCAATCGGTTTTAAACACAATATGTGGTTTAAGGTATTGATTTCTATAAGTTTTAGTCGGTTTCAATTTAGTTTTTACTGATTTGATGATTTTTATAAGTTGCAGCTCTCTACTGTGTGCCCCCTCTAAATTTAAATCCTGGATCCGTCACTGCATCTTTGTATTGGCTACCCTCTATTCAAACAAGTCTTGGTTATATTCGACACATGAAATTGTTAAACAACTAGTTAATTAAGGAATAAATCCTTAACCAGTTAAGGAGTGATTATAAATAGGCTGTCAACATGTATAGTCAAAATAAGGGTCCATATTACACTATATTAGATAATATAAGCATGAATCTACATGTTTTTTCACAAATTGTATGATATTAATAGATCCGTTATTAAATGTTAATAAATTTACTAAACAAAATTCCGCTAATTTAGTAAATCATCCCTTCAGAAAAACCTTTGTGATTACGTGTATTTATTATGATTTTAAACTACTTCTTTTTGAAGATTTCATATTTGAAAACTTGTTTAAACATTCTATAAAGACTAATGTTATTATACTTTCAGAATCAAATAGGAGAAAGAAAAAGTTCTGATTAGAAGGAAGGAAAAATTACAACTACGGTCAAAGAAAACCAAAAGAAACGGGGACTATAAATGTGTCTGATTACGATAGTGAGTCAGGCATTAGTGAATTGGTAGGTTGATAAAATATTAGTCATTTACCATGAATCTAATAATAAAATTATTTTGTTTACAATAACAAATTGTTATAGTATTCAAATAATAATGTAACGTCCCGTTATTTTGAAGTGAATTTTTTTTTTATTATTATTTTTTATTTTTTATTTATTTTAATTAAAGTATTTAAGGTTAATTTAGAAGTAGTGATTTCGATTTTAGTAGTGATTTTAGTCCGAATATCTTTTTAATCATTTTAATACTTTAAATTTCGCTTCACTGACATTAATAATTATTAATAGGCCAATTAATAATTATTAATCACCTTTAGATTAATTTAAGAGCTTTGGGTTTCGATTTATAAGTCAAAAGTCATTAAAGGACGCAACCGTCATTTCCAAATTTCTTAAAAATATCAAAATACTATTCATTTATCTTTAAATAAACCAATTGACTCAAAGTTGACCATTTTCTTCTCTCATTTCTCTCCCAATGTCGTGAGTTCAATGAGGGTTTGGGGGGATTTTGGTTTTTCTTCGTTTCTCGACGGATCGACTCGATTTTGGTTGCATCGGAAAGCCCTCGAGTCTAGGATTCCTTTCCACCTAACAATCGTGCCTTCCACCCGTGATCTACGGTCTTCTCGGTAAGTTAAACTTCAAACCCTAAGCTTCAAATAGTGTTTTAATGGTGTTTTTGGTTGAAATCTTCCATTTCTTGCCCGGGAACTCAGAGATCTAGATCGAGGGAGTTGTTTTATGTATATTTAGAACTTTCCCTAAACCCTAGAATCGGGTTTGAGCCAAAAGCCATTTCTTTTAGTTTTTCTCATATTTGATGATGCTTAGGGTTTTTCAAATGTTATGTTTTTGTGTTTTTCTTTATCGTTCGGGATTAAACTTTTGTCCTAAACCCTAAATCGGTACCAACCTCCAAAGTACCCGAAACCAACTCGAAACACCTTTGAAGTGCTTAAAATCCGGAAAATCAACTCCTTTTCTCTCTTCCCCTTGGGCCGTGGGCTTCTTGGGAGCATTCCCGGGCTGTTTTGCTTTTTATTTTAATAACGTGACGATCGTTGTTCATTTCATTAATTTAATATACTTTAGGTGTATTTTAATCATAGGTTTTGTGCATCGATCATAATTTTGGTCAACTGGCGATTAGAAGTTGAGTTCAATTATAAGGTGAGTTTAAAATGGTTGTGATTACTTTTATGTTTCCGGGTTGCATGACGATCATGTTTGATCGAGGTTAAGAGGGTTATTAGATTTTAGGGTTTATCCCTGATTTGATATAGTTGGGAGATAAGGAAAGTACATAAGGAAAGAAATTAGTAAACTTATGGTGTGTTTAAAGTGAGTGGTTTAATTGTGGATTAAGTTGTATTCTCAAAGAGAATTATGTTTCCGAAAATGGGAGAAGAGTATTAGAATACTCTGTTGATTTGAGTGGTTATAAGATAGTTAAAGGAAACTTGGGAGAAAACATCTTGTGGTTTTGAGCTAAATTGACAATTATAGTAGCGATGAGATTCGCTAATTAGTACTACCAAAGGGATGTAGTACGTGTGGTGTGGTATGTGTGGTAACGAAAAATGAATCATCATGTGGTATGTGTGGTAGGCGTGGTATGTGTGGTAACGAATTATCATGTGGTATGTGTGGTAGGCGTGGTATGTGTGGTAACGAATTATCATGTGGTATGTGTGGTAGGCATGGTATGTGTGGTAACGAAAAACGAATCATCATGTGGTATGTGTGGTAGGCGTGATTGGTGACAATGTGGTCACGGCGTGGTTTGTGATTGGTGACAATGTGGTCACGGCGTGGTATGTGAATGGTGACAATGTGGTCACGGTGTGAAATGTGAATGGTGACAAGTGGTCACGGTGTGAAATGTGAATGGTGACAAGTGGTCACGGTGTGAAATATGAATGGTGACAAGTGGTCATGGTTTGAATTATGAAATGTGACAATGTGGTCACAATGTGAAATAATATGTGGAATGACATAAATGATAGAAATTTACATTATTATTTACTTTGTTATGCTTTAGTACTATTTAGTTGTTTTAGTACTTTATTTTACGAGCTTGAATGTTTACTTTTCAAGTTATGATACGATGAGAATGGGATTGTTTTCTTATGCAAAGTACTTGGGAGTATAGAATGGGTAGCAAAGAGCACGATAGGAATTTTGGACACATTTTTCGATATGGAATTCGATCCATAGAAGTGCTTGCATCCATCTTATTCTCACTAGCATTTTTATGCTAATGTTGCTACACTTAAACTTTTCAGGTAATATTCATAGTAGGGTACGAGGTGGAGGAGATGGTGTTGTTTGATCACGAGTGGATGGCTTTTGGGACATGGACTGTATATGTATATTTTGGGGCATTCTATGAATGCTAGATGAAATCATTTATGTCATAGTCTTTAAAATTGTATTTTGTGGCTCATGAGAGCCTAAGACTTGTTGAATATGTTATCGAGTCTATTTTCTTTGATTTTGTTGTAAAATGAAGTACGTACTTCTTTGTTTTTACTTTCTCTGAATTGGGCCCATGTAAACAGGTTTTGATAGTCCATATTTTAAACAGTTCCACGCCATTTTTTTTAAAATTCAGTCTTCCGCTGTTTGCTTCTGATTTAAAGATTTGAGAAAATTCGAGTCTTTACAAATAATGTCTTTGTTTAAAATAATTTATAACATGCAGGAGAAAGATTCTCTTGAAAATGAAGTGAGAGAAGAAGAGACAACAAAAAAGAAGGGAGCAAAAAAAAATCTACAGGGTGAGGAAGATAATGAAGTTGGAGTTAGATCGTCATGAAAAGAAAAAGGATGGAAAAACATTGCAAGAAGAGAAGCAACTAAATGTAAGAGAAAATCTAAAAATACATAAACATTATGGAAAAAATTAACGTTTGTTTTGATAATATTATGGAATACAACAGCAAGGAAAAGAAACGGTCGAACACATCAAGATGAGGATGAGGAAGCAGAAAATTGACAAAAGGTAATAAATGTTTTTTATAATGTGAATTAGAAGGTGATTAGTTTCTTCAATTAGCTTGTCTCTAGTTTCATCATTTTCATTCTTTCAATTAGTTTTTATCTATTTCTTCAATTAGTTTCTTCTTTTAAATACGAAAAAAATGGAAGAAAAGGGTGAAAGACGTTCAAAGAGCTAAGGAAACGAAAACATTGAAAAAGGTAAAAGAATCAAACATCTTATTAAAAAATGAAATTAAAGTAATGAAAATATGTATTATTCTTTTTTCTAAGCATGTTCTTGTAAACAAACATTAAAAATGAAACAAAAAAATAACATTGATTTGATTATTTTCAATATCACTGTGAGAACAATTGCTTAGCATGTTAATCTTATTTTTTTATCACAGAAAGAAGGAAAAGAAAAAACCACAAGAAGAAGAAGTTGAAATAGAGGATATCCAGAGGAAGAGAAAGGGAAAGTCTGTTTGTACAGAAGAAAATAGAGATGAAGAAACAGGAAAAAAGGTTAGTAACAATGTTATGTTTATTTAATATATTTTGGTATGTTTGAAATGTATTTTAAGAACCAAGAATTCTGACACAAATATCTTATAAAAAATTGACACGTAAACCTTATTTTTTTTTAAAACTAAAAGGATGAAAAAAAAAGGGGAAGACTGCACATCATGATGTTCAATTAGAACAACAAGAACAAGATGTTCAATCAGAAGGAGTGGTAAATAAAACTAATATCTAAATTCTATAAAATATATATCTTAACAGAAAATTAACACGTATATTTTGTTTTTTAAAAACAGAAAAAGGGGAAAAAGAATGGAAATTCTGCACAGGAAATGTTCAAAAAGGAGGAACGGTAATTAAATACAACAATATTTGAAAATTCTTCTTTCTCCTTTTCAACAAATTTTACATTGGATGCACAAATGTTAAAAAAAACTATTTTATCAAGAATTTATTGAATTACAGGGAATAAGTTATTGAAAAGAAAATTGACTTTCTATATTATATTATAAGTTTGATTGATTTTCTTATGAAATTATGAATAACTAGGGAAATATGTTTTCAGGAGTATGATTCAAGACTATAGCATCAAGGGTGAGTAGTTATCTATTGAAAATGATTGTTACCTACTGAATTGTTGATGTTATATTAAATATGTTTTCAATCTTTTTGAATGAAATAGGTTCCACGTGTCGTAATTGAAAAAAAAAAGTTGGAACTTGAATCATAAAATAAATTCCCCTTCTAAGATGAAAATTATAGAAAACATCAAAGATAAGTTGAATGATGACGAGTTGTCATTGCTTAAAATGTCACAATTTGGGCAATTTTTTGATCTGAAAACACATAGCATACCCCCAACAAGTATTGCTTTACTTGATTAGGAGGCAATGTGAAAAAAACAACAAAGGAGGAATTGTGGTTTAACATCAAGGGGAAAATTGCTAGATTTGGATTGAGAGATTTTTGCTTGATAACAGGGCTTTTATGTCATGGGTTGTAAAGACTCGAAATGTCTCAAATCTTTAAATCATAAGCAAAACAGCGGAAGACTTGTTTTTACAAAAATTTGGCGTGGATCCGTTTAAAATACGAACTCCCTAAACCTGTTTACATGGGCTCAAATTAGAGAATTTAAAACAACAGACATTTCACTCTATTTTATACCCAAAATCAGAGAAAATATCACGAAAATATATACAACAGATCTTAGGCTCTCATGAGCCACAAAACACAAGTTTAAGATATCAATATCAATTATATTTAGCATTTCTAAAATGCTCCAAAATATGCCTTTTCTAGTCCAAGTATCCAAGACATCCACTCGCGATCACGCAACACCACCTCCACGACCTTGCCCTCTCGCACGAGTATTACCTGAAAAGTTTAAGTGTAGCAACATTAGCATAAAAATGCTAGTGAGAATAAGATGGATGCAAGCACTTCTATGGACCAAATCCCATATCGGAAAATGTGTCAAAAAAATCCTAATGTGCTCTTTCACTACCCATTCGATATTCCCAAGTACTTTGCATAAGAAATCAATCCCTTCTACTATATCGTAATTTCGAAAAGTAAACATTCAAGCTCGTAAAATAAAGTACTAGTGCATAACAAAGTAAATAACAAAGTAAATTTCACATTGTGACCACATTGTCACGTTTCACAATTCAACTATGACCACTTGTCACCATTCACATTCACACTCGTGACCACATTGTCACCAATTACAAATTATACCGTGACCTCACTGTCACCGTGACCACATTGTCACCATACATAACCATACCGTGACCTCATTGTCACCGTGACCACATTGTCACCATACACAAAGCATACTGTGACCTCATTGTCACCGTGACCACATTGTCACCATACACAAACCATACCGTGACCACATTATCACCGTGACCACATTGTCACCATACACATTATCATACCGTGACCACATTGTCACCATACACAAATCATACTGTGACCTCATTGTCACCGTGACCACATTGTCACCATACACATTATCATACCGTGACCACATTGTCACGCGTATCATAACGCCATACGTACTACTCCCCTTTGGTAGTACTAAATAGAAAATCCCATCGCTAATAATATCATACTAACTCGATTCTACACGAAGAATCTCTCCAAAGTTTCTCTTTAACTATCTCATAGCCACTCAAATCATCGAAGTATCTAATACTCTTCTCCAATTTCCGGAATCTAATTCTCCTCGAGAATATAACTTAATCCACCAATAACCTCTCACTTTAAATCACACAAACTTAACTAGTTCTTTCCTTATGCACTTTCCTTAACTCCCAATTATATGCATTCTTGGAAAAGTTCTATAGTCTAATAACCCTCTTAACTTTGATCAAACATAATCGTCAAGAAATTTGAAAACATAAAGGTAATCACAACCATTTTAAACTCACCTTATTAATGAAGTCAACTCCAAATCACCGGTTGACCAAAATCATGATCGATGCACGAAACCTATAATTCAAATATACCTAAAGTATATTAATTAACCGATTCCAATAACGATCGTCACGATACTAAGATAAAAGAAAAATACCCCGGAAATGCCCTCACAAGGCCCACGGCTCAAAGGGAGTTCAAGGTGAATTTGGTTTTCCGGATTTTTAAGCACTTTAAAAGGGTTTCGAGTTGGTTTCGGGCACTTTTGAGGTTGGTAACATCAATGGGTAAACATGATTTAGGGTTTAGGTCAAAAGTTCAATCCCGAACAATTAAGAAAAACATCAAAACATAACAAATTCAAAACCCTAATCATCATCAAACATGAGAAAAACTAAAAGAAATGGCTTTTGGCTCAAACCTGATTCTAGGGTTTAGGGAAAGTTCTAAATATACATAAAACAACTCCCTCGATCTAAATCTTCAAGTTCCCGAGCAAGAAAAGGAAGATTAAAACCAAAATCACCATTAAAACACTATTTGAAGCTTTAGGTTTTCAACTTTAACATACCTTAAAGCCTTGAGATAATGGTGGAAAAGATCGATTGGTAGGTTGGAAATGATGCTCGGGCCCGTGGCTATCCAACGCAACCGGAATTATAGCGATCCGCCAAGAATTGAAGAAAAACCAAAAATTGGAATTCTCCAATTGATGTCCACGGCAAAGGAGAAGAAAAATGATGAAATTTGGTCTAATTTGACTTATTTAAAAAGATTAATGAATAGTGTTTTGATATTTAAGAAATTGGAAATGACGCCTACGTCCTTTTCTTGCCTTAAGCTTTTAAAACGAAACCCGAACCATTTAAACTAGCCCAATGGTGATTAATAATTATTAATTGGCCTATTAATAATTATTAATACCACCGAAACTAATTTAGGCTAATTAAACAGTTATAAAGGTTTTCGAACGAAATTAACCATTTAAATCTAAATAACTAATTCTAAAATTAACTTTAATACTTAAATAAATAAATAATTAAAAAAAAAATTCACCTCAAAATAACGGGATGTTACATGGGTATCCTTTAATAGATGTTAATGATCTAGGACAAACTGACATTTGGTCAAATATTTTCCAAAGGAAAAAAAGTATTTTCAAGAGGGATATCGAGGTATCATTCAATGCAGTGGGAGATAGAGGGGTGGCGACAAGTGTAAAAATGACAAAACTATATCTCTTAGAACACTTCATCTTAGCTAGACAAGATGGTAACAAAGTTGATTTGTTAGACATAAAGCTAATAGATGATGAAGATAAATTTGAAGGTTATCCTTGGGGGAGGACATGCTTCAATATAACAATTGAGTCATTCACCCATGCGTTGATTAGGAGTAAAAGCAATGGAATTAGATTGCAGGGCTTTCCTTATGCCATTATGATTTGGGCATTTGAGACATTCCCCGATCTATCAAGTGAGGCGAATATGTTTGCAAAGATAATAGGAGATAAAATTCCGAAAATGATAAATTGGGAAATTCTAACCAAGAGATTAGACAAGACATCCATGGACCACAATGTCTTCAACAAAGCATCGGTAAGTATTTAAAGTTTAGAAAATTACATTTTTTTAGTTCTTTTTACTTCTGACAATTATGACCAGATTTAAAGAAAAAAAAAATCTTCAATACACTGTTTGTAGGTGATTGTGAAAATACTTGAGCCTACTGAAAAAGAATTGGACCAAGAATTCATGTTGTACTTCTTAAGAAGAAGAACAAAAAACTGTTTGAGAGAAATCAATAGGAATTCAATGATAAATATATGGAACAGGAGAAAGAAAGAGGGGCATTTGATGTATTTTTTTATAGAAAAGATGTTCCGAAAAATGAAAAAGGTTAAATTGGAAATAAAAAAATTGAAAAAAATTCAGAAGGAACATACTGTGCTTTTGGAAAATATATACAAATCAATTGAGGAGAAGAAAGAGAAGGATGGAAAAGGAAAATAAAAAGATGTTGGGGCCCTCAACAGTCAAGTAATAGATGAAGAATTCATCCATAACTGTGATTGCATCTTAGTGGATTATCTAGTTAAATAAGTTCTACCCTTTGTTAAATTATCTTTACAATCTTAAAACATATCAAACAACATGTGAACTATCTATTTTTTTCATCTGCAGAATTCATTGAAAAAAAGAGGATCAGAAACTAACATTCATGGAGTTAGAATAAACAACTTTGAAGAAGCCTATAAGGTATATCATATGTCAATAATTTTAATTAAACTGATAACAATTTACAGATACAAATCAATATACATGATTGTTAGATGTTAGAGTTACTAAAAATACACTGTTATTCAAAAATCATTATTATCTTAAGTTTTAGAGAACAAAAGTAAAACAAAAAATCACTATTTAAAAACTTATCTACTATAAATCGATAACTTAATGATTAAGAATTTATTATTGAAATGTCTAATCATATCACTTAAATTTATTTTTTCCAAGGATTAAATGAATAGAGATGATTCAAGAAAAGACAAAGAAGCCGAATTTACAGAGAAAAGAAATGATGAAGAATTTGGTTTTGAGGTAATAAAAAAAACTTATTTAAACTTATTCATTTTGATTTAACCAAATTACTTCCAGTACATGCTTAATTTGTTGAAAATTCATGAGTTTTTTCATGTTTTACTTACCTACATTATTAAATAAACATATAGAAGTTTAATTTTTTGTAAAGCATACAATGAATGTAAATGAGGTTAAAAGACAAGGTACAGAAATAGATAAAGAAAAAAGATTGGAATTTGAAGAAGAATTTAGTTATGATCAGCTGTTTGAGGTAAGAAGTTAATAAGCAAATGCTACTTTTTAATTTACTTCAGTTCATGCTTTAGTTGTGTATGTTGAATGTGTAAAAAGCGAAGTAAAAATGTAGAAGAAGCAGTAAAAGATATAAAAGAAAAAATGAGAAAGAGGAAATTTTCACCATGTGTTTGATATAGAAAAAAAAATTATTATAAATTGAGAACATGTGTAACAACCTGGATTTTCGCTTAAGGGTATTTTAGTCTTTTCACCAATTCCTATCCAAACAACATTATTTATATTTCCTTTTAACCGTCGTGTTGTTACGAGTTCAACGTAATTGACCATTCATTAATCCGAGTTACGAGTAAAAAAATATAGCCCAAATACCATTTATATTCTTGTCTTTTAATATTACTAAGAGGGTAATATAGTCTTTTCACAAGCTTTCTTATGCTTTTATGAGACACAAAACCCTAGACTAATATTTTTGTAAAAACTCAATTCTCTCTCTCGCCAGCAGCCGTAAAAAGAGGTTCATCACCAGAGTTCTTGTAAACTCTTATTATTATAAAAAAAAAAAAGAAAAATATAATAATAAGTGGATAGGATTGAAGAAAGGGAGAAGATAAAGTCAAAAAAAAAAAACAGAGAGAGAGAGAAGAGTCATTGGCTTGACACTTGGCAAGCATTTGGTTTTAAAAAATAAAAAAATAAAACATATTCTTCTCTTCTTGCTTCAACAACCCGTGGGAAAAGATAAGAAAAGAGAAGGGAAAAAGAGAGAAAAAAGGAAGGAAAGGAAGGAATCTTGGCTTGAATTTCTTGAAGGCTTCAACAATAAGTGATCAATTTGGGGGTAATTGCATATTGGTAAGAGATTTCTTCAACCCAACTCTTTTATTTGATGGATTTTGATAGATTTCTCTAAGATTCAAAGTTAGTTTATGGGTTTTATGAGTTTTGTTGTTTATGGAATTTAAGTGTTATGGGTTAAATTGAGAGGTTGATGTGTAAGATTAGTTAAGAATGGTGGAGAAATAGAGTTTTCCATATTTTGAAATTGAGGTTGTGATGGAAAATTGTATGAGCTAGAAATAAGATTATGTGTTGGAAGAGGATGAGCAACAAGAATGAAAGTATTTGGGTTGAAAAGTGTATTGGAAATATAGTTATTGAAGGAAAAGTGAAACTTTAGCCATTGGGATATTAACCGTCAATTTATGTGTTTTCAATATGTTTTTCTATATATAAAAATACTAAAAGATTATTAATGGGTATTTTATTCAATATTTATTTCAGGTGATACGGAGATTGGCACCGCTTATAATCCGGGATCATAAGCGGGAGTTTTTGTGAGTGGTTAAAATATTATTTTCGAATTATCCATAATTATTAGCTTATAAATTTCAAGTTAGCCTATATATATATATATATATATTATGATTATCCTATTATACATATGCTTTTATGATTTTCAAACTATGTTTATGTGATTTTACTATTACTTATGAATATTCCTTTGAAATTGGACATTACGTTAATATGGAAAAAGTATTAGTTTCCCTGGATTTATTATAGTTTGCAAGTATATAATAGATTTCATAAGGTGTTTTCAAACCACTAAATATCGTACCCACTAGCTTAGCTTTCAGTAGGTCTTTGGGACCCACTTTAGCATACACATAGGCTTTGGGCCGTATGTTAGGGTGAATAGCCCTTTTGGGGCAGCTCTGCGCGCGTATGACCAGTTTCAGTATAATCAGTTGCTCTGCTGCATAACTTGATTTATCTTGTGTGTAGTATGACCAGTTGTGGGTATGCGTTTGGTGTCGTTTTTCTATTATATGATTATGATATAATATTAGTACATGAACTTCGCTAGCTATGAGTTTTTATTATGTATCAAAAGTGTTTAGATTAGAAATATGTTCGTTTACTTAAAAGTTATGTTTTCTACGTTACACTACAACAAATATGAGCTTTTATAGCATATAATTATAACGTTTTTCTTCATACGCTATTAATTTTTAATAAAAAATTTGGGCGCTAAGAAACTCCCGCTCGTTTTCTCATTTTCACTTAAAGAAACGCTACAGACCATTTCACCTAAAGAACAACATTTCACCTTCGACACTTCGACTCTCTCTCTCTCTCTCTCTCTCTAAAACGGTATGAAATTTAGAAATCAAAGATTTCAATCCCTCTCTCGAAGTCGCTCTGTCTCGTTCTCGTCGTACACTCACAAATCGTAATTCCATCACTCTCGCCCTCATCACGAAGAAGACAAATCTCAGTCGCTCTCTCGCTTTCTTGGAGTTCTCTCATTTCAGTCCCTCTCTCGAAGTCCTCTGTCTCGTTCTCGTCGTCATCCCAGAAATCAAAGATTTCAAACAAGAAATAGCCCTAATTACAGAAGCCGAAGGGTAATCTCATTTTTACTTTGAAATCTATCGAATTCGAAGCCCTAATTGAAGATGTTGAAGGGTAATCTGTTTACATGCCCTAATTTCTGAAGTCAAATTTATGAGGTTTGTCTCACTTTCTCTGAAATAGCCCTAATTTCTTTTGGTGGGCAATCTTCTCTTAGATTTACATCTTCTATAAATATTGCTTGGTTTTAAGCATTTGTGCAACTTAATATTATCTCTGTGTTCTTACAGTCAGAGTAGGACTTTTATGTCAGATACTATACTCTTCAACTGTTGACTGCTCTTCTTACAAATTCTACCACAAGGTATGTGTATTGCTCAGTTTCTTTTTCTTTTATGATTCAGATAAGTTGAATTGTTGATTTCCCCTTCAGGTTATAGGAAGCCATTCTTAGCATTCCTCGTGGTATAACTCAACAAATAAACACATATGTGCGCCATTCGTTTACTGTTTCCCGTCTATTTGTTGTGGTTTTGCTGCTTTGGAGCAAGGAAGTACTTTTACTTCGGTTGGTGTTTAGGATATTCTCAAAGTTCTTTGAAAATCATAATGAGATAAGATTTAAAGTTTTTCTTTTTTGTTCTGGATGTTATTACTTGGATTTTTTTTGTTTTATTTTGTTTGTTCACCGAAAGATATTTTGAGTTTGATCAATAAAATGGGTTCCTAAAGTGTCAAAATCGATTGAATGTTTCAATTTTATGGGCGCTTGTAATATGTTTGATTAAATGTCTCAATGATTTTTAGTACTGTACTTGCTTCCATAAGAAGTAATATGATAGGAAAGGGCTACAGGCATGATAGTTCGGTTTAAAGTTCTCTGATTTTCTCTCTATTTCACATTTTCACTTGTATCTGCGATATCTGAATACTCTGAGTTAAAAACACTTTCAATTTATTTGTTGATTTTGTATTTATTGTTTGGATCAATGCTGATTTTATTTCCATTTTGAGATCTAAATTTTGTTTCCTTCTATTTTACTTTATGTTTGTTTGTAACTTGTTTGATAATTGATTGGCCCTTTCTTATGTTTCATGCCAAGGTTTTGGTCAATCCTGCATTGTTTAATTTAAACAATTTTAGAAAGAAAAAAAAAACAACAGTGAACTCAAATTTTGTTGTTTAGGATGGTTCTCAAGTTCAGAATACAACAAACTTTGTTGAGAAGATCTTACAGCGTCTAGCTAATTGTGGATGCTCTTTATTAGTTGCTGG
Organism: Gynostemma pentaphyllum; assembly: GCA_028015215.1. Lineage (NCBI taxonomy): Eukaryota > Viridiplantae > Streptophyta > Magnoliopsida > Cucurbitales > Cucurbitaceae > Gynostemma > Gynostemma pentaphyllum. The sequence goes on along the minus strand of CM051351.1, from coordinate 49,227,795 downwards.
AAATCATTCATGCAAAGGAAGAGGTCATATTTTGCTATTGTTCATTTCTTATTGATTCAATTTTTCTTTTAATGTTATTATGTTCATTTTTCTTTTAATTTTCCCAACAAATGTGTATCATCTAATTGTTGTAGTAAGTTTTTAATTGTTGTTCTTGATTTGAATGGAATTGGGCTTTGTGAAATAAAGTGATAGTTAATTGTCTTCATGGAAGTTTCTTTTTAATCTACTTCAAAAGTAGAAATTAACTTAGTTAGCTTAAAAAATATAATTTGTGTTTAACAATTTCTTTTTAAGATATAGTTTAGTTAATGGTTCTCAATTTCGGTTTAAATGTAGATTTTAGTTAATGGTTCTCAATTTCGGCTTGTTTATGCAGGTAAGGTGTGTGTTGTAGTTTGCATATAAGGCTTCCTTAATTATGTTATTTTAGTAGTTAGTTCATAATATACACATTCATGAAGCATAAGTTCTTCTATTCTATTCTTTCATTGAGATGCATAAACAATATCTAGGAGAATATATCCAAAAACTAAGTAGACAGAGCTTTCATGCACATTTGCTACTAACAATTCATGACTAGTTTCATGAAGACTTAAGCCACAGAACATTTCAATTAATTATCTCTCATGTCTTGGAATAAGAAATAGAAATTATTTCTCAAGTAATTCAAGATCGAACGGATTCGACTTGTATTATTAGGTATGCTTCTCCTTGTTGACAGTAATCAAGTACATATATACAAGCATACATATGGCATTGATAGAAACCAAAATATTTAGGGAAATAAAGACCGGCTTGAATTACTCTAGAACAAAGACTTCTATTTTTAATCTTTTCATAAATTTTGATTTGATTTTGAAGTATTTTTTTAGGATTAAGTTAGAGACAATGTATTGTGAAAATTATCCCCAAAATTTGAGTCTCGTTGAAAGATGTAGCTTCCAATAAATGAAATTGAAGGGCTATTAAAAAGCAGATAGCTTCAATTTTTGATGGAAAATCCTTCCTTAGGGTCATAATGAAGCCTTCGTACATTCATTCACAAAACTATCAGGTAAATATTATCACTCATGATTTATTTTTCCCGTAATTCTTCTTCCTCTACTTTTTTTCCATTTAATAAACTTAAATAGTTGTTGTTGTTTGCTGTGACACTTTGTAGAGAGATTTTTGAAATAATCCATGACGAAGAAGCATAATTTTTCCGATGTATAGGTTCTTTCTATTAAATTGATTGTTTTAATATGAATATAAATATGTTATGAATGGAGAATGGCTAATAACTTTAACTTTCTTCATTTTTTAAATGGTGTTTAGAATAGTTTTTTATGCAAATGCTTAACGTTTTAGGCGTTCTGATTTATAGTATTTGAAGGAAGACTATAGGCTTATGAAAAAAAAACTAAGAGGGGAGACGATGTAGAACATCAAAATCTAAGGTATTGACTTCTAGTATATGCTTGTTAATTGTTAATTAATTATTCTTAAGTTACTTTTTTTGTCATGGAATGTTACTTGTATATCTTTTTTTGTAATATGATTTTGTATTAAGAATTTGTATTTGAATGGTGATTTTCGATACCTCTTAAATGAAGCTTGGTGATATTGTTCTTGGAAAACTATTTCTGCAATTTTAAGCTCTTTTTTGTTGGGTTTATTTTTATTTCTTCCTTTATTTCTTGTTGAATGTTGTTTGGCTATCTTTAGACTTTTTTTGCAGTTGTGTTTAGACTGTTTTTTGGCTACTTTTTTGGATTGTTTTTAAGATTTTCTTTTTGCTACTTATGATGAAAAGAAGTGAGCTATTACAAGGAAAGGATGATGGGATCTTTCCTTGGACTGTTTTTAAGTATTTGCTATTTGTTTGTTTTTTCCTTTTAATTAAAGGTTGTAATGTTTCATCGTTGATTATTTAGGGGCAGTTTACACTTAATGGTTCAATATTTTTTTTCTTTTATCTTAGTTTTTATTTTGCATTGTTTTGATCTCTCTTCATTGATTCCTTGAATATTCATGTAAATCTCTTTTGTTAATCCGATGAACATTGGTTTCTAATTTCTTAATTTGTGACTATTGGTTTTTATTAAAAATTGACTTTGGTGTAGAATACGACATTTAAGACATATTTTGACATGGCTACATGAAGACTACTTTCGGTGTCATTCTTAGAATGCTAGAGATCAAGTTTGGTTTAAAACACCTAAATTTATGTAGTTTAGCATTGTGAAGCCTATGTTTATGTAATTTGTATTTGGTGTATTGTGTAGTAATAACTAGAAATTAATGAAAGGAACTCGTTATTTTTCACAATTTAAACATATTTTACACTTGTTATGATTTAACAAACTCATTATTCTAACACCCAAGAATCACTTTTGTGTTTTCATTGACCTTGGGTTCGATATGTATATTTGAATGTATTATGTTGTGGAGTAGAGTAGGGGGGGATGTTTTTTTAGTCTTGCTATATTCATTTTACATATTTTGAAAAGAAACTGACACCAAGTTGTTGCAAGGCATATTAAGATTAGGAAGAGAGGAGACTTTGATTGACAGATCTCTATCTTTTCATGTGAAGTGTGATTAATCATATTCATTGTCCCCTCATTTTTTTCTACCTGTCTGCGCTTCTAAACTCTTAGTTTGAATCAAAGATTTCCTGAAAAGAATGGAAAAAACAAAGCAAGCAATTATGCCCTTTTTGAAATGCTTAAAAGGAAAATTTCATGTTTTCGCCATTGAAGCCCTTGAGATATTCTCAAATCGTTATATTAAATTTATGTTTGCCATTGTGCTTTGATCGTGTGTGTTATTAGAAAGTGGTTTCTTTAAAATAATGGTATAATCTTTTCATGTGTCATCCAGGTCCTACTTTGTTTAATTTAATAATTGATTGACATCCGTCATGTCTCTCGATCTTTTATATCAGGTGATCTTCTAAACATATGGCCATTGTATATAGATAATGTAGATTTTTTTTCCTTTGACATTCCTTTGATAAATGTTCTGCTTTTTTCATACGGTATCAAAAAAAAAAACAATAATTCAAAAATTTCCCAGTTTGTTATTTTATGGTTTCTAATTATTCCCCAGTGTTTGGTATTCATTTCCCCCCTATTGTCTTGTTTGGTAACTGTTAGTGTTGGTCCAGAGTTTGGACACTTTTATCTATTTTCTACATTTTAAACTTGACCATTGGCTTCAGATGCTACTTTCTTTTTCTCTTCCTTTCCCTTTTTTTTAATAAGAAATCATTTCGTTATCCTGGGAAAGCTATACAAAAGAGGAAGACACAAGAACTCCCTAGAAGCCAAGGGACTAACAAAAAGGTACCCAGTTAGCAAGAAATAAAAAAAAATACTGTAATTAGAAAACTTTTTTAAATAGAATGTCAACTAGTTATTTCTGTCCATTTTCCTACTACTTCACTCATCTTTTACAATAGTATCAATTATTTCTCTCTTTTTTTTATGAAATTGAATGGTATCAATTATTTCTGATTATATTGCAACGTTTTTACCTATTTGCATGTTCCCAATATAAGAATGATGCAGAACTCATTTCAAATTTCATATATCTTACTTGTTTTCTTTATATCAATTAAGCATGCTTTCTACATACCTTTTAATCATTTGATTACTCTGCTAGGAATACATGGTGTTAATGTAGTCTCGAAAATTTCTCTGCGGTCCAGACTTTGTCCCAGGTTGGGGAGGATCAAAAGCGACATCTTGAGTTGACTCGTGAGTTGGGCCGAGCGTGTTAATTATCTATATGGTGGAAGGAAGTGGAAAAAATTAGGAGGGTAAGAGTCAATTAAGTTTTAGATTGTGCCTGATAAAAAAAAAAATTAGATTAGATTTTTTTATGTACGGCCTCCCTCCCAAACAAAAAAAAAACCAAATGAAAGGTGGAGATTTAACTGCTTGTGCTAATGGTATAATCTTTTCATATAAGACATGTATTTAAGAACTGTGATGGTTAAAGTCATTATGGGTAAAACTTATGATTTATATGTAAAATAATATAATAGTTTATATAAAATGACTTGTGATTGTATTTTTTTTGTAGGTTGATAGAGCGGAGTCTTGATGATCTTGCTTGCCATAGCCTTTTTTGTCTGGGTTTTGTTTAACCTCGGTGTCTATTTTAATTTAAAGTTTCTACGGACTTATGTAATCGAGTAATACTTCCTATAGACTTATGTACTGGATGGATGAATTTTTATTATGTATGACTTTAACTTATGGAATTTCCGTTAAGTTATAAAAGTTGGGAATCAATAAGTAATTTTTAAAAGCTTAGTTTTATACCTTCTTTTAAAAATATTCTTGATTACAGGTTTTTATAGCAAACTAGATAACTTATTGAAAACGCTATAAAATATAAATGGTTATCAAATATACAATTGCGTTTAAAAAAGCTATCTTAAACGTTATCATAGCGTTAGTAGAATGCTATGTTATATTGTCATAACAATCAAAGTATGCAATACATAGATACGTTTATAACGTATGTGATAGCATGTATCCAACGCTATCAATGATTAAGACATTTAATTACGTGGGCAACCATGACGTTGTTAAAAGGCTATGAAATATAACTCATAGCGTGTATCCGACGCTATTGTTATATGTTTTTATAGCGGATTGCAAAACGCTATGGTATGTTTTCATAACAATTTATTCATGCAATCAAATTGATATTATTATAACGTATACAATAGCGTAAGATAAACGCTATAAAAAGTCTCATACTTTTAATTACGTGGGCAACCACGGCGTTTGGTAAAACGCTATGATATGTAATTCATAGCGTTTTTTAGACGCTATAAAAAGCCTTTTTTGTTGTAGTGTTATTTACTATTTTCGTTTGCTAAAAGTTATGTCTTCTATGACATTTAACTCAAAAGTATATTTTAGTTTATAAAAGAACCCACTCACTGAGTTTTTGCTCATGATTTCCATGTTTTGTTTTTCCCCCCCTCCAGGTAGCTCCTGAGTTTCGAGGATACGCCTACGAGAGCCGTTTACACCACCAGTTTTTGCTTTCATCTTCACACCTAGTTTATGTATGACATTTTTGTGTGTGTTTGTACATGTATGTTTATAAGTGCCGGTGATGACTCGTGAGAAAGTAAATGGTTTTATGATTTTTGAGGCTAGTTGGGTAGATGGAGAAGTTCACAAATGAACAATCACATAAATATTTCTCTTAATGTTAGTAAATTAAGAATTAACGTAGTTGACTAATTTTGAGTTATTTCTGAGGGCGGAGCCCGTTATAGTTTATGCAGGATTATGTAAAATGTTTTACAGGTTGGTTTATTCGAAAAACAAACGGAACTCTGCCAAAATCTTCTTAAATAAGTTGAATTTAAATTGATGATTATCTAGTTATTTTAGTTACGTTAAATGGTATGCGTTGGCATTAGCTTTCGCTTGCTATTGGCACGTGTCGTCTCGAGTGGTTAAGGGGTACTCGGGTCGGGTCGTGACAGTTCTTCATCTTGTCCAAGCCTCACGAATCACCAGCAAAAACAAAGATTTAAACGGTTCTCTTTCTTCTTCTTGACCTCTCCGGATTCTGAGTTTTCCTCATCGGATTTCTTGTGTTCTTGCTATTGTTTCTTTGAGTTTTCGAGTTAATTTTTACGTGGGATTACCTTTTATTTCGTTTTCCCATTATTTTAAAACCAATTTGGATATAAATGGCTACGTTTTTTCTTTGCTTTTCTTTAGATTTAGACCCACGCCGGCTTATAGAATTTGCTCGCTGGAATCTGGGATGAATCTCGTCGTTTTATGGGTTTAATCTTCACGGGTTTACTCAAGTTTGAGGTTGTTTTGCAACGGGTTCATCGTTACGTTTGATCCCAGACTTTTGTTGGTCGTTTCCAAGTCTTTTCAACGTCGGATCACCTGAGCGTCACCGTTGCCATTGAAGTAAGCTGTTGCTTTTTTTCCCTTTTTTTTTTCTCTTCGTTTCAGCGTGCATTTTGAGGTTGATGAAGCGGTCCAATTAGACCAGCTGGGCTGGTTCAATTGAACCGGTTGAGCTGGTCCAATTCGGTCCAGGGACTATTTTGGCTCAATTTGAGCCGGTTCTCGTGAAATTGACTTTAAATTAATATTATTACAGATCTTGGGCATTGTTAAGAGTTCTTTTGGATTTATTTCGAGTTCGTTTGCTACTTTAATTTGCAATTAAGGTAGGTTAATTCCTACTTAAGTTAAATTAAATCTCTTGTGCTTTCTTGTTTATTGTATGATTATTAGGATGTCTTGGGAGATGATTTATTGATTTTAAATATTATTATTATTAAGTGCTCGTTTGATTTGAGAATATTGTATTTATTTAGTTTATGTTCGTTAGTTGGTTAGGTGTTATAATTAAGGTCTAATAACGGTTTAAATTTAAACTAACATAATAAATATCTATTAATTTTGTAGAGCTGGATGCTTAGCATGACACGTATCTTAGTGGGGTACATATATGCAAATTTATTAGTTACCAAAGAGATAAAATTTGATTGGTGGATAGTTAGTGCCCCTAGAAGTTATAACTCGAGTCGAACATAATAAACACCTATTAAATTTGTAGAACGCATACTATGACACATATCATGAGTGGCCTTATACCCCACTATGATAGATATTTTCAAGCGTATAGTATGGCCCGTATCATGAGTGGCCTTATACCCCACTATGATACATATATGCAAATTTAATAGAAATTAAGAGATGTCGTAGGCTAAGTACCTACTAATTATTGATAAATGGCGGAAATGGACGAGTATCTATACGTTATTATAGTTATGAGATGAATTGTATTTAATTTACTTATTTGAGTTTGGATTTAATCTACTGAGCTAAAAACTCACGGTATTCGAATGCCCTGCAAACTTTTATTTTGCAGGTAACACTAATAAAAATGGAAACCATGGCGATTGACGAGGATGGCGCTACACTTAGAGGCCCTTAGGTAGGGTTGATCTCGGTCCGGTTTTGGATAAATAGTGGACCAAACTGAAAAAATCGGTTTACTATAATGATGAACCGAATGGCTCTTCTCTTTAAATTAAACCGGTTGGTTTGGGTTATATCGGTTTTTTGGTTTTATGGTTCGGTTTTCGGTTTTCAATTTTGAGATAAGAACAATCACAGGCTAACTCAAAATTGGGGCATAGAATAATATGGGAAAAAATATATTTAAAATCTCCAAACAAGAAATGAGAACATTGATGAAAATGAAGACTTGAGAGATGAACCTCGAAGAAATTGTCACAGAGATCTTCATCTGAGATTGAGCTCAAAATATTTGAGAGAGGTTGGGGGTTTTGAGTGAGAGACGACGGAGATTGATAAATGCTTATAGGAAGTGGCGACTGGTTTCGATTGTGAGAAAGAAAAAGATGAGGATGCATGTTTGATGTTAGATAAAATAAGAAGAAAGAGATAGAATGAAAATAAAAAGAAAGGAAGAAGGGAGATAAAGGGGCGTGCATTGGAAAACGAAAATGAAAGTAAAAATAGAAAATGGTTGGTAATGGGTGTGTCAGTGATTGAAAATAAAGATAAGAGACATAAAGAAGAAATTGATGGAAAAGTCTGAGTTGTTGGGCTCGAGGTGGAAGATAAGATAAGAAGAAATGAGTAGAGGGAAAGAAGATGTTCAGTTCGGTTTTTACGGTTTACACAACTCTGTGAATTGTCCAAAATCGAAAAAAATCAGTTTTTTAATATATCAAACCGAAAAAACCAATGTTAAAAAGAAAACCGGACCGAACCAACCGGGTCGGTTCGGTCCGGTTTTTCAGTTCATCGGTTATTTTGCACATCCCTACCCTTAGGATATGTTATTCATTTATTTTTGAATATTTCATTTTATTGACTATTTTGTTAGTTTATTTATGAATTTTCATTTTTTTTTATTTTTTACCTTTTATTCTTTAAATTGACGCCACAAACAATGTTTTGTTTTTATCATTTCATTGATTATTAAATGAAACTCTTCCGCTACTATTTGGTTTTACTCTGATTTAATTAAGTTTTAAATCAGTCATTTATTAAATTATTTTTTGTTATTTTGGGTCGGGTCTATTAGAAAATGATAGCTTCAAAGAAGTGTAACGTCCCGTTATTTTGTGATAAATTTTATTTATTTATTTTAATTTAATTCAAGTAATTAAGTTCATTTATTTATTATTAAATTAGAAATTTACAATTTATTTCATTTTAATTCATTTTAATGGCTTTATTTATTTAATTACGTTTTAATGGTGTTAATAATTATTAACGGGCCAATTAATAATTATTAATCACCATTGGGTTAGTTTGAGATGTTCGGGATTCGTTTTAAGCCAAAAGTCTTAAAAAGGGCAAAATCGTAATTTCCAACTTCCTAAATATCTATTTACTATTTGTCATCTTCTTTAAATGAGTCATTGACTCATTTTTGACCAAAACATCACCATTTTCTTCTCCAAACCCGAGCAACAAAGGGAAGAAAAGAGAAGAGGAAGAAAACGGTCGCCCGCTGTTTCTTGGCCGTTTTGCGTGATTTCGGATGCGTTGGAAAGCTCTCGCCGGGACCTTTCTACCCATTCCACTCTTGGAACGTTTCCAACTCTCTAAGGTAAGCCCTAGATTTCGAATTCTCATTGAACTTCCATGGAAATTGATTCAAGCTTTTGTGTTCTTTCGATTTCTTGCCGTGAAACTTCGGTGTTTGTCAATTCGGGAGTAGTTTTATGTGTTTTTGGAAACTATTTCATAACCCTAAAACCGAGTTTCAATCGAAACCCTTTCCGTTTGAAATTTACCCTTTTGGGATTGAAAATGGGTTAGAAATTAATGAATGAATGTTTATTTAAATTCAATTCGGAAAGGGATTAATGTTCAAAAACACTATTCATCGATACCCATTGAAATCGGGATTATCGAATTTGATTAAAACCAACTCAAAACGTATTTTGAATTGCCAAAAAGCCAAAAACCAAACCCGAGACTCGTTTTTGTTGATAGGGCCGTGGGCCTCTTTGTGGGTTTTATTGGGTTTTCGTTGCTTTGTATGTTTAGTAATTGTTTGAATGATAGTTGGTTTCGTTATTGATTGTTACGATGTAATTCGTTTGTAGGTGTTTTTGAACTTCGTGGTTGATCGCTCCTTCGAACTTAGGAGCTAAATCATCTTATTAATAAGGTGAGAATAGTTAGCATTTAAATTAAATATGGAAAGCAAACTAGTGTGATGGTTTGAGAGTTTGAAACTAAGATTAGAATCCGAACCTAAGATTAGAGGGTTGTGAGTTAGTGCCCTTAGGATTAAGAGTTAATCCTTTAAGTGAGAACTTAGAAATTCTCGAGAAAGACTTTGAATCTTAGAAGATTCTAACTTAGTTTCGTTATGAAACTAAGGTTGGATTATTTTGAAGTCAAAATGATCCAACTTGTAATTTAAAACGGTTAATAGAACCTCGGATTATTTGGAAGTATAGAATCCCGGAGGACATAGGTTAATCGTTTAAATTATGATTCTAATCTTATTACTAATATCGGAGTTCGATCGTCATATCGTTCATTCGAGTTTCTCGGTTATTTTACTTTTTGTCATTTACTTTATGTCTTTACTTATGCCCATTTACCTTATGTGTATTTTAATTACTTTATCATTTACTTTACTTTATTTAATTGTACAAGCATATGCAAGCATATGCATAACATTTTGCACCATTATTTATTATACTACAACATCTCGCATCATTGAAAAGAGAAAAAGAAAAGAATGAAAAGAATGAAAGGAACGGTGGATGAGTGGATTCCCACGTTACCTTCATGCATAAGGTGAATGATGGATGAGTGGATTCCCACATTACCTTCATCATGCATAAGGTTGAATGGTGGATGAGTGGATTCCCACATTACCTTCATGCATAAGGATAAGGGTGGATAGTTTGTAAAAATCCACATTACCTTCATTACATGCATAAATGGCAATTGCGTATCCTATGGATGTACTCATTACTTTTATGCATATGATAGATGAGAAAGAGAGTCGAGATGTTATATTTTTTTTGCAAAGTCATTTACTTTTCTTACTTTATGTTATAACAAGTTAAAGGATGAACAATTAGCCTAAGTGTGCTAATTAGTTTCATCAAATGGAAAATATGACTTAGAATGACCTAGACTTTGGAGAATTCTAGGAAGGATTGTGTCGGTTTATTGGACACAAATCGGAATGCGAGTTTGAGGTCTATATTTACTTTTTATGCTTATTATTCTCACTGGGCTTAGTTTGTTAGCTCATGATATTACAACCAATTTCAGGTAATGCCTTGGCTAGAGGTCGAGGAGAAGGAGGTGGTCTTGCGTGATCGAGGGATGCTGGCCTCGAGATGGACTTGTTGGTTTTGTAAAGTATATGTTAATACTTTATGAATTTTCAAACACTTTGATGTTGTATATAGCTCATAAGAGCTTTTGATGTGGTTTTTATGTGATGAAACATTTGAACTCCTGATTTGGACTTAAAGTCCATGAGATTTTATTAGATGTGAAAATTAGGATGTAAACAGGTTTTCGGCATGCCAATTTTCAAACAAAACCACGCCAATTTTTCGTAAATTAAAAGACTTCCGCTGTTTTCTCTGATTTTAATTTATTTAAAAGTGACGGGTCGTCACAAGAAGAGAGTAAATTCAATGTACGATAAGAGTCTGAACTATCTACATAATTTGGAAGGTTATCAAATTATTCATTCCTTTGTTTTCTTTTAGACCTTCTATGTTACTTTGTCCAATTAGTCATTCCCTTACCTTTTAAACAGTAGTCTTAATGGTATGCATTAGGTTTGATCTTGGCAAAAAGACTTGACTGCAACAACACCATTTCATTGAGTTTATATCCTCAAATTAGAAATTTAAGATACAAACAAGTCAGTGACTCAAAGGTTCATAGTTCATTCTAATTAAAAAAAAAAGAGATGTAGGTTTTTATCTTTTAATCGAATTAAGAATTAGTTTTTGACAAGCATCTATTGAAATTTAGAAATAACCTATTGTTAATAATGATACATATTGCTATTATGCTGATAATGATGCATAGCACTATTACATGCTGACATGCATTCGAGAATAAAGCAGAAAAATAGGAAAAAAAGATAAATTTATGAATGAACTGAACTAATAAGTTTGTTGATTGACTTTCAGAGTAATATAATTGAAGAACAGGCTGACAAATATAAAGAAGAAGATATGAGGGAAAAGGATTATTTTGACCATGTGTTTGAGATAAGAAATAAAAATAAAAAATTATTATAATTGAGAATAAGTGAAATGTGAAAACTGATTTTGATAAACATACAGGGACAAGATTTTGAAGAAAATGTTAATGTATCAAATGACAAAGAAGGAGAAAATAGGGGAAATAAAGAAGTCGGAAATGCACAATCAAGTTTGAAGGTAAATGAGATGACAAAAGTAATAAATTATTATTCTATGTTTGATGTGTTTTAATAATTTGCTAAAAATAAAAATAATTTTAGTATGAAACAGGATGCAAAACAGCATGAAAAAGAAGTTGGGAAGCAATTAAAGAAAGAGAAGGCAAAAACAACTAGCAGAAATATTGGGAGAGAAAAGGGAAAAAAGAGCACTCAAGCCTTCAAAACAATGTGCTTCACCGCATACTACAAACTTCGGATCGGAAGAAATTGGTAATGTCGCTAAAAATAAAGTTGAAAGGGGCAGAAATGATTATGGGACACCACCAACCTTCAAGATCCTCAATAGTCAATCACCTGATAAATAAAAAAAATGAATTGTTTTCTCTATGAATGTAATAGACTAAGTTTGAATATTTTTGCTCTTGATATTGTTAGCACTTCTCTGAAGTTCACAATGATTAATACTGTTACAATCAAACTTTAAGCATTGTTAGGTATTGTTATGAACAAATTTAGTTATTGGTTCAAGTAATTAGCATGTTTTTTGAATCATTTTACAACGTAGCTATTATATATTTTAGTTTAGTCATTTTTAGCATCATTCTTGCATAAAATAACATGTAAAAATTGTGTTATTATGATAAACAAAGTATTTCAAAAAACCTTATTCAATAACTTATTCCGTATAATTCAATAAGTTTATGAATTGTAACTTATTCACTATGAATGAACAAATGTATAGTAAAAAGATCAAATAAAATATATGTATGAAAATTTGTGTCATGAAAGAAAAATAAAGCAACTAAAACAGTTTTGACGCTTTTTATATTAGCAATTTGAAAGACTAATGTTATTCAGCATAGTCAAACGGTGATAGTATAGCTTGGATGCATACACTACTAAATGACAAGTACTTTTTGTAGATATAAGGTATATCAAAATGTACATTATAATTTAATTCAATAAATTATTCACTTTAATTCACTAAATTATTCCATTTAAATATATATCTTAATGAAAAAAATTCACTGATTGATTGATAGGTTTACACCACTAATTGATTTAACACTTGGGAAAAAAATGAGTTTGGAGTAAAAAATGTAAACTTCATGGATATTCATAAATTTCCTTAAAAATTATAGAGAAGTAGTTTCCTCACAATTATTTCATAACAAATTGATGATTGTATCCAATGAGGATAAATTAAATTCTTTTTGTATAAATTTTCTTATATTTTCTGAAATTCACTACAATATACACTATAATTCAATAATTTATTGAATACGAACCGAAAAAAATAAAGCGATTAAACGATAAATAACAAGCAATATTCAGCAAAAAGTTTTGTATTATTAAACATAATATCTGTAAACAAAGTACATAAAAATACAGGAACCGAATAACAAGTCTTCAATGAAAATAAAATGATAATACATCAAAGCAAAGGGTCCTTGCAATTCCTAATATTGTGACCAAGCTTCCCACAATGACCGCACTTTACATGATGCTTTAACTCCAGAAGATGACACTATTCGATTTTTCTTTGGACTCCCAGTTGGACGCCTAACAACAGGTGGTAACACACAGTCTGTACGTACTTAAAGAGAAGAAGATGAAGATGAAGGTATAGGATGTGTAGACACCTATTTTCGTCCGGTGTTATTTAAATTTTTTTTCTAAGTGTTAAAAAAAAGATTTGATTTATGTTAATTTTAAAATTAGTAAATAGATTTTTAGGATAAATATAATTGCATTTTTTTTTGTTCTAGTGTTTTATTAGTGAGAATAAAAATATAAAAAAATAATAATAAATAATAATAATGTGCCAAATTTGTTTAATTTTATTTAAATTAATTTTGTTTAGAAATAAAAAGATTTGAAAAATAAGTTTTAAATGAGAATCAATTTAAACATGGAAAAGATGAATGAGAAATTATTTTTTATGAGTTGTCAAATAAATTAAAATAAAATATTTGCATGATTTGGGGGTGAATTAAAAATTGATTTGATTTTATTTTTATTCTCATTTATTACTTTCCTAATTTCTATCCTCCATTTGGCTATAAAAAGAGCCCTCCTACAACCCTAAAAGACACACAATATTCACAAGAGCAAAAACCTTGAAGTTTTCTCTACATCTCTCCTTTTCACGGCCATAACCTTTCTCCTCTTGCTTTCTAAAAACCCAAAATCATTCACAAGAGCCTCCCTCCCTTCATCATTTTTGCTCTCCTCATCATCTTCTTGATTCGCTCATTGGAACTCGGGGCTACACATTTGTAAGGTTCTATCGAACCAAGGTAAAATCCTTTTCCATTAAAAATTTAGTCATTCATATGTTATTGCTTTGTTTTATTTGATTTTGTGATTTTTTTAGACTGATTTAGATTTTTTTGAAATTTTTATTCGAAAATATACTTAAATACGAACCCATAGGAAAACGAATCAATGGAATTGAATTTGTAGTTTAAAAGTTATGATTTTTTGAAGTTTGATGTTCATATAAATTCACTGTTACGAAAATTTCTGAGCACCTTGTCATTACTTGATTTTTCGACACTGATTCTTTGAAACTAATGATTTATGTTTATTTTTTTTTTATAAAAACTAGACTTGTAAATAAATATTTAGGAATAAGAATCACCCCGTTTCGATAAGTATTAAAAAAGATATGATTTTTTAAAGTTGGTGTAAATTCCTAGAAATTTATATACAAAACCGTGGCTGAAAAGTTTTGACATGAAAATCTGATATTTTCTTACAAAGAGTGTAAACTTTTCGATATTAGAATTCAATCTTGGATGAACCTAGAACATTTAGAAGAAAGAATCGAGTCAAAATATATTTTTGTTATAAAGTTATGAATTTCTAAAGAGGTGTTATATTTGGGATGAATGTGCTGAATATATTTGTTTGCCATATTTGTGAATTTGATTGCCATATTTTATGTTTTCTATTTATTGTCCCCAAATTAAGGTAATTCTTGAATTGATTTGTTAATATTATATTGATGTATATTGGATTTTCAATAAAAAGAAAGGAGTTTGAATTTATTAGGATACTAATTTTCCAACTTCCTAAAAACATAATTTGATTAAATTACCAAACTTTTAAATATCAAAATTGGAATTAATTAGAATACTGATTTTCCAAAGCATAAAAAAATTAACAATTAAATTTAAAGATAAAATTGGAATTAATTAGAATACTGATTTTCCAAATCATAAAAATTAACAGTGAAATTTTAAATATAGAAATTAGAATTTATTAGGATATTAATTATCCATTTATACCATAAATAAAATATTTGTCAAATAAAACTTTCCCATTTTAAATCTAGGGGATAACCTAATATTGACCTTAAAAAATCATTATTTTTATAACAAACATAAAAATTCATAATTAATTAAAATATTCATTTTTAAAACTTAAACACAAAAAAAACAAACTAACAAATCGTTTTTGAAAACTCCGACAACGGAATATGGGGCGTTGGAATACCATGCTCCTAAATATTCTTGAGGTAAGGAATTTTTTCTCGGAATACTGAGTTAAAATTCCTGACAATATTTTTTCTAATGGCTTTACGCCACTCATACTTATTTAATCATGCCTTATTACTAAAGTATTGATTAATAAAACATGGGACATTAAAAAAAACCAAAAAATAAATTTTGTTTTATACATAAAGGCTTTCTTCAATAATACACCAAATAAAATAAAAAAACAACAATCGTTTTAAAATGAACATAATAGGGTGCTAATACCTTCCCTATGTGTGAATAAACTCCCGAACCCATAGTTATTAGTTAGTAGACCATCCTTAGTTAATGAATAGGTGACTAATCACACCTAACAATAAAAAACCAATGATTAGTGGCGACTCCCTTTTTATTTTTCCGCGTCGCATTTACGTAGCGACAACATGGCGACTCTGTTGGGGACACTTAGAGAGTCTTGTTGTTTATTTGTTTATTTTGGTGTATTTTTGTTTGAGCCTTGACTTGTTTTTTTTCATACAATTGAGGTTATTGCATGGTTGCACACACTTTTACAGCCCTCTACCCGGGCTTCCTGGGAAATAGTTTGGGATGGTAGTGTTGCCTTCGTGGAGTTTACTCCCGTGCAAGCCCACAGAACTTCCCGCCCAAGTCAACCTAACCAGAATACTGGAAGGGCTACTTTGTTATGATTGGTTTAATTTTATCAGAATACTGATAAATAAATAAAAAACCTATCATGACAAAGAAATCTTGGGGGCCTTTCAACCTTTTTAGATAGAGCTTAATGCCACACGTCATCCTCACATGTTATATGTTATTTTTCTTTGATTATGTTTGATTATTTTCTTATAATATCTTTAAAAAAAGTGTGTTAATTTTTTGAGTTCGTTTTCTAAAAAACAAAAGCATAAGCCATTTGATTAATAAAATAAAAAGGAAAAGTCATCTTGTTCCTCACATTCATCCTTTTAAAATATGCAAAAAAATCTAAAAAAAAATTGTTTAGTCTCCCATGCATTTTGAACATGCAATACACATCATTGTTTTCATTTATGAATGTTTCATTGGAGCATTTCCTTCTCATAATTTTTTTTTTCAGAAAAAAAAAAAACATTAATCACTCTAGAGTAGGTCATATAGTTTAAATATTCATTATGCATTGCATATTCGTAAAAAAATACATAGGATTTTAATCATTTCATGCATAATAAATTTATACATATTTATACTTTTACTAATTCATGTATATTAGATCTAAACATGTCACTCATGTGCATTGCATTTAAGAAAAAAATAAAATAAAGGATTTCATTTCTCATGCATTTTTTTAATAAAAAAAAGAAAATCAATAAAAAAAAAGGGTTTTTGCATTTCATCCAAATCATGCATTGTATTTCTTAGATAATGATCAATATTTGAAAAAGAATTGTCAAAATAGTCTTGTTGATTTAGCTTCATCTTCGTTAATGAGCTATCATGAAATTTGAAATCATAATGAAAGAAAGAGGACTCATTTATGTGGGAAGAAGTTAAAAAAAATGAAATAAAAAAAAAGTGAAGGAAAAAATGAAAAAAAAAAGTGAATGTCACTATGGACCCTCAAATAATTTTGAGCTTATTATTTTCAACTCTCGCTCATCATCAAGCCTTTGTATGCTTTGACAATTACTATCATTTATCTTTAGCCTTCGTTGCAGTATTAATGTGTTTTTATCCTACTGATTCATGACCCAACCATTTTTCAAGCCCAATACCATTTTGCTAGCCATACATGCCCGAGTTATAACATGAGCAATCTCTATCAATTCATCCTTGTCATTTTACTGGGACAGTTGATTACAAAAAAACTGTCAACTTGCGACCAGAAAATTGCGACCAAATGGTCGTTTTTAGTGTATAATGCGACCAAAAAAGCGACAAAAATGGTGGTGGCCAAAAAGCTGGTCGGTCCAGAATTTGTGCGACTGGATAGTCACAAATATACGACCAGAAAAGTTTAGTCGCAAAAAAGTCAACCTTTTGAAAAAAATGACCAGATGGTCGCTTAAAAAGTGACCATCTGATCGTAATATATGTTGAAGATAAGTGACAAGTTGGTCACATAAGAAAGTGACCAAATGGTCGTATTTCATGTGACCAAATGGTCACTTTTGAACTCAGTCAAAATACGACCAGATGGTCGCTTAAAAAGTGACCAGATGGTCGTAATTTATGTTGAAGATAAGTGACAAGTTGGTCATATGAAACAGTGACCACGTGGTCGTTTAATAAGCGACCACATGGTCACTTTTGGACTCAGTCAAAATGCGACCATATGGTTGCATTTAAGAATTTTTTTTTAATTTAAATTTCAATAATTAGTTAATTAATTATTAATTATTTATTTTATTTAATTAATATTAAAATTTAATAACAAAAAATTGGAATTAAAATAAAAATATATATATCAAATATTCAAAAAACGTTTTATACAGACGAAAGCATCTTAGAACTACTGCGGAGGGGCGGGGGGTGGCGGAGGAGGCGTCAATGATGAATGGCCGTCGCCTAGGGATCTGAAGTACGCGGCCAAAGCTGCTGCGACCTGAGCCTCGACCCATGCCTGCATGTCCACCTCAATCGCAGCGACTCGAGAAACGAAGTCCTCGCGCATAGCGTCCATGTCCGCGCGCAGCTGCTGCTCAACCGGAGAAGGGCCGGAGCTAGTGCTCGCTTCGCTCCGCTGAGGCCGGGGCACATTTGCATAAAGGCGTCGCCCGTACGAGCCGAGCCAAGGAACTGATCCATCAGGCCGAACCCCTCCAGCAGCCTCTAAGAACGCCTCTCTACGATCCTCCTGAGTCGGTTGCGAGTCTGGTATGGGCAACCGCTGACTCAAGGACTCCGTGAAATGTTCCTAAACATTTAAAATTCAGAAAATAAAATAGTTAATATATAAGTTAGGAAAACTTTTAAAGAAAAAATAATAATTAAAAAAATTATTAAATACCTGAACTACTTTCGCCTTATCGTCGACGAACGTCCCGTCCTTCTTCGTGTGAAGAACGCGGTACAGCTTATCAGGCGGGACAGGGCGACCGTGCTTCGCTTCCTAAAAATATTAAAGATTGAAGAATAAAACATAATAAATTAATAACTAATTGAAAAAAGAAAATGAGAAAAAAGTACGTAAGAAAACGACAAAAAAAAAACTTACCAATTGACGATGGTGCTCGTCGTGGGTCCGGGCCCCGGCTGTGTGTTTGGTGGGATTCTTCGCGCGGTTGGCCTTATTCCTGCTTGACACTGCCTTGCCCTCAGGAGTGCTCAAGCTCGTGATAAGCCGCGCGTGGTTCTCCGGGCTCATCCACACGGGGCGGTTTGCTGCTTGCTTTCTGCGTGCCCGGTACATGAGGTCCTTGAATCGATTCCGGACGTGACTGTCCCATAGGGGGAACAATCTAGTGTCCGTGATATCGGGATCGATAACAGGAAACTTGCCCTGAAAAAATTGAAATAAAAAATTGTTAAAGTAATAAATTTATTTCTATAAATTTCAAAATTAATTAATTATAAAAATAAATGATGTTTTTTACCTTCCAATTGTCGTACATTCGACGTTTCTCCGTTGTCGGAATCTTCTGCCAGCGAAGGTTGCTGGGTAGAGGCATGCTCTGGAGGACCTCGCGAAACCGTTTTGAATCGGTTGTATGCGGCTGTACTCTGCAAAAACATAAAAATTATTGTGCTATTAGAAACTATTAGTTAACAAAAAAAAAACACTTTGAAAAAAGTTTAAACGTTTAAAAATTAAGTAATTAAAACAATAAACAAAATTACTTACGTATCCCCTTCAATCCGAAGGGTAGAGTCTGCGGCCCGAGAAGGCTACGTGCATGAAGTGGAGGGGCCAGTTGGATCCGACCCGATCGACTCCCTGACGACGCACCCGGACGCATACCCCGATGCAAAGTCGGAGTCGTGGCCCAGGGAGTCTGCGCGGAATCGTGGTGTCGTAGACCGGGTCTCAGGATCGCATCATCGAGCGTGGCAGCAAGTCCTGGCTCGTAACCGAAGAGGATGTTGTCCAACTCCTCTGTAGTCAGATTCGCAACAGGGGCAGCGGCAGTAGGCGGCTGCGGAGACGTCTCGTCACCCGCGTCGTCTGGCTCGTCTGACTGGGGAGGACGTCGTTTGCCCGTCATAATCCTACAACCAAACTAAACTAATTTAATACTAATTACGTAATTAAAATATTGAAATAAATTAAATTAATTAATGAATGAAATAATCTAAATTAAATTGATTAAATAATGTAAATTAAACTAACATAAATTAAGTAAATAATTTAAAATAAACTAATTAATTAATTTGAATTAAAGTAAATTAAAATTAGATTAATTGAACTAAAATGAAGTAATTAAAGTAAACTAAGTAGTGAAGAATTAAACTAAAATTAATTAAATTAGATTAATTGAACAAAAATGAAGTAATTAAAGTAAACTAAGTAGTGAAGAATTAAACTAAAATTAATTAAATTAAAGTTAATTAAGTTATGAAGAATTAAACTAAATTAGATTAATTGAACTAAAATTAATTAAATTAAAGTAAATTAAGTAATGAAGAATTAAACTAAATTAGATTAATTGAACTAAAATTAATTAAATTAAACTAACAGTAATTAATTAAAACTAAAATAAACTAAACTAATTAATTAAACTAAAATTAGCTTAAGTGAACTAAGTAATTAATTAAAGTAAACTAAGTAATGAAGATTTCAACTATTAGATTAAATTAAACTAAAATTAATTAAATTTAACTAACATTACTTAATAAAAACTAAACTTAACTAAACTAATTAATTAAATTAAACTAAATTAAAATTAGATTAATTGAACTAAAATTTATCAATTAATTAAAGTAAACGAAATTAGATTAATTAACCTTAAGTAAACTAAGTACTTAATTAAACTAAATTACATTAATTAAACTAAAATTAATGAAACTAACAACATTAAACTAAATTAATTAATTAATTAAAGTAAACTAAAATTAGATGAATTAAACTAAAGTAAACTAAGTAATTAAATTTAAACATAAACTAAAAAACGTATACGAAACTAACCTCGTAATAGAAACCGAGATTGGAGGTTTAGGGTGTTTAGGTTTAGAGTAGGAACAGGGAATGGCAACGGGGAAAAAACAACGGGGAACAGAATGGGGGAAAGAGAGAAAAGAAAGAAAAAAGAGAAAGAAAAAGAGAAAGGAAAGAAAAAGAAACGGGGGGAAGGAAACTGATCTGATTTTAAATCAGATTTTGCGACCAAATGGTCGCAAATATGTAATCATGACCAGAAACGAAAGGTCGCGCGTGCTGGGGAAATTACGATCATCTGGTCGCATTTTTAGAGATATTTGCGACCATCTGGTAGGATTTATTGCAAAAGCGACCATTTGGTCGCCCATTTACCATTATCCAGAACAGCTGTCATATCACTAGCCCCATCAACAATTGCGACCATCTGGTCGCAATAATGAAATTCACCGCCAAATATTGCGACCAGATGGTCGTAATTTTTAAATTCACCGCCCTAAATTTCATGAAAATTTAAATTTACCGCTCAGATTTGTAACCATATGGTCGTAATGTCACTTATATTTTTTGAAAAATATAATTATACTTTTCCAAAAATGCGACCAACTGGTCGCCTTTCCCTTCTAAATTACTACCATGTGGTCACCTTTTGTGTGAAATAGCAAATATTAATATATATATATTTTTTTTTAATTGGGTTACTTTGTGGAGTTTTACTCTGTTAAATTGGGTTACTTTATGATATTTAGATATGAAGGGAACTCTTGTTTCCATGTTGTTATATTTGATTATAGTGCTTTTGAAATCGAATATCCAATCAAGGAAAAGAAAGTGATGTTAAAATTGAGCATATTGAAAGATGAAGATGATGATGTTTCTGTCCAAATATTTGACCATGTGGTCGCAAATATTAATATATATATATATATTTTTTAATCATTCATTAAAGAAATAGTTTTAATAAACACATACACATTGAATAATCAAGTTACGAAATGTATTCATCATCGTCTCCAAGAAGCCCGTCACATAAAGTCTACTTCTTCTTCTGTTTCTTCATCGGATTCATCGTCTCGAATAAATTCAGCATCAATGTCACGTGCGTGAGAAGTGGAAGCATTTGTATCGTCATCATCATGCAATGTTATCATTCCATCGTTCAAAGGACGAACAGTACTTGCATTTTGACAATCGTCGATTGCACGACATTTTATCTCATCTTCTTGAAAAGCAACAGCTTCCTCTGCATGGTCGTCTTTCTCGGACAAGTTTTCTTCTACCTGGCGTGGTTTAACTTTACAAACAACTAACCAATCTGTCAGATCTCGTCTATTAATCGGATAGTTCAGGTAATAAACTTGAATCGCCTGTGAAGCCAGGACAAACCTATCAGCGGTGCGCATATGCTTAGACTTGTTTACCTCAACGATTTGTAAATGATCAATCTTACGGACTCCGCCTCGTCTGGTTGTCTCGAACCAAGTGCAGTTGAACAGAACAATGCGTTTTAGCGTCGGACTTGCGTATTGAATCTCAAGAATCTCATCGATTACTCCGAAGTAATCGTCTTCGTTTGTCGAACACGTGACCTTTTATGCAAACACCACCGTTGTTTGTTGCCCTGCTTCACCGAATGCGCCCGTTTGAAATCGGTAACCATTACCGACGTATCCACCATACGACCTTGCTATCCGTCCAGGTCCCTTTGCCAAAGAAATGATACGAGGATCATCCACCGGTAATGTAGGGGAGTCAACCTGTGTCATTGTTTATATACAGTAATGTTAGGATGATAGTAATTTTTTCAACAAAATGCCACGGTTTTTTTTGATAATTTAAAATAACTCACGTATGCACTGAACCAAGAAAAAAACTCTTTGTCGATTATTGACCCCTCCTCGGCGTCTGTAAGACCAACTCGTGTCATTCCAACGTATACGTTTAGAAATAATCTGATGTTACAAAAATAGTTAGCAAATAGTTTGTTTATGCGATGAAATAATGTTAAGTTACAAACTCACTCTATGTAAGTCTCGATCTCTGCGCAGTTGCATAACATGTATGTCTGTATTACGTGATACTCAGAATCGGTCAACGACCTACGCACTACAGATAGATCCTTCTACTCGTGATCTATTTCCAACCATCTTTTTCAACCGACGTAAGTACCTGTGGGTACAAAACATAATTTACATTCGATCACTGTACTAATTTATACGCCTACATTACAAAATAACTGTGCTTACCTTTCAAATGGGTACATCCAGCGGTAATGTACGGAACCCCCTAAGAATGCCTTGTATGGAAGATGCACTGGAAGATGCTCCATGGAGTCAAAAAAGCCAGGTGGGAACATTCGCTCCAACTTACAAATAATAACGGCGATCTCTGAACTCATTGAAGCGACAGTAGCTTCCGTCAGTTCTGTACATGTCAAGTCTCTGAAAAAAACACTCAACTGGGCAAGCGGCTCCCAATGTCTATTCTCTAGGAACAGTCTGAACGCGACGGGCATCAATCGTTGCATGAATATATGACAGTCGTGGCTTTTTATCTTGAACATGATATGTTTTTTACTGTCTATACATCAACTCAAATTCGAAACGTATCCGTCCGAGAATTTGATGGATTTGATCCACTCAAATAATGTTTTCTTTTCATCCGTCGTCAACATGTACTTTGCTTTTGCGTAATTATCATTGTCGTCAGGCTCCAACTCAGGACGGTCACATATCTCCCGTATATCATAACGTGCCTTCAGATTGTCCTTCGTTTTTCCCGGAACGTTCAAAATCATATTGAAAATGTTTTCGAAGAAATTCTTCTCGATATGCATTACATTCAGATTGTGTCTAATCAGTAGATCTTCCCAATACGGTAGATCCCAAAAAATACTCTGTTTCTTCCAACCCGTGTTTTTCCCATATCGCATTGTTTGCACTCTCGCACCTTCCACTGTAATCTTCGCATCCCTATAGCATCTATACCTTGAAGAATCGGTCTTCCACTATACATGGTCGTGGGGGTTTGTTTTCTTACTTGTCGACCCTTCTTCCAGTCCTTAGTTTGAATGGAAAGTGTGATTCAACAAAGAAAACATCCGGTGACAATCAAACCAACAAGTTTTTCGATTGCTTTCCGAGATAAAATGCATCTGTGTCTAGCATGCAATGTGGACATGCGTATGTCCCCGCCGTACTCCATCCTTTAAGAGGAGGAGATTGAGGTTCACACAATTAAATACACTGACTAATGAAAGCAATAACAAAAGCTAAAACACAGACTCAAAAATGTATATGAAAGCAATTAAAGATCAACATACCTGACAACATTGAATACGCAGGGAAGTCACTGATCGTCCTGATTAACGCGACACACATCAAGAAATTTTGTTTCTTCAAAATGTCGTACGTCATAACACTGTCAGTCCACAACCTTTTCAACTCTGCAATAAGTGGTTGCAAATACATATCCAATTTCTGTTTTGGACTTTTCGGCCCAGGTACGATCACTGTTAGAAAAATCACCGGGTCTCGCATGCACATCGAGGGAGGCCAGTTATACGGGGTTACCATGATTGGCCAAACTGAATATTGTGCCCCAGATACCCCGAACGGGTTAAAGCAATCCGTACATAAGCCCAATCTGACGTTTCTCGGATCTTGTGCAAAATCCGAATGACGATTATTTAAATGCTTCCATGCCGCAGCATCTGAGGGATGTCTCATAACACCTTCATCCTGTGAATGCTCGTGATGCCATCTCATGTGCGAGACTGTCACATCCGATGCATACAACCGTTGCAGACGTGGGGTTAGCGGTAAATACAACATGCGGGCGTTTAGAATTAGGCTGCATTTCCCTTGTTTGTATCTTGGAAGAAAATAGAATTTGCAATGATGCATGTCCTCATCCACATCCCAGTAAATCATGCATCCATTTTGACACGAATCTATTTTCTCCACGGGTAATCCAAGTCCCTCAACTAGCTTTTTCGTGTCGTACAAATTGTGGGGCATATTATTTTCTTCTGGAGCACATCGACGAAACCACGATGCAATCGCATCAAATCCTCTACCAGGTATGTTGTACTGCGCCTTTATATTTAAAAGTTCTGTAGCAGCAGCAAGTTGACTTACCTCACACCCATCGTACAATGGTTGGTTGGCTGGTTGTCTTTAGCATCTCGTGCATCTTACGTGCTTCCGGATTCATTTCCTCGTCTACAACCCGTTCATCTTCGTCTACGTTTAAACTTTCATGGAAATTTTCATTGCCCCCATACCCCGCACCATCAAGTATCATTTGCTGCATCTGACTATATTGTTGTTCATCATTCTGTTCTTCGTCAACAACCTCTACATTCGAACAATTCCTGTGTTTCCCCCTGAAACACCCAGGATAATAATTCGCACAAACCCCGCCTATAAAGATGCACCTTCAACTCAGAATCCGGTATGATTCTCCTATTGTCGCATTTCCGCGACTTGACAACGTAGCTTTCCACCATACTTTTCATAATAGACAGTTGTCATGCAAAACTCAACAAACTGTTCAACCCCGGCCACGAACTCATCGTTCAAATACCCGTCTATCAAACGAACATACATCCACTCTCTCATTTTCTTTTTTCTTAATGCTATCAAACAATGGGTGGAGGGGTTTTTTATAATGGACTCCTATGCTCATTTGCGACCAGATGGTAGTATTTTTGCTACCATTTGGTCGCATTTTCCGGCCAAAATTTCCCGCCATTTTCCTCACTGCCCCGGGTCACATCAAGTCAGAATTTACGACCTTATGGTCACTTTTTGTGGTGACCACTTGGTAGCTTTTATCCTACCAAATTATTTATATATTACTGGTCACATAAAATCACAGCATTTGCGACCATTTGGTCACTTATTAATGTGACCACGTGGTAGCTTAATTCCCGCCAAATTTTTAAGCTACCACTGCTCAATAAAGGTCACCAAAATTGCGACCATTTAGTCACTTATAATTGTGACCACTTGGTAGCTTTCTTCCCTCCAATTTTAAGCTACCACCGCTCAACAAAGGTCACCAAAATTGCGACCATTTAGTCACTTATTATTGTGACCACTTGGTAGCTTTCTTCCCTCCAATTTTAAGCTACCACTGCTCAATAATGGTCACAACAATTGCGACCAGTTAGTCACTTTTAATTGTGACCACTTGGTAGCTTTTTCCCCTCCAAAATTACGTGCCATTTTTTGCTACCAAGTCATATTGTAGTCACAAAAATGCGACCAGTTGATCGTTTTTTTAGGTGACCAATTGGTCGTTTATTTCGCGCCATAACTTCGCGCCATTTTTTATGACTACTTCTGCTCTTGGTCGCAATATAGTCGCAAAAAAAGTGACCACATGGTCACTTAGAGTCAACCTTCAAAAAAAGTGACCAGGTGGTCACCCAAAAACTACCACTTTTGTTTGGTCGCAAATTTCTGGTCGCATTTTGACAGTTTTTTTGTAGTGATTATTTCTCTCCTTACCCATATAGTCTAGCTTCTTGCTACTAGCTATCCAAACTTGGGCTACAATCGAACCAAACTTTTGCTTGACCCACCCCGCAATACTACACTGGGGTAATTGGCCATGTTTGTATTATCCATCTTGACCAATTTCATAAAAACTCGAGTTATTAATCGAACCAATTTCATATCGACCCACCACGGTTAGCCCAACACTGGGGCAATTGACCATTTTCCTCTTCTTCTCCGTACCCATATATGTCATGCCATGTGTTCAACCCTTTAGAGCCTAAACTCATATGTGAAGAGGAGTTTTTAGAAGTAATAGAATAGTGTTAAGACATTGAGTCAAATATTTTTACATCTCGATTTTGTGATAGCATGCATGTGATAGCATGCATGTCTCTTGCATTTCACTGTTACTTCATCAAAATTTCTATATGGCCATGCTCATTGAAACCGTTTCTTTAACTCAGCTTTTTTTTTTTACCTAAACTATAGTGGATCAATTCTCAAGACAATGAATGAAATGATTAAATATACTGACAATCCATGAGTAAACTTTTTCTGCATTGCTAGAAGCAGCTACAAGAAAATGTGAGAGGATGATGAAGCAAGTTTGTTTTTTTATGGAAATCATACAAGAGATTTATGAAGAGAAATATTAGCAAGTTTTATTAAAGGTTCAAGTTGATTGTTTTGAAGTTGTCATCAAGGACTAGAGGATTTAACTTTCCTAGTACTTATTTTATATGGATGTATCATATGATTTGTAAAATGATTGATAAGTTTTTATAGGTCCTGGGAAGAAGAACATATCTACCTTGGGTTTTGTTACATATTTTTTGGATTCTTTAACAAAGTTAGCATTGTTCATATTGTGACTTTGACTTTGAGGTATTAAATGTAGTCACTTGCAAGGGAAAAAAAAAGAATGTGAAAATAGAAGGAAAAAAAAAAGAGGTGAAAAAAAACCAAAAAAACAAGTGAAAAAAAAAGAAATCGAATGTCATAGAAAAAAAGAAAAAAAAACAGAGATTGAGAAAGCAAGGTTCAAGTCATATAACTTATGTTCTTTCGATAATGTTAGATATGACCAACACTCAGGTATTTTCAGAGTTTCAATTTGAAACAACTTTAGCAATATGCTCAAAGGCTAAGAGAGCTCGGAATGATAAGCAACAACCCATGTGAGAATGAGTATATATCATATCAGTCATTGATTGTTAGACTCGAGTGTAATGCAGGAAAAGAATAATCATGAGAAGTCATGTGTCTTCGATCCTTACAATAGTTGTCTAAAGAATTGTCGACTTTGACCCTTTCTCATTAACACTTTTTGTATTACTTTCTTCATACACACCTTGAGATCTTTAAGATCCATTTCCCATGTTAATCATGTTTCTATTTGATTGAACATGAAATTTCAAAGTATCATCCAATCTTATACTCATATGACTATCATCCTTCCTGAATCCTTCCATTTCAATGTCATATTCCCATACCTTTAATGCATTAAGTCATCTACTCATTTGCTTTCATCACCATCGTTACGCTTGTTTGTTGCAAATTTGAGATAAAAAAATGTTTGACTAAATGAAATAACACTTTGAGTTACTTTGACAGGCTGTTTTTAAATATATGAGTTGTTTTAAATGACCCACCAGATTACCTTCATGACTTGTTTCAGTTTCGATCAATATTTTAGGCATTAAAATAAATTGTTGAATAAGAGAGTTATCCGTCATTATGGTGACATTCACTAAAAAAAAGATAGAGAAAAAAAAATTGGAAAAATGAATTTTTTCCCTCGGACAATGAAGAAACTTTGTTTGTTATGCTTTCATCTCACCTAACAGTTCGTTGGTGAATTTAAGGTTGAATCGAATGAGTTATTTTGATGAAAAAAATTATGTATATTTTTTCTTAGTTAATGCATCGACATTACAATTGATAAAAATCTTATGTTTGAGCACATGCTTTCCATAACCAAAAAGAATCGCACTTCATATTTAATATATGCAACATTTCACATGTTTGCATCATAATCATAGAACCTCATTTCTAGGAAGGGTTCATGGCATCTACATTTCATTTATGAACATAGATGCTCACATTTCATATTTGATATAAGTAACATTTCACATGTTTGCATCATGCATCATAGGACTTTTCTCTAAGCAGTATCCATGCATCTACATTTCATTTGTGAACATAGTTTAATCATGTAAATATTTTGCTTGAATAGTTTAAAAAAAAAGACAAAAAATCGGTTTTTTAGATAATAACTGCATTGTCAATATGCATTTTACACATAAGTCATGATTTTTGTCCATTTATCGCATTCTCACATGCAAAGTTGTGCATTAGCATTCATCACATTCCTTGCATGCATAAAAATCTCCACACATGGTACATGCATCATATTAGATTTCATTTCTATTTAGCATATTATGAAATTAAAACATTTTTACATGGCTAACACATGTTCATGAGACTAGTAAATCAGTAGCATGCATTTTTGTATACATCTAGCATCAACTTGAAGTTGGCTATAATGTTTCAACGCATCAAATCACTTGTCACCATCACATTGATTTTCTTAAATCATACATACTTGGGAAAAATTGAATTTTGTTTTCACCTTGGGATATTTTTTGTCCACTTATTTTCAAAATTTACAATACTGTGGCAAATTTTGAAAGATTTTGATCTTAAAAGAGAAATTTTTTTTATTCATTGATGAAAAAAAAAATCAAGTTTTTGATTAAAAGAGAAAACATTTTCATTAGAAAGTAATTTTCTTTTCAAGTTTTAATTTGCACTTTGATAAAATTGGTTGAACATTTGGATTCTAAATTTGACGAAGCTTGTTTACCTCTAGTCTCCATTCATTATATTATTTTTGAACGGTGCTTGTTTATCCTTGGCCTCCAACCTGAATGACGCTAGTTTACCATGGGTCTTCAGACTTTACATACATCTTAAACAGTTCTTGTTTACCCCTGACTGTTTCAAATTTCAAAACCACAATTATTTACTCAAGTCAAGAATCCATTTTTTCTTTTTGATCATATCGAGGGTGAAGTGCCGATATGCATCATTTTTATTTTCTGTTCCTGATCGTATCGAGGGTGAAGTGCCGATATGTATCATTTTTATTTTGTCTCTGATCGTATCGAGGGTGAAGTGCCGATATGTATCATTTTATTTTCTATTCTGATCATATCGAGGGTGAAGTGCCGATATGTATCATTTTTATTTTCTGTCTCTGATCGTATCGAGGGTGAAGTGCCGATATGTATCATTTTATTTTCTGTTTTGATCATATCGAGGGTGAAGTGCTGATATGTATCATTTTTATTTCCTGTTCCTGATCGTATCGAGGGTGAAGTGTCGATATGTATCATTTTTATTTTTGTTCCCGATCCTATCGAGGGTGAAGTGCCGATATGTATCATTTTTATTTTCTGTCTCATGATCGTATCGAGGGTGAAGTGCCGATATGAATCATTTTTATTTCCTGTCTCTGGTCATATCAAGGGTGAAGTACCGATATGTATCATTTTTATTTTGTCTCTGATCGCAACGAGGGTGAAGTGTCGATATACATCATTTTTATTTCCTGTGTCTGATCGTATCGAGGTGAAGTGCCGATATGCATCATTTTAATTTCCTGTCTCTGATCGTATCGAGGGTGAAGTGCCGATATGTATCATTTTTAATTTTCTATCTCTGATCGTATCGAGGGTGTAGTGCCGATATGTATCATTTTAATTTTCTATCTCTGATCGTATCGAGGGTGAAGTGTCGATATGCATCATTTTTATTCTCTGTCTTTGATCGTATCGAGGGTCAAGTGCAGATATGCATCATTTTTATTTTCTGTCTCTGATCGTATCGAGGGTGAACTACCGATATGCATCATTTTTATTTTGTCTCTGATTGTATCGAGGGTGAACTACCGATATGCATCATTTTTATTTTGTCTCTGATCATATCGATGTTGAAGTGCCGATATGCGTCATTTTTATTTTCTGTCTCTGATTGTATCGAGGTGAAGTGCCGATATGCATCATTTTTATTTTGTGTCTCTGATCGTATCGAGGGTGAAGTGCCGATATGTATTATTTTTATTTCTTGTTCCTGATCGTATCGAGGGTGAAGTGCCGATATGTATCATTTTATTTTATGTCTCTGATCATATCGAGGGTGAAGTGCCGATATGTATCATTTTTATTTTATGTTCCTGATCGTATTGAGGGTCAAGTGCCGATATGCATCATTTTTATTTCATGTTCTAGATCATATCGAGGGTGAAGTGTCGAAATGTATCATTTCTATTTCTTGTCTCTGATCGTATCAAGGGTGAAGTGTCGATATGGATCAAAGTTCTCCATTTAAATTTTCTTTAATTTTTCTTAATATCGAACGAAATAAGGTCGACACGTTTGTCCACCTTCTACTTCTACAAGGATGAACAAACGGGGGTAAACTGTAGACACCTATTTTCGTCCGATGTTATTTAAATTTTTTTTCTAAGTGTTAAAAAAAAAAGATTTGATTTATGTTTATTTTAAAATTAGTAAATAGATTTTTAGGATAAATATAATTGCATTTTTTTTGTTCTAGTGTTTTATTAGTGAGAATAAAAATATAAAAAAATAATAATAAATAATAATGTGCCAAATTAGTTTAATTTTATTTAAATTAATTTTGTTTAGAAATAAAAAGATTTGAAAAATAAGTTTTAAATGAGAATCAATTTAAACATGGAAAATATGAATGAGAAATTATTTTTTATGAGTTGTCAAATAAATTAAAATAAAATATTTGCATGATTTGGGGGTGAATTAAAAATTGACTTTATTTGATTTTTATTCTCATTTATTACTTTCCTAATTTCTATCCTCCATTTGGCTATAAAAAGAGCCTTCCTACAACCCTAAAAGACACACAATATTCACAAGAGCAAAAACCTTGAAGTTTTCTCTACATCTCTCTTTTTCACGGCCATAAACTTTCTCCTCTTGCTTTCTAAAAACCCAAAATCATTTACAAGAACCTCCCTCCCTTCATCATTTTTGCTCTCCTCATCATCTTCTTGATTCGCTTATTGGAACTCGGGGCTACACATTTGTAAGGTTCTATCGAACCAAGGTAAAATCCTTTTCCATTAAAAATGTAGTCATTCATATGTTGTTGCTTTGTTTTATTTGATTTCGTGATTTTTCTAGACTGATTTATATTTTTTTGAAATTTTTATTCGAAAATATACTAAAATACGAACTCATAGGAAAAAGAATCAATGAATTTGAATTTGTAGTTTAAGAGTTATGATTTTTGAAGTTTGATGTTCATATAAATTCACTGTTACGAAAATTTCTGAGCACCTTGTCATTACTTGATTTTTCGACACTGATTCTTTGAAACTAATGATTTATGTTTATTTTTTTTTATAAAAACTAGACTTGTAATAAATATTTAGGAACAAGAATCACCCCGTTTCGATGAGTATTAAAAAAGATATGATTTTTTAAAGTTGGTGTAAATTCTACAGAAATTTATATACAAAATCGTGGCTGAAAACTTTTGACATGAAAATCTGATTTTTTCTTACAAAGAGTGTAAACTTTTCGATATTAGAATTCAATCTTGGATGAACCTAGAATATTTAGAAGAAATAATCGAGTCAAAATATATTTTTGTTATAAAGTTATGAATTTCTAAAGAGGTGTTATATTTGGGATGAATGTGTTGAATTTATTTGTTTGCCATATTTGTGAATTTGATTGCCATATTTTATGTTTTCTATTTATTGTCCCCAAATTAAGGTAATTCTTGAATTGATTTGTTAATATTATATTGATGTATATTGGATTTTCAATAAAAAGAAAGGAGTTTGAATTTATTAGGATACTAATTTTCCAACTTCCTAAAAACATAATTTGATTAAATTACCAAACTTTTAAATATCAAAATTGGAATTAATTAGAATACTGATTTTACAAAACATAAAAAAATTAACAATTAAATTTAAAGATAAAATTGGAATTAATTAGAATACTGATTTTTCAAATCATAAAAATTAACAGTGAAATTTTAAATATAGAAATTAGAATTTATTAGGATATTAATTATCCATTTATACCATAAATAAAATATTTGTCAAATAAAACTTTCCCATTTTAAATCTAGGGATAAAAGAGAAATCTACCCTAAACCTAATATTGACCTTAAAAAATCATTATTTTTATAACAAACATAAAAATTCATAATTAATTAAAATATTCATTTTTAAAACTTAAACACAAAAAAAAAAAAAAAACAAACAAATCGTTTTCGAAAACTCCGACGACGGAATATGGGGCGTTGGAATACCATGCTCCTAAATATTCTTGAGGTAAGGAATTTTTCTCGGAATACTGAGTTAAAATTCCCGACAATATTTTTTCTAATGGTTTTACGCCACTCATACTTATTTAATCATGCCTTATTACTAAAGTATTGATTAATAAAACATGGGACATTAAAAAAACCAAAAAATAATTTTTGTTTTATACATAAAGGCTTTCTTCAATAATACACCAAATAAAATAAAAAAAACAACAATCATTTTAAAACAAACATAATAGGGTGCTAATACCTTCCCTATGTGTGAATAAACTCTCGAACCCATAGTTATTAGTTAGTAGACCATCCTTAGTTAATGAATAGGTGACTAATCACACCTAACAATAAAAAACCAATGATTAGAGGCGACTCCCTTTTTATTTTTCCGCGTCACATTTACATAGCGACAGGATGGACTACCACGATGTAAGAAGATACAAGAAATGATGTACAGTAGTATAGGGAAGTGAAATTATGAACATGTTTACAACACTTTGAAATTGCAGCGCATGCATGAGAACACAGAATGACCACGACATCCCATAGTTTGCATGTATAGCTCCATATTTACAAATTAACAATAAATTGTTGAGAAGAATCAAATACTTGAAACTCTTCAAAATTGGAGGGAATGACCTTAAAAAAATTCAACAAAATTATTACAGTAACCTAAAACAAAATTATTGAAAAAAGAACAAAAAAAAACTACTTACAATCATTGAACGCCCAAGATCGATTTGTTCATTAACAAAAGATTCAACAAATTTAGTTAAACAGGTGAAAGATTGAGAAGCAAGCCTATGATCATAAAACTACTCTTGTAACAATTGTTGAATAGACTCACAGATGTTAAAAACTGGCAATCCTCTAGGTTTCTTCAACTAGGAATTTAAACTCTTGGAGCAATTATTTGTCACCATCAAATTCCTCCTTCTTTTGAAGTGACACTGAGCCCATCTATGTAGCCCAACATCCTCTAATGAAAGTTTCCTCTTAAACTAACAACCTGTAAATCTTTCCTAACCTCGTTTTTATTTGGAAAGGCCATACGCTCACGAATGGTAAACGAAGCGGGCATGTTCTTGATATCAACAAAATCTGTATACTCAAAACCTGGAGGCAAGACATCAAGACATGTAATAGAAAAAGAACCAACAGAGCTACTCAAAGATGACTTATTTTGATTGAAAGATGTCAAAGGAATAGGTTGGTCAACAATAATAGGACACTTATCAAAAGTCCCACTCTTAAGAATTGCAAAAAACCATGTTACATCTTTGTTGTCTAACAAACGAACAAGTTTGCACAAACCCCTAGAAGTTTCTAGATTGGCAAACAAATTAATTAGACCAAGACTACTAGACAAATTAAGATGACCAATAAGGCATTCACGAAAACTAAGAAAATCAAATGAATCATCAGTTGTAATAGCATCCATCTTAAATCCAATATAATTTTTGTGTTCATCCCACATGCCATGGTGATAAACAACAACAACAACAACAATAACACAATGAACCATGCTTTACTGCAAAAAAATAATAATTCAATTACTTAGTGAATAGTAGGGTATAAATTATTAATTAATAAAATAGAGGCAATAAAACAAACCAAAAAAACATACATAAACAAAAAACGGAACAAAGGCTGGAAAAAAAATAGAAGAATCAACTTGAAAACGTTGCTTGTCAGCTGTCAAGAAAAAAGATTCTTATTCAAATGTTCATGTGAAATAAAAGAAAGATCAAAGATGACAAAAAAACATACAGAACAAACAAACTTGAAAACAAAAGATGGTAAACATAACAATAACAGCACAATGAACCATGCTTCAATACAAAAAAAAAATCAATAACTTAGTGAATAGTATGGTATAAATTATTAATTAATTAGACAGAGGAAATAAAACAAAACACAAAAAAAAATAACATACAGAAATAAAAAAAAAACTGAACAAAAGCTAGAAAAAAATAAGAATAATCAACTTGAAACGTTTCTTGTCAGATGTCTGGATAGTAAAAAGGAGTATTATTCAAATGAACATGTGTAATAAAATAAAAGGCAAAGATAAAAAAAAAACTTACTGAACAAAAAAGCTTGAAACAAAAGATGGTAAAACATAACAAACCAAACAAGAAATCTGAATGAAAACAAAAACAGTAATGGAAAAACAAGAAAAAGAATAGGGCAAAAAAACAAAAAAAAAAGATGGAAAAAACAAAATAAAAAAGGCATATAT
This sequence comes from Gynostemma pentaphyllum, assembly GCA_028015215.1. NCBI lineage: Eukaryota > Viridiplantae > Streptophyta > Magnoliopsida > Cucurbitales > Cucurbitaceae > Gynostemma > Gynostemma pentaphyllum. The sequence continues at coordinate 49,193,640 of CM051351.1, read as the reverse complement.
AGTTACCTAAAAATCATTATATATATACTTCTTGAATGCAACGCAAAGAAGATGACTAAATCAAAATTGAATGGAGCCAAACACAATACACCACGAAGGACAATAATGAAGTCAATCGAATGGAAAGAATCGCAATTCTCAGATCAAATCGAGACAATCAGATACATAGAAAAGATGAAATCAAATTAAAGAATGAAGATTGATGAACTTAAAGCAGCTGAAAGAATAAAAAAATCAAAGAAACAAACATTTAATACGCAGAAAGTGAAAGGAAAAGGAAGGAGACGATGCCATTAAAACAGCAAGAGATTTAGAAGATTTAGGGGGATTTTTTAAAAATAAAATCACCTTAAAAAATGTCATTTGGGGGGTTTAGCAAAGCTTAAGCTATTTAAGATATTAACCCTAATAAAAGTTTCATTATAGACAAATTCTCATTATTTAAATAGAAATTAATAAATAATTATTACTAACAAATTACAAAAATCGAAAAAATGATATTTTATTTTATTTAAATTAAATAATTGATTTATTCAAATTATAAATATCAAGAATTAATAAATAAGATTTATTAATAAAGATGAATTTATAATTAAATTAATGAATTCAATAGATATTTGGTTCAAATTATCGATTAAATAAATATATATTTATTTAAATAATATATACCAAAAATTGGCACACATATGGTATTTTAGGAAATAATTGTTGAATTACTTTGTCTAAAATAAATAAATAGAAGAAGGTTTATCAAAGAAAAATTAGTTTTTTCTTATTGATTTTATATACATAAAATCGGCTACATAAAGATAAATAAGTAATAAGATTTGATTTTATTATTTGCATTTATCTTTTATTTATCTTTATAGTTTTTCCTAATTTAATTTAGGAGACTACTTTGCGTATAAATATAAGGCCTTGGCTATTCATTCTTTACTCCAATTGAATTTTTGAAATTGAAAGCTCTTCTTCTCCCTCTATCCACTCTTAGAAGAAGAAAATAATTTTCTTCCAAAACCAAATTTCTTCTAGTTCGATCTCACAACGTTTGTGGATATAGTCTGGAAGATTCGGTGATAAAGAAACTCTTCAACCGATTATCCATAATTTACTCAATATAAGTAAAAGGTTTTAATTCTCGAAATAAGGCATGAATCTACATATATTTTTCTTAACAATTTTGCATGATATTAAAGTAGATTTATCTCTTCCATGATAAGCAATCTAGATTAATTAGAATAACTTTCGCTGCGTTAACTTGTAACAACTTTCAGATAGAACCAAACCTTTTTTTGTAAACATATAACATACATAAGACAATATTCTCAAATTTAAAAAAATACATTTTCCATGCCGGAAAATACCTTCTTCTTAAGGGCAACCTTTATCATGACTTTTCTATTCTGCCACAAGCATATTGGTGGTAAAATCGTATCAACTCTGGATACATATTCTTCATCAATAAGCATCAGTATTTGGTCGTAAATCCATGCCTGCAAAGGTTTCATATATAAAACGTCAAGGAAATATAAAATTTCATGTACTATAAAGGCCATTTTTAGAATACTACCTGAAATGCGTACGAAAATTCAGCTAGCATGTAGGTTGCACCTAAAACCTTGGCATATGAGTTATTCTTTTTTCTCTTTTTGTGCATTTCAACATCATGTAATGCAAACTTTTTCTTATATGACTCTAGTGTCGTTCTTCTTCCTTGTATTGCGTTCTTCACGGAAGCTAGTGTGGTCACATAAATCGTGTTAACCCAGTCAAAATTTTCCCACATCTCTTCATAGTCTACCAATGATAGGAATCCAGTATCAATCTATTTTCTTCTTAATCTATCTATTAACACTAGCTCCACAAAGTACACAACTGCCATCTATAATTAAGGAAGCCTTCTTCTAAATCATATTTGTTTAGTGAATAATGATCCTTAAACAATAAATCCTGTAGTCTAACAGAGTCATCCTTACATACGAAGTTTCTCCCGCATGGTAAGATAAAAATACGTGCAAAATCATCATTTGTAAATATGATGATCCGTCCTGTAATTAGAAAACTCATCACCTTCTCATTCGGTTGTTCAATATCTCTGAATAGAACTAGGTGAATGAGTGGACCACGAAATGTAAAATTTACGACAATAAAACTCCCGATGAATGTTTGCCTAAATATTTCTAGCTGTGTAACTATGTTGGATCAAGTTGTTTCTTGATATTCTTGACAATAGAAGTCAAATGTAAAACCCCGGTTATAGTGGCGGGAAAGTGGTCAGCAAGACTAACTTTTAATTCAGCCATTTAAACTGAAGTTTACAAAGTTTTAGAAAAAGACATTAGAAAAGAATTTATTTAATTTATTTTAGGGCTCATGATCGAATGGTTCATGTTTTATGATCGATCAGATCATAGGTAGCAATCGGTCAAATCATTGATTAAGATCTGTTTGATTACTCTTTAGATCAATGATCAGAATGATCTTAATCAATGATATGATCTGACCGATCAAAAGAAATGATCAATCAGATCGAATAGATGATTTGTCTGATCACGAGCCATAAAACATTGAGTTTATGAATTGAAAATCTGTTGCTCGAATTGAAAACATACCTTTTCTCATTTGAAATTTATTAGCAGAGGCGTTCGAAATGAGTTCACGAATTTGAGCTCGAGCTTGAGTGTTTGATTTCAAAACTGAAAATGCAAACTTAAATCAACATGAAAATCAGATCATGGGTTTGAATGTATTGAATTCATGAGATCGTGGGACTGATTTTGTAACTTTTTTCGTTTCAATTATGTGGGTCTGATGGCGTTTCAATTTTGTGGGTCAGATATTATATTAAGGGTTTTTGCTCATTTCACACCTAGGTGACATCAACATAAGGTTTTATTTATAAAAAATAGAAATGGAGGTTAAGTTTCATTAGAGTCCTATTTTCGAGGTCAATTAGGTAGATTTCCCAAACAAAATGCTCATTTTAGGGGTTGTTTGATGAATGATTATTTGGTTTTAGATTTTAATTTTGACAAGAGAGTGTTTTGATAATCCATACAATTTTGAAATGGATTTTGTTATTCTAAAAGATAAATTTGAACAAATAGTGTTTGTTTATGAGTAATTTTAAAAATAGTAAATTGTTTGAAATATTTAATCTTAATTTGAGATTAAACCAGTCACAGTATAAGATTGGTGTATCTCAGTCTGAGAAATGTCATTTTAAAAATTTTCAAAGCTTTTGTCATTTTTACAATATTAATTCTTATAAAAAAAAGTCATTAGAAAAACCTTTTTAAAATCGTTTTTTACTCCTCTCGAACGTTTTCCCACACTACTGTAGGTACTCAAGTCTCAGTACTTTTTCCATTCTCAAATTATCATATGGCTATGTGGATCCATTACTTGCTCTTCCCATTTCTCCATGTATGGGATAGAAAGATTTCCTACACTATGGTAATACTCAGCTCACAATACTACTGTCATTCTCAAATTACCATTTAGTTGTGTGGGATCCATCCAATTATGTTATTTACTTTTTTTCCTCATTTCAATATGGGACCCACGAGATTTTAATTGAATCTCTAAACAATTTTATTCTAGGGCCACTTGTAGATATGACATTTTTCAGCCCAATATTAATAAATATATCAACCCAAAAAAGATATCACAAGTATAACAGAAAGCCTATTTAAGTCCAAATTCGTGTAGTTACTTTACCAAGACATCCTTCATTTGACTGCACACCCTCAGATAGATTTTAGACTTCATCAATTTACGCTTCTTCTAAAAGTAACCATAGTTTCTTGTTGTTTCATACTTTTCCCTTGGGTGATTTCTTCTTCAAACTTCATTCTTTGGCATTTAATGATTCCTTCTTCTCTATCTCTTGTTGTTTATTCGCGTTTTCTACATGATTTCTTTTGTTTCATCATTCATATTGCTTTTCAAAGCTTAGATTCATTTCCATATTTCGTTTCTTCTTAAATCTTCAAGGTTCATATTTGTTTCATTTCTTTCTTTTTTTTATAATCAAAACTTTGATATGATTTTGCGTTTTATTGATATGATTTTACTACTTTCTTGATTGACAATGATTATTATAAATGGCTGCTAATTATTGTTAATCTTATTGTTGATAGTCAATTCATCTTCTTTTGTGTTGTGTCACTCTCATTTTTTTTTCTTTTGATTAATGCTAAGTTTTCTTACTGAATAAAAATCAATGATCACTCATTACAAATCGTCGATTACTAATCAACAATTTGTGATTATTAATAAATGATTACTGATTAGCAATATATTCTTACGATTTCATAATATTCAATTGCTATTGTTTATTTTTAGTCTTACTGTTACTAATTGATTGATCTTATGCTTTATGCTTTTTTAATCTAATTTTATGCTTTTGATTAATGTTGAGTTTGTACTTGAGTTTTTAATATTTGTACTCTTGTGATCTGATAAATTCTATATTGATCTTTTAGGTTGCTATAATGATGTGAACAATACAAACAAAGAAATTTGTTGAAGGAAATGCAAAGGATGTTGAGGATGAAACACGTTCGAAAAGACATAAAAAAGCGTCAGTGAAGGTGTAGCCTCTCCTTAAATAGCTAATTAAAAGAAAAGGAAGGATGTTGAAAATAAAGGATAACCACCAATGTGGAAAGGAGAATAATTTAACGCACCCACTTTTAGTTTTACATGTCGTTATAAAGATGGATATTTGTCTGAGAAAACTTAAAATGCTTTATTTTTTATATTGAGTGATTATGGATCATCCTAGTACTTTAGTATTTAAATGGTCTATTTTGTGGATGTTTTGTGAAGTTATTATAAGTATTGTAGACACCCATTTTTGTCCAGTAATATTTAAAATTAACAAAATTTTACTTATATTTCAGAAAAAATTTAAAAAAATAACTTTGGTTTGAAAATTTGGTGTTTTAATTGACATGTTTAATCAATTTGGGTTTTTAAATTAGCATGTTTGAATTTGATAAAAGTTACTTTTTAAAATTTTGTTTTGAAATAAAATAATTTGAAAATTTTGTTTTAAATGAGGATTCATTTTGATTTGGAAAATATGAGTATGAGAGTATTTTTAGTTGATCATATAATATCAAATCTTGACATAGTGTTAGGATTATTTAAAAGATTTATTTTATTTTATTCTACCTAAATATAATCTCCTTATTCAAAATACTCATTTGGTTATAAATAGTCTTTCTAACCCTTAAAGACAAGACATTCACGAGAGTCTCCCTCCCTTTCATAGTAAACCTAATTCTCTACAACCAAAACATTGATTCACTCGTTGGACTGCAGAATACACATTTGTAAGTTTCTATCAAATCAAGGTCAGTCCTTTTTCATGAAAAATGTAGTGGTTCTTATGAGCATGTTGTACTTTAATTGAAATCTCGATTTTTATATAATGATTTAGGCTATATAGTTATTTTTTCTTAAAACTATATTTAAATATGAATACATGGGAAAAAGAATCAATGAATTTAGATATGTGGTTAAAAAGTTATGATTTTTAAAATTTAGTATTCAAACTGATTCATTGTTTCAGGATTTTTTTACACACCATCCATTAGGTGATTTTTTCAGTACTTAATCTTTGAAAATAATGATTTATAACCTAGACTTATCAAAGAAAATTTAGAAATAAGAATCACCCCGTTTTGATTAGTATAAAAAAAGATATGATTTTCAAAGTTGGTGCAAATTCTAGAGAAAAATCTGTAAAAAACCGAGAATGGTAAACATTTTGACATAAAATTTGGTTTTATTTATAAAGTGTGTGCGCTTTTAAATGTTATAAATCAATTTTGGATGAACCTAGAATATTTAGGAGAAAAAATCGAGTCAAAATACATTTTTATTAAAAAGTTTTGAACTTCAAAGTTAAGACATTTTTTTGGAAAATTGCTCTTTTTTGTTTGTTTTCCTTATTGTGAATTCAATTGCCATATTTGATATTCATATTTATTATGTAAAGACTCGAATTTTCACAAATCTTTAAATCAGAAGTAAAACAGCGGAAGACTTATTTTTACAAAAATTTGGCGTGGATCCGTTTAAAATACGAACTCCCTAAACCTGTTTACATGGGCTCAATCCAGAGAATTTAAAACAAACGACATTTCACTCCATTTTATACCCAAAATCAGAGAAAATAATACAAAATAATCTACAAAAGGTTATTAAATTCTCATGAGCCATAAATACAAGTTTAAAAGTAATGACATATGATTTTTATCAAGCATTCGTAGAATGCTCCCAAATTGTACATATAAAGTCCATGTCCCGAAAGCCATCCACTTGTGATCAAGAAACACCATCTCCTCCACCTCGTACCCTACTAAGAGTAATACCTGAAAAAGTTTAAGTGTAGCAACATTAGCATAAAAATGCTAGTGAGAATAAAATGGATGCAAGCACTTCTATGGACCGAATCCCATATCGGAAAATGTGTCCAAAAAATCTAAGTACTCTTGCACAACCCATTCAATATTCCAAAGTACTTTACATAATAAGATCAATCCATTCTACTAACTCGTAAATTCGGAAAGTAAATATTCAAGCTCGTAAAATAAAGTAGGTACTAGTGCTTAACAAAGTAAATGACAAAGTAAATAACAAAGTAAATAACAAAGTAAATGACAAAGTAAATAACAAAGTAAATAACAAAGTAAATAACAAAGCAAATAACATCCGTGACCACTTATCATCAATCATAACCATTCTGTGACCTCCGTGCATAACGATAATATGCATGCATAACGATAATATGCAAGTCACCAATCACAATCATTCCGTGACCTCCGTGCATAACGATAATATGCATGCATAACGATAATATGCAAGTCACCAATCACAAACCATTCCGTGACATCCGTGCATAACGATACTATGCAAGTCACCGTGACATCTGTGCATAACGATACTATGCAAGTCACCAATCACAAACCATTCCGTGACATCCGTGCATAACGATACTATGCAAGTCACTGTGACATCCGAAAGTGAATCTCATCACTAATAATATCGTACTAACTCGATTCTACACAAGAATCTCTCCAAAGTTCTTTTAACCATTCTAAAACTACTCAAGATAAAAGGAGTACATAATACTCTTCTCCAAGTTCCGGAATCTAATTCTCCTCGAGAATAATAACTTAATCCACCAATAACATCTTACTTTAAACAACAACCAATCTTATTTCATTCTCTTTAATACCTTATACTTGTACATAAGGTTTACATCAAAAATTACAATCTCCAATTTCAAGATCTTCCAAATAAATGAGAATCTAGTTCTCTCATATAAACAATTCAATCTCATTCTTCTTTCCTATGGCTCTCGGTTATATATCAATTGCATTTCTTTTCTCTATAGAAATGTATGTTAGACATAATGTTTCAATTCTTTTCTCTATAGCAACTTAGGCTATCAAAAGTTTATATAACCTTTACCAAAGCTCCCGAACTCAAGAAACTAACTCCCAAATAACATACATTCTTGGAAAGTTCTCAAGTCTATTAACCCTCTTAACATCGATCTAACATAAACGTCAAGCAATTCGAAAACATAAAAGTAATCACAACCATTTTAAACTCACCTTAGCCAAATTAGTTTTGGTCCAAAACTCCGATTTCCCACAATTCAACAACCGAGCAATCGCACCTACAATTCACCGATTGTACAACATATTACAATTCATAACTAATATGCGAACAAATGTGTAATTTCGGTGAATAGTGATTTCGGATGAATAGTGTCTCGGGTGAATAGTGTTTTCGGGTGAATAGTGTTTTTCGAAAATCCGGGCTCAAAATCGTCATTTTTCATGATAGAAATTCATGATTTCAACTTCAAATCTCATTTACAATCAAAAACGAACAAAGCCACCTAAAAAGTTTGAAAACTTACTTTTTGGGATTTCCCTTAGAGAACGGGAAACTTCGAAAAGCTAGGTTGGATAGGTAGCCCTCGTCCCTACCAATCCAACGCAACCGAAAAACACGACGATCCGCCGAGAAACGAAAGAGAAACGAAGAAAAGAAAGAAAAACCAAAAACTCTCCAATGGAGGAAGTTGTTCACGGCAAGGAGAAGAAGAAAGATGATGAGTTTGGTCAAATCTTGGTCAATGATAGTTTAAGAAGAAGAAGAGAAGAATATCTAGATATTTAGGTTTAAAGGGAAATTACGAAAATGCCCTTTTGATGACTTTTAGCTTAAAAACGAATCCCGAACATCTCAAACTATCCCAATGGTGATTAATAATTATTAATTGGCCCGTTAATAATTATTAATACCATTAAAACGTAATTAAATAAATAAAGCCATTAAAATGACTTAAAATGAAATAAACTACTAAATTCTAATTTAATGATAAATAAATGAATTTTAATTACTTAAATTAAAATAAAATAAATAAAAGTTTTTTTTTATCACAAAATAACGGGACGTTACATATTATTTCCATATTATTATCATATTTGAATTGATTTGTAAAGTATTATATTGAAAGAAGTTGGGAAATTTTAGGTTGCTAATTTTTCCAATTTTCTAAATATGTTTGATCAAGGTAATGGAAATTTAATGGGATATTGGAAATCATTAGGATGCTAATTTTCCAACTCCCAAAATATTTCAATGAACATTCCTATTTCAAACCAATAAAAAAAGTAAATAATACTTTCCAAGTTTGATTTAATATTTTTCTTAATAAAGGTTAAAGTTTATTATAAGGTTTTGACTTAATGAAAATTTCATATACAATTTTTGTAATAATCTAATTCAAGACGATTTTAAATAATAACTCTCTATAAAATATCAAATTCTAAAATTAAAATATTCTAAAGATGATTTTCATAAAAACTTTCCTATGATAGAATTTAGGAGTTTTCAGGATGCCGAATTTAAACTTTAATAAAAAAATTTCCTAATGGCTTTCTGTAAAGACCCGACTCTTTAAAAATAGAATTACATAAATAACGCAAGCGGAAGACTTGAAATATTTGAAATAGTAAATATTTCATTTTAAAATGAAATCCAAAATCCATAAACATTCTAAGATGGAAAGCGTTTTCCTTTTTATAAGGTAGAAGTCCAAGATAAAATAAGAACATAAAGCCAGAAATCCAACGAAAGAGTAAACGTAAGTAATATTGCTCAACAGAGCTCAACAAACCAAATGTAACTAAACAGAAAAGTAATAGTGTTATGCACATGCAGTCTATGGACTACAACAACTCTAGTCCATCCATCGACATCATCCAGAATCATGCCGCACCAGATCCACGGCCATGACCGCAACCACATTCCGTACATGAAAATGTAATATCATGAGCGGGAGACCCAATGAAGATAAATTGAATATAAAGTAACTTTAGATCCCAAATCCAAATCCGAATTTGTGTCCAACAAAACCTACTATCTCTTGACTACCTAATCATACTTCCGAATGTAAAATCATGAAATTCTCCCAAGAACAAAGAGCAAAAAACAAGAATAAAGGTCATACAAATAGTCAAGTCTCCCAAGCTCGTAATAATCATAACATGTAATCATAAGTTAAATCTTTTAGGAATATAGCTAGAACAAGTTAAGCCCATGCAGTCTTAAACATAAACATGTGAATAATGTCAGATGATGCAAGCTCATGCAATCTATGCACGATCCCATTATCTCACTCTAATATCAAGTAAAGGTCACGAAGCCTTAACTTTCTTATCAAGAACAAATGCAAGCTCACGTAGTCTTTGCATTATAGAACAAGAATAAATGCTAGCTCACGTAGTCTATGCATTATAGAACAAGAATCTCTCGGGTGAATAATCGTCAGATGATGTAAGCACACGCAGTCAATACATGATTCCGCTATCTCACTAATGACATGCAAAGCTCACGTAGTCTAAGCAGTCTAGAACATATATGTATCATAGCAATTATGAATAATACCAGATAATACAAGCTCATACAACTAAACATTATCTCATTATTCATCTCCTCCGTTCATGCAAACTCACGTAGTCTATGCATTCCTCATGATACATATATCGAACAACGAATAATACCAAACAATGCAAGCACACAGTCTATGCATTATCTCATTATTCCTCCATGCAAACAAGTGTGATAATAAAGAATCAGAAATTCGAGAATCGAAAAATAAACTGAGAACTGTTGGGTGAGACGGTGATCAAACTAAGTGGTGTGTGATGGATGGCATGCAAGTGCACATGGTCAACAAGTAATAGAGTGGTAAGTGAGTGTCGTGTCCCATGAGGATGGTTGTCTCAAACTGAATTTAGAATTTAAGAAGATTGCTACTACAACGATATGAATGAGTGATAAAACTAGAAGAAATTGTGCACAAGTTAAATGGATCAACACGAAGTGTAAATCAAAGGATGAGGATGTGATGATATGTGTTAGGGATCTGGGCATGATTGTATCAACAAGTGATAAACTTGCTATTCGACTTCATATATGGATGGAGTTATGAGACAATCAACACATAGGAAAACAAGAGCAAGGACGAGTTTTCTCAAACTAACCTAATGCGTCACTTTACCCTAGATCTTATCTCTAAAACCTTAAGTAAAGTTTGCTTCTTTTGAATCCCCTTGTATTGTTCTCTATTCCTCTTAATCTTTCCCTTATTTCTAAGTTATGATTAAAATGAACAAGTAATATCTGATATGAAATTGACATACAAATTATCTTCCAATATTTGCATACACTCTTCTGACTATATTTTCATACAACATTAAAGAAGATTAGGAATGATAAGAATATTACATCACAATCTCCATGAATAGATGAGTCTCAAAATAATGGTTCTTGTCCATCCATCTCCACTAACACTTCATCACAAAAGAGTTTAGCCTCTTATGCCTATCAACAACATGAAAATAAACATAAACTTAAAAATGGAATCCATGCTAAATATAAACTAAAATTGTTAAACGTTGAACTACTAGTTAACTCCGTTGGCAACACTCTCTTGCTTATTGCGCTCTTCCTTCCTGCTCTTGCCTTCACTATCTTTTTTTTCTTTTTCCTTTTTTTATATCTCTCGCTTTTTTCTCTTCTTTTTTCCATCTTTTTCATTTCCCGCCAAAAAAGTAGTTGGTACAGTACTGGGGAGTTCGCGTGGCTTGGGCACTGTAGCACGAACTGACTGCCGCATGTCCCATCGAACAGCTCATCAGCGAAGATAATATCTCTTTGTTTCCTGAGTGCTTTGCTTCAGTAGCATTACAGTATGTTCTTATTCACTCTTTGCCCTGCATCAATAAAGAATTGCCAAGAGCAACCACTAGAACTATGCTCGCAAGGGCTATATTAGAATGCTCAAAAAGTAATCAAATAATGAGAGAAAATTGATCAAAAAGCCAAAGTGAATCAAAGGGCTCATATTGAAATTGAATTTACAAAAGTGACATGAATAAGTGCATAAGCTCAACATTTTACTCGATTGCTTGGTCTTTGTACCTGGATTTATCCAAGTTTAACTATGTGAATACCCCTTTCTAAGGACTTATCAAGAACCAATTTCAAAACATCTCATCAGAGAAACATTAATCAAGAACATGAGAACGTATAGGGTCATAAGCCCATACTTTTATTGATCACAACAATCCTGCAAAAATCGAATAACTTATGTACCAAAGACCTAATGTTGGGAGGCCCAGTCTCAGTAAAAGTCCAAGTAATCATATAATCTCGATATTGTAAATAATCTCTAAGAACATAAGATAGACATCGCTGGAAAATCCCAGTCTCAGTAAAAGCCCAAAGTAATCAGGAAATCTCAATATCGTAAATAAATCTCCAAGAACATAAGATAAACAAACTTTAAGCATAAGCATACTTAAACCCAATAATTCCATACTTTAACTCCCAAGACTACGTAAAATCCATAATTTCCCAATTTCGATTCTATACTCCCGATTCCTATTAAATCATAAAATTAGCATGCTCAAAAACTTAATTCCAATTTAATTTAACTCCCGAATCATACAAATCGTTCATGAATTTAGTTCCTAAATTTACCGTAAATTCTATTTATCCTAACATTTGGCAATTAACTTGAAATCAAAATCCTAAGCGAACAATCAAGCGAGAAATCAAGAATTACCTACAATTAAATATATCCTAATTGCATTAATTACCAAACAAACAACAAATGACACGTAAAACGAAACGAACGAAGAAAAATTCCGGGAAATTCCCATTAAGGCTCTCGGCCGAACCTCTCAAAACAAGGAAGTGTCTCGGCCGTGAGGTGAGTTTTGGGATGTTCCAGGTTTGTTTAGGTAGGTAATTTACAATGGGTAAGCCAAATTAGGACATTTGAACAAGATTTTACCAACCAAACTTAAAAGAAAATAAAAAATTACAAGGGGTGAGACACAAGGAGGCCCACGGTTTTGTGAAGAATTTAGTGGGGTTCGGGTTTTGTGATTTCCTTTGAAGTTTAGACCAAGAGGAGCAAGATCAAACTTAATCCGCACTTTGATTTGAAATCTTCATGTTCTATGGAATGGAATTGAAGATTTCAACTCAAATTTACAAAAATACTAAAAAAGGAATTAAAAGCCAAAGTAAAAAACGAGTAATCTTACCCTTAGTCCCCTTGAAATTTGGAGGAATCCTTCCAAGGTTAGTTCAAAAGATAGATCAGGGGCCGATCTATCCAACGCACCCGAAAAAAGGAGAATCGAAGAATGGACGAGAAAATCCTGGACTTTGGGAGGTGGTGATGGGCGGCAGCCTTGGGAGAGAAAAGGGAGAGAGAGTTTTGTGTTTTGTTTCCAAAATGAAGAATGAAGAAAATGAGGAAGACCCTAGAACTTGAAGATGTATTTTTCAAATTGCAAAACGACCTTTTTCCTTTTCCTTTTCTTTTAAAAATTTCCCCATGCTCTTACAAACATAAACCACCTTTTAAATTTAATCAACACAATTAATCTAGGATAGAAGGTAATTAATTATTATTAATTGGCCTATTAATAATAAGGGTTAAATGCATCATTGACCCCTGCACTATCAGACTTTTTTAATTTACACCCTATACTATCAATTTAGTTTTTTTCACCCCTACATTTTATGTTTTCCAATTTCTGTTAAAGAAATGGTTAAAACTAACTCTCTTAATTTTTATTTTATTTTTATAAACATTGATATGTGAAAAGATTTTTTTGACAAAGACTTTTTCCTACAATTCAAGTCGCCAAAGACATTTCTTCCTCTCAACACCCACTCGCTTTCTTTCTCCTCCTCCATTTCTTCGCTTCAAGTTACGGGTTTTCCGAAGATGATTTTAGTTCCTTTAATGAGTTTAATGTGAATAGGCCTCCTTAGAAGAATCATCCCAAGAGATTAAAAAAAAATTGGCACCCCTGCTTTTGTTTCTTTATTTGCAACATGGACAAATTGAAATTTGGTGAATTTCCCAAAATCATTGGCACTACTGCTCTTGCTTTCTTTATTTGCAACATGGACAAAGTGAAATGGGGTGGATTTCCCAAAATCAGGATTTACCTAAAAGAAAAAGAAGAGTAGATACGTTTTTTTGTGGGATATTAAAGAAAGTTATTGTTTTTTTTATTGAGCAAGTGAATTTAAGTGTTGCTATAATTCCCATATTACATCAGTTTGGGTGGAATTCATTAATAGCTGGTAAGGTTGTAACGTCCCGGTACTTTTGAGGTAAAATTTTTATTTTATTTTATTTGAATTAAGTATTTAAAGTTAATTTTAGAATTAGTAATTTAGAATTTAGAAGTTTATTTCGTTTTAAACCTTTTTAATTGCTTAAATTAGTTTGGGTCGTATTAATAATTATTAATTACCTTTTTGCTAGTTTAAGAGCTCCGGCTTTCGCTTTATAAGCTAAAATCATTTAAGGGACAAGAACGTAATTTCCGATTTCTTAAAAATATCTTGTTACTATTCATTTTCTTCTTTAAATAAGTCAAAAATCAAGCAAAATCTCTTCTCATTTTCTTTTCTCAAGGCTGAGAGCCTCCGTTGGGGTGAATTCCTCTTGAGTTTGCTTCAATTCTTGGCGGATCTTCCTAATTTCAGTTGTGTTGGATAGCCCTCGGTCCAAGCATCATTTCTAACCTGTCAATCGAGTTTTTCCTCCGTTATCTGATTGAGGCCAATGTAAACAGGTTTTGGATAATTTGAATTTTAAACGAACCCATGCCGTTTTTTTATAAAACGAAGTCTTCTGCTGTGACTTTGAAATTAAAGAATTTAATGCAATCGGGTCATTACATTTAATCATCTTTCTTCTGGGTCAGCTTAATCTTTGAAACCATACGCATAGGAGAATGCTCACAAGAAATCTCCGGAGAATATTTTTTTTTCAGATTATCAAGATTGATAACAGATGTTGAAACATGCTTCAAATCGAATATAAATTTAGGCTTATTCTCATGGAATCCAGATAAAATTTTCCCATCAAACAAACCTCGTTCACAACCCCCTAGGACCTCAAAGCCATTGACGTCCGCCATTGAAGCTTCTGAAGGAACTATTTACTAAATTTGCGGAATTTTCTTTAGTAAATTAATTAACGATTAATTACGGATCCGTTAATAACATGCAATCGTGATCAAATCGAAAAATAAAATTAAGGTTTTTCGAAAAAACTTACATTGTAGATTTATGGAGAATCGGTTGGGGTTTCCTTTACAGCATCAATCCACTTCACCAAGCCTTCTATGCTATATCCCGATCACAAACCAACCCGACTTGTGGGAATCGAACCGGAAGAACAAACAAAGAAGAAGAAAAATTCTTCTTATTTTGATATGCCAAAATCGGCTATAGGGAGACTAAAAGAGAGAATTTTGATAAATATCAAAGTATAAAATATGAGCACCCAATGGTCATATTTATAAGAAAAATAAGATTTTGTTTCCTAATCAAATTAGAACTCTTATTTCATTTAATTTAAATAATCAAAATTATTTAAAAAAAAAAAAAAAAACTCACCAAATGGCGTCAGATTAAGGAAAACAATTTTCCTTGAAGTCATATGACAAGTGGCGTGAGATAAAACCCATTTTATCTTTATCTTTTTTTTTTTTTTTTAATTTATTTATATTTATCTTATTTTCTTTTTATGTATTTAAAAAAAATTCAAATAATCTTTTTCTTTTAAATACATATTTTCGAAAATCATCTTAATTAATTAACATTGAATCAAATTCATTTAATTAATTATTTTAGCAAAATACTAATTTGTTTCATAAAACAAATATATTTAATTCTCTCTTTTTATTATTAAATTAAATAAACTCATTATTTAATTAATAATATTCATTATTAATTTCTATTTAAATAAACTCATTATTTAAACAATTAATAATATTAATATTAATTTCTATTTAAATAAACTCTTTATTTAAACAATTAATATCTCCCTTTATTTAAGTAAATTAATTACTTAAATATAATTCTTTCTTCCTAGTTAAATTAATAACTTGGTTAGTTACAATGATATATGGGCTAGCATAGGGACCTGATGGACCTATAGATCATGGGCTCCAATAATTATTGATTTATTAATTAAACTCATTAATTAATTAATCATAATTATTAACTTAGGGTAATTCCACTATAAACCCTAAGTTGAACTCCCCTCACTATAGATGGGTTATGTCCATTTGTTATTAAGTTTGTTTTGACATATCCTTCACGTGGTAATCTCATAATTACAACTGGGTCAAAATTACCGTTTTACCCTTGTAATTATCTCTTTTATCCTTGTGTACCCGATGATTCTCTAATGAACATTTTTCTATAGTTTTCAAGTATAGAACGATCCTTCTCGGGCAGGGAGAAGGTGAGGCCTCATGTTCAAGTACCGAATCATTACAACAAGGGAGATACCTAAAGTTCCTAAGTTAGAATAGTGTCGCACTAACACTTTCATTTGTTTTAGGAAAGTTATGAATGCCATCTTGTATAGAAATGTTCCCAAGCACCAATTTAGTCATTTCCCCAAAACGGGAGTTTATCGAGTGCATCAACAGATCACCCTCAACTATGTGAATCAAAGGCAAAGACTTCATTAATGTGAGTTCACAACATACTCAGGATTGAGACGTATCAATCTTAATAACGTAAATTTGATATTATAAATCATTTCCTATCAACGGTGTTATTTAGGAATCGATTTATTATCCTGGTCCAGTCTTATATAAACTCATTATATATGATGTTTCCACTTGCATCTACATCATGCTAATGATTTGGATCAAATCGGTGAACAACATCAACAAGTTTACCAGAATAAGGTTTCCTAACCGTATTCGTTTCATGTAGACTATTTGAGTTACTATCTTGGACTAGATCCACTTTATATCTCATAGTAGTCAAGATTACAGAATTAGTAACTCTGGAATTTTCTATTAATGTTTGAATATTTAACGAATATCAACATATAATAAATTGCACAAAATTCACTAAAATAATACTTTTATTTATTCATAAAATATTCTATTACAAATTACGAATTCTAGGGCATAAATCCCAACAGCTTCACCAGTAGCTTCTGCAACACACATTTTTTCTACTTGCTTTCTTGACAAATCCTTCACAAAACTATCAGACGAAGTCAAAAAATACTCTAAACAGGCCCACACTTTTCCCCCATCGAATTACAAGAAAATTTTTCCATTAAAGTATCAACAAATGTGTTCTTAGCCACTGTAATTTACTAAGTATCTAGGCAAAATGAATATGTATGTATAATGCATAAGACAAATCAATACCATGTCTCAATCTCATATCTTCCAAGTTATATTGAAAGAAAAGTTGAAGAAACGAAACCAAAATGGAGGAAGGTGATGAAACGAAAATGCAGGAAGAAGAAGCAAGAAGAAACAAACGTGAGAAAGAGAGAGAAATTAAGGTCAAAAATATCTTTTCACAGTCTTAAATATAAAAAAAATATTAAATAAATTAAGGCTGTTAGTTTTATATATACTTTTGACAGAAATTGGAAAACATAAAGTGTAGGGGTTAAAAAAACTAAATTGATAGTCTATGGGGTGTAGATTGAAAAAGCCTGATAATGCAAGGGTCATGGTGCATTTAACCCTAATAATAATTAATACACCTAGTTCAAAATAATTACTTGAAATCTAAAATTACCAAATAAAAATTAAAACTTCTAAATTCTAAATTACCTGAATTAAACTAATTAAACTTAAATTAAGTTAATAAAGGAATGATAAATAACTAAATAATAAAAAAAATTACCTCAAAAATAATGGGACGTTACACTTTCATGCCACTCATACTTATTTTATTATACCTTCTAATGTTTAGGGTATTAATCAATAACACATGAGACATTTAAAATAAAAATTAAAAACATATTGTGTGTCCAAAGATAAAAGGCTTTAATATCAAATAACAAAGATAATAAACAGCTTTCAAAACAAACATAATAGGGTGCTAATATCTTCCCTATGTGTGAATGAACTCCAAAACCTAATATCAAAAGTTAGTAGACCATCCTTAATTGAACGACTGGGTGACTAATCACACCCATCCTTAAAACTAATGATTAGCGGTGACTCTTTATCTTTCCGTGTCGCGGGTACGTAGTGACACATTGAAAATAATTTTTGTGCTTTATTTCTAAATTTTCCGATTGATTATTTGGGATATGAAATTTTCAATTGAGTTATATGAATCAAAATTCTATTAATTGATTTTTAAAATTATTTTTTTATCATTTATTTGCACAATTTCCAAAACCCAAATTTTCAACCCTTCTCTCTTTTTTCTAAATTTCATCTACACAAATTCTTACTTGATCTTCATCTCTCTGTGAATACGACCGCCTAATATACATTATAACGACCGCTTAGCATTTGCACATTTTTTGGAATAAGCAAGCGATCAAAACGTTTTGAATCAAAGTTTTCTATACAAAAACCTCTAGTATGCAAATTACACAAAGCTCTATATGGTTTAAAACAGGCTCCTGGTGCTTCATTTGAGAGGCTAAGCATTTTTCTTACAAATCAAGGTTTTCTAAATTCCAAATCAGATCCATCTTTGTTCTACAAGTTCACTCAATCCACTGCTTTGTATATCCTGGTATATGTTGATGATATAATCATCACAAGAAGCTCAAATATAGAAGTCAATGAAATCATTGTCAAACTCAACTCTTTTTTTGCTCTTAAAGACCTAGAAAGACTCAGATATTTTCTAGACATTGAAGTCTCCTATCCAACACATGGTGATATGTTTCTCTCCCAATCAAAATATATTACTGACTTGTTAAAGAAAATAGATATGCTTGATGTAAATGGAATAACTACTCCTATGGTAAGTGGTCATTTTGTTTTAGCAGGACATGGATCTCCTATTTCTAATGTTAAAGATGTTGGGCTCGAGACCTCTAAAATCATAGATCTGCGCAACGGAATTCCCAAGCATCTTTGCTCGCAGAATAATATTAATCTAAAATCAAATGCATAAAATAAGTACAAGCCCTTGTAGAGAAGTGTTTGCTTTTTCTCCTTCTTGGTTTCTATCCTGGGACCACCAATAAATCTTTCTCACTAAGCATAAAAGAGAACGACACATGACACAATCCTTCTAGGAAAAAGAAAAGGGAAAGAATTTTTTTTCTGTCCCTTCACCATCATGGGCGGCAGCGAGAAAGAGGGAGGAAGAGTTTGAGTTTATTTTCAACTCTTGACCTCAGTGAGTTTGGTTTATCCCCATTCTCTATTTATAGGAAAATAAGAGCTCTCAGAATTCTTTTAAAATCTGAATCAAATCTTAAATTTAATTATCTAAATAATTAAATAAAGATATTCAAAAAAATTTTGAATAATTTATGATATAATATATTTTAATTAATCTAATTAACTATCCAAGATATTCCTCATCATATTTAAATTAGTCTAAATTAATTTAAATAAATTATTCTCATATCTAAATATTTAAATTAATCTCATTAATTTAACCATAGATATTTAAATAAATAACAACCTCAATAATAACTCTTTATTATTAATGTTGATGTGTGACTTTTTACCGAGAAGGTCCACACGCCATTGGGCTAGGGCCATCGTGTCTGGGCCAATTAGAAGTGATTGGGAATTTTAAATATCCTCTTAATTTTGTAGACTTATTCTATTAAATAAATACATAAAACTCATTTTATTTATTTTTCCATTCCTTTAATTTGACAACTTCAAATTAAATAATTAAATAGACTCCCCTAATTAATCTCCCATTAATTTTGAACAACTTCAAAATTAGATAATTAAATAGACTATTCTATTTATTTTACCTTTAATTAATTTGACAACTTCAAATTAATTTACTTAAACTCATTTTTCCAAAGGAATTAATCTTATTAATAATTGTTCTCATTTACATGCGTTATCTCGGTGACTTAATGGACCTATAGCCCTAAGCTCCATTGATCTATAATTAAATTAATTAAAAATCATTTAATCAATTTATTCTTATTCATTAACTCTGAGATAACTCCACTATATATATAGAGTTTCACTCTTAGTTCTATAGACATAATTATGTTCATCGGTTATAATCATTAACTACACTTTGATCTTTCACAAGTAGTTCATATCCACGACTAGATAATTTACCGATTTAACCTTCGTGATACATCTTGTTCCTTAAGCCAATTGGTTCTCTAATGAACAACCTTACATTATCTCTATTATGCGTTTGACCCGTTGTTCAAGCCTTGAATTAGTCCATAAGAGAACGACTTATCTATTTTCCTTATAAAAAAAAGAGTGAATTCCAATCTTGTATAACTACGTTCTCAGTTATATGCAAGATACAATCCCCAAAGTAGGAGGCATATTAAGCGAACTATATCAAGTCACTCTCACCTGTGCAAATCAAAAGTTTTTCTCTTGCAGACATGAGTTCGTAATTCACTCAGAATTAAAATCAATTGTACATGATCAACCTATTGATATACAAAGTATCTTTCTGAACGGTTTTACCAGTAGACGGTAAGTACATCTTAGTCCAGTATACTACAATCTCTGTGGCAGCAACATCCTTACTCATATGTCTCTATATGAGTGATCCAGATAAGATTACTTGTACCAATTTACTAGTGGGACGTGTTAGTGGTGTTCCCAGAAATAAGGCACCCAACCTTTATTCATAATACCACAGACTTTTTGAGTTACAACTTAAGTGAATCGTTTGCATCCAATGCTCATTTTAAGTTATCATAAGTAACTCTGAATTTTATGATGGATAACATTTATTATTAGCAATAAATGACAATGTAAATATTACTAGTAAATAATAATCCTTTATTTATTTATAGCCTCAATGGATTACGTAATATTTAGGGCATAGCTCAGCACAAGAGTATAGAAGTATTGTGGGAAGCTTACAATATGTTACCTTGACAAGACCAGAGGTATCCTACTTAGTAAATAAAATTTGTCAGTTTATGCAAGCCTCTACTGATGTTCATTGGAAATCAGTAAAAAAGGTACTCGGATATCTCAAAAGCAAAATTCTTCATGATCTATCTTTAACAAAGCCTTCAAATCTGAATGTTCATGCTTATGCTGATGCTAATTGGGCATCAGACCCAGATGATAGAAAGTCTACATCAGGATTCTGTAGTTTTTTTGGAGGAAATCTGGTCTCATGGAGTTTAAGAAAGTAAAAAATTATTTCCAGGTCTAGCACATAAGCAAAGTATAGAAGATTAACTCATGCTTCAATTGAAATTGTGTGGTTACAATCCTTATTTCAAGAGCTTTGACTTCCTTTCAATAGACAACCTATTTTATGGTGTGATAATTTAAGTGCAAATTTAGTCCTACAAAATTGAACTAAACACATGAAAATTGATATTTACTTTGTTCGTGATTTAGTGTTGCACAAGAAACTATTCATCCAACACTTTCATGTTCATGCACAAATAGCAGACCTACTTATCAAACCTTTTGTAGAAGGATAAAATTTGTCAAATTATAAATTACCACGTAATTATTCAAGCCAATGACAAAATTACATTTCATTAAATAAAGACCAATTATAAATTGACACGTGTCTTTGAATTAAATTAAAAGACATTAAATTGGAAAATCAAATGATGCCATATGTCTTTTCTTGGCCATTGGATGATATAAATTAGTCCAATGAAAATATGCCACGTGGCGATTGAGCCCAAATCAAATAGCCCATATTCACCAAAGGAACATTGAAAACTCTATAAATAGAGTAGGCCATTCATCATTTGGGGAGGTCAACAACAGAGAAGATTCAGAGAAAAGGCTAAAGACTTTGAAGATCAAAGACCTCGAAGAAGAACGGAGAAGATTCAGAGAAAAGACTAAAGACTTTGAAGATCAAAGACATCGAAATCGAGATTAAAGAGTTCGACGATCAAAAACTCGAAGATCGAAGACTTCTCAAAGACCAAAGATTGAAGACCTCGAAATCGAGATTGAAGACTTTGAAGATTGAAGCCTTGAAGATCAAAGACTTCTCAAATACCAAAGACTTTTCGAAGACCAAATACTCTTTGAAAACCTCTTGAAGACAGGAGATCTCGAAGATCGAAGACCCTAAACGTTGACGACTTTGAAGATTGAAGACTTTAAAGACTCTGTGAAGACCATCTTGAAGATAAATTGTTGAGGACTAAAATCTCACAAGTTTCGAAGATTTTAGTGTTCAAGCTTCAAGATCACAACAAATTGATTGATTCTTCATAAGCTCAAAAGCCGAAGATTTAGTCCAACAATCCGAGAAATACGCTAACTGGCCCTCGCATCGAAGTTTATATTTTTGAGAAAGCATCAGAGGATAAATTCATTAGAGATTGTAACATTAAATTCATCAAATATAAACTTATATTTATTCCGCGTTTAATTTCATTCCATTTGAAATTCTATGTGAACACCTTTATCTGCTGCATTTTCAATCAATGGAGAATAAAACTTGGAGTTATATCGACATCAAACATAGGTTTGAGGGGGATTGTAAAAAAAGATCATTGAGTCGTGAAAGAGAAGCTCATTGACTATACAAAGGAAGCTCAAACTAATTTTGGTTTGTGTAACAAATCAGTTGTTTTGTTGTTATCATTCAGTTATCATTAGTTATTGTAATATGTTGTAACTTCTCCTCTTATAAAAAAAAAGAAAGTTATTGATCATCTTCAATTAATGAAAGAATTTCTTTTTAATGATCAAATTCTTTTTAAGACTACATAGTGGGGATTTGACATTTGAAAAGATCAAAGATTTTTTACCTAATAATCAACTAAATTTTTTTTGATGAAAAAAGGAGAGTTTTATATATGTGCAAGTTGCTTTTGATGGGTTTGAGAGAAAGATGGAACATTGGAGAATGTAACGTCCCGTTATTTCCGAGTAATTTTTTTTATTTATTCTATTCATTTATTTAATTTTAAGTATGTAAATTACTTTAGTTATTTATTTTATCATTAAATATTTATTTAATTTTTTAATTATTTATTTAATTTAGAGTAATTAAAATTGTTAAGTTAGTAAAATTAGAGAGTTAATTAAGAGTGTTGGTTAGTTATTTATAAAACTGATGAGATGGTGAAGTCCACACCCTTTCTTTGTCTTATTCTCAAAAATTAGGTCAAATTACCTAATGGATAAAAGCCCTAAAAGTTAGGATTTTATTATTACAAAAAAAAAAGAAGAAGGGAATTCTTCTTCCTTCGTGAAAACGCAGCCGCACCCCCATGAGTTTCCTTTTTTTTTTTAAGAATTTCTTCTTCTCCTCGCTGATCAGCCAAGCCTCCCTTTTCCTTATTGTTGTGGTTGAAATCCCATCCCCTTCCTCATCTTAAACCACTGTCTCAGCCATCACCACCGTCTGCAAGCCTAGTGCCGCCACCATGAAACCATTATAGTTCGGAGTTGGAGCTCTCGGTTTTCTTAGGTAGGCTCTTTATTTTCATGTTTAAAAATCTGTTTGGGTAAGTTTCGAACTGACCCATGCTCTTATTAACGATTTCGGGACAAATCTGAAAGTTGTCAGAGAACGGGAATAACCTCACGAATTTTGGAAGAAACATTGGATGAAGCTTCGATCATTTGCTAGATTTGACATCTTTGGGTCATTCCCAGACCTTTTTCGCTGTCCAAACGCCCTGAAATTGCTGGAAATCGAAAGAAAAGGTAAGAAACAAGCTTCACCCTTCCCTCCCATGGCTGCCGTGAAGGGTGGGCTATCATTTTGAGGAAAAAGCGGTTCAACTGAACTGGCTGGCCGATTCACTTGAATCGGTTCATCTTGGTTCAGTTCATTTATTTGTAATTGGGCTCGGCTTTGGTTATTTACTCCGGTTCTCTCGCTAATTAGGTGTAATTAATTAACTCACAGGTTCCGAGCTACTTTAGGGGCGTCAACTTTACTTTAATTGAGGCCGGATCCCAAATTTAGCTACTTTCCTAAGCTTCAAAGGTGAGTTTAAAGTGGTTTTATGTGATTTTATGAATGTTTTACACGACGAATTGTCAATTGAGTATAAGAGGGATTGTGAATTAGAATCCAATGAGGATTTTGGTTGCTTTGAAGATTATCGGGAGTGGGTGTTGTAAATAATTCTCTGGTTTAGTTGTTTTTCGGAGTTTAGGTTTAAATTTGGAATTGCAGAGTAAAGTGCATTATTGTATTTGGAAGTTTTAGGTTGCATAGGGGTATTTGGGTTTGTTGTTGAGAAAAGTTAAGCTTAGGGTGAGAATTGGAACTGAGTTATGGGAAAGTGAATTGGTGAGCGAACAATGTTCTCCGTCATTATTTAAATGCATGTTTAATATTTGTTTTACTTTTCTATCATGGAATGACTAATGGCATGAAATATTGTTCTTATGCTTGCACTTTATGTTATTGGCTAATGGTTCTTGGTCGAGAACATTAGCAGTGATGATATCATTTTGATAATATTCTTGGTCGAGAATATTAGAGATAATAATGTGTTTGGCTAATGGTTCTTGGTCGATAACATTAGCGGTGATGATATCATTTTGATAATATTCTTGGTCGAGAATATTAGAGATAATTATGTGTTTGGCTAATGGTTCTTGGTCAAAAACATTAGCGGTGATGATATCATTTTAGTAATATTCTTGGTCGAGAATATTAGAGATAATAATGTGTTTGGATAATGGTTCTTGGTCGAGAACATTAGCGGTGATAATATCATTTTGGTAATATTCTTGGTCGAGAATATTAGAGATAATAATGTGTTTGGCCAATGGTTCTTGTTCGAGAACATTAGCGGTAGTAATATCATTTTGGCCATATTCTTGGTCGAGAATATTGATGGTAACGTGCGTATTTTTACTAATGCTTCTTGGTCGAGAACATTAGTGGTGTTTTATGAAATTCTGATTGTAATTAGTGGTTTAAATGTTTCATTTGGTAATATGTGGAATGTACATTTGGAATCGAATTATATGTGGGTATAGAATGTTGGGAGTATAGAATGGGTAGTAAAGAGCATGCTAGGTTTTTGGACACAATTTCAGATGTGGAATTCGTCCATAGGGTTGCATGACTCCATTTTTACTCTCAATAGCATTTTATGCTAATGTTGCTACACTTAAATTTTTCAGGTACGTCCCGTGGTAGAGGTCGTGCTAGAGGTGGTGGTGCCGCGTGATCGTGGGATGGTGACTTGGACTAGGACTGGATCGATATGTGCATTCTAGGAATGCACAAACTTTAAACACTCTTTAAACTTTTATCGTTTTCACTATCTTATTGGTTATTTTGGAGCTCGAGGGAGCAGTTGACTGATTTATGATTTTTAGTTGTTTCTTTTGAATTTAAAAACTATGTCAGGAATGCGCATTTCCAGGATTTATCTGTTTTATCATTTATTCTGGTTGTGAACAATGTATTTTATTTTTGGCATGTTCAAAATACAAATGGCACCATGCCGAATTTTCGCAAAAATAAGTCTTCCGTTGTTTATTTCTGATTTAAAGTATTTTAGAAATTTGGGTCTTTACAGTTGGTATCAGAGCCTAAGGGTTCTGTAGACCACATGCTTCGCATGTTTCTTTCATGTTTTGTTTTTTAGTCCTTGTCCAAACATCATCTATGATCGACGGCACCAGGTAACCTTAGATTTTGTAGTTTAGAGTTTTTCTTATCGAAAAGTTAAGTGTAGTAATGTTCCTCCTCTCTTAATAGCTCACTGCGTACTTTTCTGGTATGTGATTACAGTATGCCTCCGCGAGCAGCTACACTCAGGAGGAGTGGTCGTAGAGCACCGGCTCCAGTGCGAGGCCGAGGCCCAGGATGAGGCAGAGGTCGGGCTAGGGTGGTTACGCCGCCTCCGCCTGATTATCATACAAATGTCGGGGGATCATTCCCGGGAGAGGATGTGTTTGATGATGAGACCCCTTATGACAGGCCTACTAGGCGTGGGCGTTGTGTTACTATTTCAGAGGAGGATTATCTGGAGTTACTACGTAGTGGGGGAGGAATGATCTAATCGTGATATACCACCTGTTAGAGTTCATGATCCAATTGACAGGACATGGGGTAGTGAGGCTACTAGAGTTTTGAAGGATTATCTGAGACATACCCCTTTTGAGTTTTATGGGACATCCACTGACCCAGCACTTGCCGAGAGATGGGTTATGAGGGTGAAGAGATCCCTTGAGTCTATTCAGTGCCTAGAGCCATTGAAGGTTCACTACGGGAC
This sequence comes from Gynostemma pentaphyllum, assembly GCA_028015215.1. NCBI lineage: Eukaryota > Viridiplantae > Streptophyta > Magnoliopsida > Cucurbitales > Cucurbitaceae > Gynostemma > Gynostemma pentaphyllum. The sequence goes on along the minus strand of CM051351.1, from coordinate 49,167,854 downwards.
CTATTCTCTGGTTGATGATGCTTTATATTGGTGGAAGGGGCTTTCCCGTTCTTTGAGCCCTACTATAGAGGTCACGTGGGAGATGTTTCGTGAGAAGTTCTTTGATAAGTATTACCCAGAGGATACTAGAGATCAGTTGGAGGTGCAGTTTCTGACCCTGAGACAAGGAGACCGTTCTGTGATTGAGTATGAGAGAGAGTTCGACCGTTTGTCCAAATTTTCTACGGGGCATATTGTCGATGCCGAGAGTAAGAGGAAGAGGTTTGTAGTAGGTTTGAAGGCTGATATTCATTGGCCTAGCGAGCTTTTTGCCCTACTACTTATGTTGAGGCTCTGAACTTTGCTCTTGCTTTAGATATTGGGGCCTTTGAGAAGAAGGTCGAGTTAGTTGATGCACAGACCTCTTCGCAGAAGAGAAAGGCTAAGGACGACCATTCAGGTCGAGGGACACAGAAACAGAGACAGGTTCAGGGTAGAGGCGGGGGACAGACTGGACCTCAGTACCGCTTATGACAGAAGACTGGCCATTCTAGTACTCATGCTTATACTCCTCCTTATTGTTATAAGTGTTCCGAGAACCATGTTGGTGATTGTCTGGGAAAGAAGTGTTATATATGCGGTCAGCTGGGACATGTTAAGCAGTTCTGCCCTCGACTCCAGGGCCATAGTCAGGGCCAGAGTCAGGGTCAGAGACAGAGCCAGGGTCAGGGACAGGGACGCGGTCAAGGTTAGGGTCGTGGTCATACCGGAGGTAGAGGCCAGGCCAGTCCTAACCAGCAGCAGAGAGCACCGCGGCTAGTTCAGACACATACTCAGCCACCTCAGCAGGCTCGTGTTTTTACCACTAGTAGAGAGGATGCCGAGGTACCAGGTACCGTTGTTACAGGTACATTGACCGTTTTGGGGCATTCTGCTTTTGTTTTATTTGATTTTGGAGCGAGTCATTCTTTTATTTCTGCTGAGTTTGTTGAGTCTGCTGCATTTAAGACATCGCCATTAGGTCATGATTTTCATGTTACTACCTCGCTTGGGAAGTCTGTTATTGTGAATAGAGTTATTCATACTGATGATTTGTGCATTATGGGTTGCTATTTGAATGCTGAACTTATTACTATGCCGATATCCGACTTTGATGTTATTTTTGGTATGGATTGGCTGTCAGACAACCACGCCAGTATTGGTTGTAGTGATAAAGTCGTGGACTTTATCGGTCCATGTGGGACTAGTTATCGTTTCTATGGCACTCGAGGTAGGGTGATGCCTACAGTTATCTCGGCATTACAGGCTAGAGCTCTTTTGAGTGATGGTGCATGAGGTTACTTGGCTAGCGTAGTAGACACTTCAATTAGTAGGACTACCATTGCTTCTGTACCCATTGTGAGGGATTTCACTGATGTGTTCCCTGATGAGTTACCCGGTTTACCTCCAAAGAGAGTGTTAGATTTTTCAAATAGAGGTGTTACCTGGGACCGCTCCATTGTCGAAGGCACCTTATCGCATGGCACCAGCTGAGTTGAAAGAACTTAAGAGCCAGTTACAAGAGCTCTTAGACTTAGGTTTTATTAGCCCTAGTGTGTCCCCGTGGGGAGCACCCGTCTTATTTGTGAAAAAGAAAGATGGTTCAATGAGGTTGTGCATTGACTATCGGGAGTTGAATCGAGTGACTGTAAAAAACAAATATCCTTTACCAAGGATTGAGGATCTTTTTGATCAGTTGAAGGGAGCTACTGTCTTTTCAAAGATAGATTTGAGATCCGGTTACCACCAGTTGAGGATCCGGGAGGATGATATTCCCAAGACCGCTTTCCGGACGTGTTATGGACACTACGAGTTTGTGGTTATGTCCTTCGATTTGACTAATGCGTCAGTGGCTTTTATGGATCTCATGCAGACCGTGTTTAGGAGGTTCATAGACTCCTTTGTTATCGTGTTCATTGATGATATTTTGATATATTCTGAGACTGAGGAGTTGCATGCTAGACACTTAAAGAAGGTTTTAACGGTGTTGCGAGAGCAAAAGTTGTTTGCAAAGTTCTCTAAGTGCGAGTTTTGGCTAAAAGAAGTGGCATTCTTAGGCCATGTGGTTTCAAGTAGAGGAGTGATGGTGGATCCCTCTAAGATCAAGGCGGTGAGTAGTTGGCCTAGACCAACTAGTGTGACCGAGATTCGTAGTTTTCTTGGGCTTGCCGGTTATTATAGGCGGTTAGTGCAAGACTTTTCCAAGATAGCATCGGCTTTCACGCATCTAACGAAAAAAGGAGTGGACTTTTCTTGGTCCGAAGAGTGTGAAAAGAGCTTTGAAGAGCTCAAGAAAAGACTTGTGACGGCACCAGTTTTAGTGACTCTCGATGGGACTGGTGATTTGACAGTTTATACCGATGCTTCGAAGAAGGGCCTAGGTTGTGTTTTGATGCAACATGGGAAAGTTATAGCTTATGCTTCCCATCAGTTGAAAGAACATAAAAAGAAGTATCCGACTCATGATATGGAATTGGCGGCTGTCGTGCATGCTTTGAAGATTTGGCGGCATTACTTGTATGGGGAGAAGATCTTGATTTTTACGGACCACAAGAGTCTCAAGTATTTCTTCACTCAGAAGGAATTGAACATGAGACAATGACGATGGTTGGAGTTAGTCAAGGACTATGATTGTGATATTCAGTATCATTCCGGTAAAGCCAATATAGTGGCAGATGCACTTAGTAGGAAGTCATCACATTTGTCTGCCTTACCGTTGAGATTGAGATGGGATATGGAGCGTGTCGAGATAGCTTTCCTTACTGTCGAGGTCACAATACGGTTGGATAGTCTGCTAGTGGGACCCACCTTGAGACGGAGGATGATTGAGGCACAAAGGAGTGAGGCTCATTTACAGGTCGGTTTCCGAGAGGCAGAGTCAGGTACGCCTAGTCATTTCTCTTTCGCTACTGATAGTGCCTTGATGTATCGTCAGAGGCTATGTGTACCGTTAGGGTCGACTTTCAGGAAAGAGCTGTTGGAGGAAGCTCACAGTTCTATCTTTTCTGTGCATCCAGGTAGTACCAAGATGTATAGGACCTGAGGCAGCATTACTGGTGGCCTGGTATGAAACTTGAAGTTGCGGAGTTTATGAGTAGATGTATGACTTGCCAGCAAGTCAAGGCTTTGAGGAAGAGTCCACAGGGGTATCTTAACCCTTTGAGTATACCAGAGTGTAAATGGGAGGAGATTTCCATGGATTTCATTTGTGGATTGCCTAGGACTTCGAAGGGTTACGATACTATTTGGGTGATTGTAGACCGTTTGACGAAGTCCGCACACTTTTTACCAGGGAGGATTACTTACCCAGTTGAGACTTGGGCACAGTTGTACTTGAGAGAGATTGTTATATTTCATGGTGTGCCAGTGAGGATTGTATCGGATCGAGACACACGGTTTGTTTCGAAGTTTTGGAAGAGTTTGCATTCCTCCATGGGTACCAGTTTAGACTTTAGCACAGCTTTTCATCCTCAGACCGATGGTCAGACAGAGAGAGTTAATCAGATATTAGAGGATATGCTGAGAGTTTGTGTTCTAGAATTTGGTGGTAGTTGGGACTTTCATATATATTTGGTCTAGTTCGCATATAATAACAATTTTCATGCTACCATTGAGATGGCACCATTTGAGGCACTTTATGGCAGAAAGTATCGATCTCCCGCTCATTGGGATGAGGTTGGGGAAAGGAGACTTTTGGGACCCGAATTGCTACAGATGACTAGTGAGTCGATCACATTGATTAGAGAAAGAATGAGGGTTGCCCAAAGTTGACAAAAGAGTTATGTCGATAAGCGGCGTAGTTCGCTTAAGTTTAATGTGGGAGATCACGTGTTTTTGAAAATGGCACCCATGAAGGGAGTCATGAGATTTGGGAAGAAGGGCAAGTTAAGCCCTAGATTTATAGGTCCTTTCGTGATTCTTGATAGAGTTGGGACGGTGGCATACTGTTTAGCTTTACCACCATCTCTATCGGCCTTGCATAACGTTTTCCATGTATCGATGCTTCGGAAATATATACATGGCAGACCCATCCCATGTGATTGACCATGAGCCTATGGTTCTTGATGCTAATTTGTCTTATGAGGAGACGCCAGTGGAGATCTTAGCATCAGAACAAAAGGTGTTGAGAAACAAGACAATCAATTTGGTTAAAGTGTTCTAGAGGAATCAAGTATTGGAAGAGGCTACATGGGAGCGAGAGGATAAGATACGGGGTAAGTATCCTTGCCTTTTTTATTAGCTAGCGCACTTTTCATGGACGAAAAGCCTTTTAAGGTTGGTAGACTGTAACGTCCCGCTATTTTCGTAGTAATTTTTTTTTATTCTATTCATTTATTTAATTTTAAGTATGTAAATTACTTTAGTTATTTATTTTGTCATTAAATATTTATTTAATGTTTTAATTTTGTTAAGTTAGTTAAATTAGAGAGTTAATTAAGAGTGTTGGTTAGTTATTTATAAAAGTGATGAGATGGTGGAGCCCACACGCTTTCTTTATCTTATTCCCAAAAATTAGGTCAAATTACCTAATGGATAAAAGCCCTAAAAGTTAAGAGTTTATTATTACAAAAAAAGAAGAAGGGAATTCTTCTTCCTTCATGAAAACGCAGTCGCGCCCCCATGGGTTTCCTTTTCTTTTTTTTAAGAATTTCTTCTTCTCCTCGTTGATCAGCCAAGCCTCCCTTTTCCTTATTGTTGTGGTTGAAATCCCATCCCCTTCCTCATCGTAAGCCACGTCTCGGCCATCACCGTCGCTTCGCCAGCCCGCCGCCATCGTGAAACCATTATAGTTCGGAGTTGGAGCTCTCGGTTTTCTTGTCTTTCTCGAGGTAGGCTCTTTATTTTCATGTTTAAAAATCCGTTTGGGTGAGTTTCGAACTGACCCATGCTCTTATTAACGATTTCGGGACAAATCCGAAAGTTGCTAGAGAACGGGAATAACCTCACGAATTTTGGAAGAAATATTGGACGAAGCTTCGATCATTTACTAGATTCGACATCTTCGGCTCATTCTCATACCTTTTCCGCTGCCCAAACGCCCTGAAATTGCCGGAAATCGAAAGAAAATGTAAGAAACAAGCTTCACCTTTACCTCCCATGGCTGCCGTGAAGCGTGGGCTATCATTTTGAGGAAGAAGCGGTTCAACTGAACCGGCTGGCCAGTTCACTTGAACCGGTTCAGCTTGGTTCAGTTGATTTATTTGTAATTGGGCTCGGCTTTGGCTATTTTACTCCGGTTCTCTCGCTAATTGGGTGTAATTAATTAATTCACAGGTTCCGAGCTACTTTAGGGGCATGAATTTTACTTTAATTGAGACCGGATCCTGAATTTAGCTACTTTCCTAAGCTTCAAAGGTGAGTTTAAAGTGGTTTTATGTGATTTTATGAATGTTTTACGCGACGAATTGTCAATTGAGTATAAGAATGATTGTGAATTAAAATCCAATGAGGATTTTGGTTGCTTTGAAGATTATCGGGAATGAGTGTTGTGAATAATTCTTTGGTTTAATTGTTTTTCGGAGTTTAGGTTTAAATTTGGAATTGAAGAGTAAAGTGCATTATTGTATTTGGAAGTTTTGGGTTGCATGGGGGTATTTGGGTTGGTTGTTGAGAAAAGTTAAGCCTAGGGTGAGAATTGGAACTGAGTTATGAGAAAGTGAATTGGTGAGCGAACAATGTTCTCCGTCTTTATTTAAATGCATATTTAATCTTTGTTTTACTTTTCTATCATGGAATGACTAATGGCATGAAATATCATTCTTATGCTTGCACTTTATGTTATTGGCTAATGGTTCTTGGTCGAGAACATTAGCGGTGATGATATCATTTTGATAATATTCTTGGTCGAGAATATTAGAGATAATAATGTGTTTGGCTAATGGTTCTTGGTCGAGAACATTAGCGGTGATGATATCATTTTGATAATATTCTTAGTCGAGAATATAATAGATAATAATGTGTTTGGCTAATGGTTCTTGGTCGAGAACATTAGCAGTGATGATATCATTTTAGTAATATTCTTGGTCGAGAATATTGATGGTAACGTGCGTATTTTTACTAATGCTTCTTGGTCCAGAACATTAGTGGTGTTTCATGAAATTCTGATTGTAATTAGTGGTTTAAATGTTTCCTTTGGTAATATGTGGAATGTACATTTGGAATCGAATTATATGTGGGTATAGGATGTTGGGAGTATAGAATGGGTAATAAACAGCATGCTAGGTTTTGGACACAATTTCTGATGTGGAATTCGTCCATAGGGTTGCATGACTCCATTTTTACTCTCACTAGCATTTTTATGCTAATGTTGATACACTTAAATTTTTCAGGTACGTCCCATGGTAGAGGTCGTGCTAGAGGTGGTGGTGTCGCGTGATCGCGGGATGGTGACTTGGACTGGGACTGGATCGATATGTGCATTCTAGGAATGCACAAACTTTAAACACTCTTTGAACTTTTATCGTTTTCACTATCTTATTGGTTATTTTGGAGGGGGGAGCGGTTGACTGATTTATGATTTTTAGTTGTTTCTTTTGAATTTAAAAACTTTGTCGGGAATGCGCATTTCCAGGATTTATCTGTTTTATCATTTATTCTGGTTGTGAACAATGTATTTTGTTTTTGGAACGTTCAAAATACATACGGCACCATGCCAAATTTTCGTAAAAATAAGTCTTCCGCTGTTTATTTCTGATTTAAAAAATTTTAGAAGTTCGGGTCTTTACAGAGAGAGATTGAGATTAATGAATAAAATTCAGTTACATAAAAACTAACTTTTAAAATTTAAAAATTAACATGCCTACATATTCGGTGTACAACTGCCACGATATTGTTTTAAGTGAAAAGGAAAATATGGTAAATGTCTGTTGTATTGGAATTACTTAATTAAAAAAAGGGTAATATTGAAATATTGGTAATTGAAGAGTTAATATTGATAATATGAATATAAAATAAGGTACTAATGAAAATTTCTCCTTAGTTTAAGTTAAGCCCATGGGCTCTAAATGGTTGAGCCCAAGTATAAGTTATAACCGAACAATTAATTTGGATTTAATTATGGGGGTGTTATTTGCTTATTTGTTGGTGTACTCCACTAGTTGAATTATTTATAGACTTTTAAAAAACTCACGTTTTTTTAATTACCACATATACTTTTCAAAAACTCACGTTTTTTTAATTATCATTGACACTTTAGACGTGAATGTGGACTTGATGAAGATGCAACTACTGAGAGGCCATATGAGTTATTTCATACTTTATAGTGATATTTCTTTTGGGCCATGCCTACTTGTCCAACAGAGTCCTTTGTATGGTATGATGTCTTCAGTATTTTGTGGTAAAATTTATATTTCGTGCTTTAACTGTTTTAATTTAGGGTACTGTGACCATTTATTGAGTATAACTTCATAAATTAAGGCATTTTGAATGCTTCCACCTTTTTAATTCCCATTTTCATTTATGATTTCTAGATATTTCATGTTAGCGTTGGACATGATTCATATTTAAGGTCAGGTTATTACAGATAGTTAAATATATGTGTGTGATCACAAGTTCACTTATTCATGACAGACTATGTTGTATATGTGATTGCACGGCTACTCAAATTATATCTGTGATGGTGTATCTCGTATATGTGATCACGTACTTTTATACTGTTGAATCAAATTTATAAATTGAAAAGAAAATCAGTAAAAGACATACTCGAATCATTGATCTATGATGAACTAATAAAACTTTAATAGTAGAGTTGATTGTTAGGAGAAAAAAGAGTTCATTGATCGGAGAACTAATAAAAACATCAGGTGGAGTTTGAGATAAATATCGTTTAAAAAAACAATCAACCGACACTAAAAGTAATTAACTCATATATATCACAATCAATCGATTGTTTTTTAAAATATCATTTCTAATATATAAAAGTGGGGATGTTTTAGAAATATTTTAGGACAATTATACCTCCTTTTTAATTATGAAGTCTACAAAATATGCCACACAATAATTAATTACGACTAGCAATTAATTGTTATATTCTTATATTACATTCTCTTATTTAATACAATGAGCCTAAAATATATTTTTTTAATAAAAACAGTTTACTGTTTCTATTGAAGTTGACTATTATATTTTGAACTATGTCTTCAAAACTATATATTAAATTTTAATTTTAAAATAATGAAATGAATATTATTTTGAAAATATATTTAGTATATTGAATATCATCTTCCCTTTTTTATCAACTAATATTATTATTTAAGTTATTACTATTTACAAATGTTTATATACTTTTCCAACTTAATTTAGCTGTTTTAATTATTAATTCCATATTATGATGTTTCTTTCTAAAATGTAATTTACACCATATTATTTCATTATTTCTAAGGTATGTTTTGGGAATTTAAGATATTTGTTTGTGATTATAATTTAATGTATGAGTATTTATTTGAAAAAAATTACAATATAATCAATATATAGTGTCAACATCTATTTTTTCTTTTTAAAATAATGTATCAATATCTATTTGAGTTCATACAAAACTTTACTTTGTCAAAAAACTTTAAAATATTTTTTTATTAAATTTTATTTTAAAAATATCATTTCATTATAAAATAAACGTGTTCTGTAAGAATATATTTTTAATTGTCATTTATTTTGTCAAAAACTCTTTAATTATTTTATCACATTATTTAATTTTCAAATTGAATTGTGTAGCCAACTCATCTCTTAGCTTGCAAATTTGTGTTTATGGAATGTTTTATTTTAATTGACAACTATGATGCTAGTAATTGATAAATTGGTTGGCTAATTGATTTGCTTTTATTTTGATTGACAAATGCCTTTTGTATTAAAGCATTTTTTTTCTCCTATAAAAAGAGGTGGGAGCAACCTTTTCAAGACATCTCTCCTATACACTCAATTCTACAAGCATATTAGAGTGTTTTATACTTTTACTCTCTTTTTGTTTATAATCTCTTGTGAGATTTTTATTGTTGAGAGAGTTGTTCTTTAGTATTGTTCATTACCCAAATTCAAGATTAGTCTTGGGATAAGACTAATACATATCGAAGGGATTTCGTGTTCTGATACGTTCGGGACAAGGAAGAGATTTCTTGGATCGAGATTCGCAAGGGGACTTGTGGATAATCCGACTTGAAAATCGTCATCAACAAGGAGCAATCAAAGACAAAGAAAAAGGGAGTTTTTCATTGTGCTTTTGTGATTTGTTTTAAATTTCTTGTTTGGATGTACACTAATTTTCTAGTGGATTTTTCTCTAGGCGTGGCCTCGTGGGTTTTCACCATTTGGTTCCCCACGTTAATAATTCCTTGTGTCCTTTCCTTCTCTTGATCTCTTATATGCTATTAAAGTTCTGTTTTTCAATCTGTATTAAGTTACAACTTTCACGATCATTGTTACAACTGTGCTTCTATTGATCAACTTATAATCAAACGTATTAAATCTGATTTCTGCAAGTAATTTCTTATAAAACAAATTATTCTTTAATTACACGAGAAATAGGTCTTAACAATTGGTATCAGAGAAAGTCGCTTAATTTATTAGCGAGATTTTGAGATTTTATTGACCTATTTTTGTTTAAATTATGTCTATTTTTGAAGGTATTTCAACTACTAGACCTCCTCTCTTGAATGGAAATAACTATTCATATTGGAAAATCCGAATGAGGCCATACATCAAAGCTATGGATGAGAGAGCTTGGAAATATATGTTGACTGGTTGGTCATGTCCCACCAAAACAGATGAGGAAACTAAAATTGTTTCCCTAAAGCCTGAAATCGAGTTGACTATTGAAGAAGATAAATTGTCCAACTACAACAGCAAAGCATTGAATGCCATATTTAACTGTGTAGATTCGAATCAAATCAAGTTGATCTCAACGTACGAGACCGCTAAAGAAGCTTGGGACACTCTTCAAAAGACTTATGAAGGCACTGGTGATGTTAAAAGAACTAAACTTATTATGCTTACTACTCGTTTTGAAAATCTTAGAATGCTAGAAGATGAGTCTTTATCTGATTTTTATACTAAATTATGTGATATTGCAAATGAGTCTTTTGCTTTAGGTAAAAAAATGTATGATTCTAAATTAGTTAGAAAAATTATTAGGTCTTTGCCTGATAGATTTTCTTCTAAAATTACTGCTATTGAGGAAAGCAAAGACTTAGATAGTATGAAAGTTGCGAGTTAATGGGATCTCTTAGGACTTTTGAAATGAACATAAAAGAAAGAGATAAAGTGAAGACTATAGCTTTCATTTCTAATCATTTTGAAGATGGGGAAAATAATGATAGATATGCTTTGTTATTTGAGAGTTTTAGAAAATTTATGGATGAAAAGTTTAAGGATTATATAAAATTTTCAAAAGTCAACTCTATTTTTTCTAAACAAAATGAGAAAAAGAAAGGTATACATTGTAGAAAATGTGAAGGTTATGGCCACATACAAGCCGAATGTGCAAACACTTTAAAGAAAAAGACTAAAGGCGTGGAAAGCACATGGAGTGATGAAGATTCAGATCAAGAAGAAAATATGGTGGGTAATGTAGCTTTTACTGCTTCTGTTATTACTGATAAATCTACTAATGTACAGTTAAAGGCTAATGAGGTTATTGATGAAACAAACCAAGTTGAGGATGATGATTATGAAAGTGAAGAATCAGAACTAGATGAAGATTCATTAAAGGAAGCTTACAAAAGCATGTACACTGAATGGGTTAAGGTTTGTGAAACAAACAAATGCTTAGTAAGTCAAAATAAGATGTTGGTAAAGGTTAAAAATGATATGGGAAATGAAATAGAAAGGCTAAATAAATTAGTACTTGAAAAAGATAAAGCGATTAAATGTACTAGACTCGAAATTAATCGGATCCAAAAGGAATTTAAACCTTTGAATTCTAGTGCTTCGAGACTTGATTATTTTTCAAGTACAAAAAAAGCCTTGGAGAATGGTCAAGGGTTTGATTTTGAAGGAGAAACGTCAAAAAGACCCCCAGTGGTAAAATTGCAACATAATTCTCACTTGGTTGCAACAATGAGGAATTCAAAATTGAAGCAAAAGGTAAATTCATATGGTAAGGTTCACAACTTTATACCTATTTGTCATTTTTGTGGAATTCATGGACATATTAGGCCAAAGTGTTTTAAATTAAAAAATATATTGAAGAAAAATCATGAAACATACATGCCTAGTTTTCAAAATCGTTTTCCTAAACAAATATGGGTGAGAAAAGATGAGTTAGAAAAATTTGTTTCTCATAATTGTTTGAAAACTTCTTGTTCAAATACTTGATTTTTGTGTGTGCTCTTTATGTCAATCTTTTTTTATTTTTGGATTTTACATGCTCTTTGTCTTGGAAATTTTTTTTAAAGAATTTTTTTTAATATTGCAAGATAGATATTTTATTTAGGGAGAGTTACGAGATTTACTTTTGAGGGAGAGTTTTGAAATATAAAAATAGATAAAAAGAATTTTTTTTTTAAATTTTTGTTTGGTCTTGTATTGACAAAAACAAGGAGGGAGGATTTAAAAATTGTGAAATGATTTTTTGAGTGAGAGTTTTGAAATACATATTTGAGGGGAAAATTTGTTAATTTTCAAAGTTCAATTTTATTTTTGGTTTTTGCCAAAACAATGCCAAAGGGAGAGATTGTAAGAATATATTTTTAATTGTCATTTATTTTGTCAAAAACTCTTTAATTATTTTATCACATTATTTGATTTTCAAATTGAATTGTGTAGCCAACTCATCTCTTATCTTGCAAATTTGTGTTTATGGAATGTTTTATTTTAATTGACAACTATGATGCTAGTAATTGATAAATTGGTTGGCTAATTGATTTGTCTTTATTTTGATTGACAAATGCCTTTGTATTGAAGCATTTTTTTTCTCTTATAAAAGGAGGTGGGAGCAACCCTTTCAAGACACCTCTCCTATACACTCAATTCTACAAGCATATTATTAGATTGTTTTATACTTTTGCTCTCTTTTTGTTTATAATCTCTTGTGAGATTTTTATTGTTGAGAGAGTTGTTCTTTAGTATTGTTCATTACCCAAATTCAAGATTAGTCTTGGGATAAGACTAACACATACTGAAGGGATTTCGTGTTGTGATACGTTTGGGACAAGGAAAAGATTTCATGGATCGAGATTCGCAAGGGGACTTGTGGATAATCCGACTTGAAGATCGTCATGAACAAGGAGCAATCTGTTGGGAATTTGAAGGGTTTGTTAAATCCCTAAACTCCCACTAACACAAGAACGATGAATATTATTGATGCAACCAAGAATATAAAAAGCGAGAGAGAAAGTAACGACACCAGAGATTTTATACAGGTTCCCAATTGGTACGTCCTGTCTTCTGCAGACTCTGCAGGTTCCACTATGAAGTTGAAGATTACATCAATGAGACAAAAATAAAGAGTGTATAATTGCTCACAATTATACATAACCCCGAGAATCACTCTGAAGGTTACCCCCTCTCTATTTTACTCTCAATAAGAACAAACCCTAATATTCTCCCGGTGGGAAGCAAAGCCACCACACAAGACCTAACACATTATACTATATTTATAACATGCTCCTGCTTAGACTCCAAATCAAAAAATCACCGCCTCACGTCGAATGGATGGGCCTTTTTAATTCTTCATAATCTCACAATTAAAATGGCTCATTCACACGTCACTTTCCATATTGATCAAAGCCTAAACAATCTTATGGTCAAACCAAAATATCTTTGGTCAAAAAAGGATTAAAAAATCAATTGATCTTCAAACATGATTTGACATTAGATAAATATGGGCTTTGTTATTTGGGCTTTGAATTGGCTCCACCAAACCTCAACAATCTCCCACTTGGAGACAAATCAAAGCATCAAATGCTTGGAACACCAAAAGCTTCAACCTGCAAACTCAAATCGATTTGCAAAATAATACATGTTAGAATCCACTAACATAACCCCTGCAAGGTTTCCCGATGTGAGCTATCTTCCAGGCATGATAAGATACTCCACCAACTCCCACTCCAGCTATGTGGCGGGATCTACCATCTTACCCATTATCCGCCTGCGACGAATCTTGAGAAAGGAATTCTCCACCAATGACTTGACATGTGTGCATTCAAGTCGGTTGTCAAAATAGAAACTTCATCTCCAACATCTACACCCACATTGACTCTGAACCCAGTCAAAAGTGCACTATTGCCCTCGAGCAACTTCACCAGTTCGCTATCTTGCCTGTCAGTTGAGGCTACTTTCTGAGCGCTTCCAGATTCTCCCAACTGTTTCCTCTCCATGAACTGATGGATTAGGAGCTAACTGTCCTGTCCGCGTTGTTGGCTCACCCCTCCGATCCGAGGGAACATCAACAACTCTCCGATTTTGCACTTTGTGTAGAACTTATATAATTGACAACAATAATTAACAAGGTCAACGACCTCACCGATTTGTTCCAATCTTCATGCTTCATATCCTCTGGCTTCTCTCCCAACGATAAATGCAATTTTTACTATGCATCATCCCAGAATGAAAAATATGAATCACCAAATTTTTCGATCCCAATACTCTTTTTGCTATCCATCGATCTCTAATACAAGTCCCTGAAACCTGAAGCTTTGATACCAATTGTTGGGAATTTGAAGGGTTTGTTAAATCCCTAAACTCCCACTAACACAAGAACGATGAATATTATTGATGCAACCAAGAATATAAAAAGCGAGAGAGAAAGTAACGACACCAGAGATTTTATACAGGTTCCCAATTGGTACGTCCTGTCTTCTGCAGACTCTGCAGGTTCCACTATGAAGTTGAAGATTACATCAATGAGACAAAAATAAAGAGTGTATAATTGCTCACAATTATACATAACCCCGAGAATCACTCTGTGAAGGTTGCCCCCTCTCTATTTTACTCTCAATAAGAACAAACCCTAATATTCTCCCGGTGGGAAGCAAAGCCACCACACAAGACCTAACACATTATACTATATTTATAACATGCTCCTGCTTAGACTCCAAATCAAAAAATCACCGCCTCACGTCGAATGGATGGGCCTTTTTAATTCTTCATAATCTCACAATTAAAATGGCTCATTCACACGTCACTTTCCATATTGATCAAAGCCTAAACAATCTTATGGTCAAACCAAAATATCTTTGGTCAAAAAAGGATTAAAAAATCAATTGATCTTCAAACATGATTTGACATTAGATAAATATGGGCTTTGTTATTTGGGCTTTGAATTGGCTCCACCAAACCTCAACACAATCGAAGACAAAGAAAAAGAGAGTTCTTCATTTGTGCTTTTGTGATTTGCTTTAAATTTTTTGTTTGGATGTACACTAATTTTCTAGTGGATTTTTCTCTAGGCGTGACGTCGTGGGTTTTCACCGTTTGGTTTCCCACGTTAATAATTCCTTGTGTCCTTTCCTTCTCTTGATCTCTTATATGCTATTAAAGTTCTATTTTTCAATCTGTCTTAAGTTACAACTTCCACGATCACTGTTACAAATGTGCTTCTATCAATCAACTTATAATCAAACGTATTAAATCTGATTTCCGCAAATAATTTGTTATAAAATGAATTGTTCTTTAATTACACGAGAAATAGGTCTTAACATGTTCAAAATATAGAATTTGATATCAGAATTATAACTTTTCATAAGTAAAATATTTAACATATATATTAAAAAAATTAAAAATTATTTTAAAATAAAATAAGATATTATGAAAACATTTCACGTGCCTAGGCACGTGTTAATATACTAGTATTTATAAATACGATATAAAAGTTTGTTACGAACTAAAATTCCCCAACAATCCAAGGTGCTAAATTATTAATTACCACAACAAAAGGGGACTCATTTGTAAATTTCTCATAAAAATATACAAAACAGCCCTAGTTATTAACGCCCTCTCTTCATCACCTTCTATCAGCAGCGGCAATTCAAAAACAAACCTTCTTCGCTCCCTATCTCACAGTCACCGTCTCCCTCTCTGCTACAGTCTTCGAAACATCAACCAGTATGTTTCTTAAATTTCCAATTCTTGTTTTTCTTCAATTCTCTTTGTTCCTTCTGCTCATTCTTCAATCTTAGATTTTTTTTTCTATATTTTCTGTTGCTATTGAACAGTTGTCTTTATTTATCAGAAGTTTCTAATTATTTTTTTGTTTCAATGTTGTGAAATGGATTTGAATGCTTTTACATTATCTTCTAGATTTTTTATAATTATAATTATATGGATTTTCATTTTTTCTCTCTCGAAATTATAGTTTTAACCTGCTAAATTTATTTATGATTTTTTCAGTTTTGACCCGCAAATTCAGTGAAGAGGAATTATTTGATACGCTTTGGAATTAGGGTTTTAGCTTTTTTCTGTTAAGTACCATTTTCTCAGTGGAAATGAAGTAGCTGGTTTTTGGGTATTTGATTATATCATATAAAGATTTGAAGGTTACTACTGCCCATTGTTTTTTTTTTTTCTTTTTTTTTTTTTAAGTCTGAGAGTGTGGGTATGGCGGTGCATACATTTACCTTTCGGAATTATATGGCAACGGTTTATGGTCTACATGAATGTTCCAAACAAGAGGGTGTTAGTACTGGTATTGGTCAATGCTCGATGGTAAAAGAATCTGCGTTATACTTGAATTGTTTGTGCAAGTGTCGTTGCGGTAGTTCATATAGTTTTCATTGGAGTGGAGATTTTGGCTTAGGAAGAAAAGAACGAGTTTTACATTGTAAAGGAATGCAGAGGAGTGTTTGTATTGATAGAGTTGATGATGCATATCGAAATGACTTGGCTTTGAACGGAAATGAGATGAATGTTGAGAGAAATTTTTTTGAGCAAATGACTAAAAAGAGGCTTAGTTCTCGGAAATCTTCATCATTGCATCTAGATGGGCCATTTGTTGGAAATGATGAAGAGACCAACAATGATATACTGCAGAAATTTTGTAACAGGGGGAAATTGATGGAAGCATCAAGGTTAGTTGATATCATGGCACGGCGAAGCCAGATTCCTGATTATCATTGTTGCATTAACTTGATTCGTGGTTTTGTGAAAATTGACCGAATGGATAAAGCTGTACAAGTCCTGAAAGTCACGGTCATGTCTGGAGGTGTTCCGGATGTTATTACGTACAACATGGTGGTTGGTGGTTTGTGTAAGCAAAGACAATTAAAATCTGCCATTGAGATTTTGGAAGATATGAGCTTGAGTGGTTGCCCACCCGATGTGATTACTTATAATGCTGTAATCCGCTGCATGTTTGAGAACGGATATTATGATCAAGCTGTTGAATTTTGGAAGGAACAACTGAGAAAAGGATTTCCTCCTTATTTAATTACCTACACTATCCTCATGGAGCTAGTCTGCAAGCACCGTGGAACAGTTCGTGCTATCGAAGTATTGGAAGAAATGGCTACTGAGGGTTGTTATCCTGATCTTGTCACATACAATTCTTTGATCAATTTAACCTGCAAACAGGGAAAATATGAGGATGCAACTTTAGTTATAAATAACCTTCTTTATCATGGGATAGAACCCAATGCTGTGACTTACAACACTATTCTCCATTCACTTTCAAGGCGTGGGTGTTGGGATGAAGTTGATGAGATCCTAACGATCATGAATAAAATTGCGCAGCCACCAACAGTTGTCACTTACAACGTCTTGATTAACGGATTGTGTAAAAATGGACTTTTGGATCGTGCCATAAACTTATTTGATCAAATGTTTACCCATAACTGTTTGCCTGACATTATTACTTACAATACTCTTCTCGGCACTCTTTGTAAGGAGGGAATGGTAGATGAGGCTTTTCAAATACTTCACCTTTTAACTGGCTCAAGCTGCTGTCCTGGTTTGATTACCTATAATACTGTGATTGATGGATTTTCTAAGAAGGGTTGCATGGAGAAAGCAATGGGATTGTACAGTGAAATGGCGGAATATGGGATTGTGCCGGATGATATCACCCATCGTTCTCTAATTTGGGGTTTTTTTCGAGTGGATCAAGTTGAGGATGCTGTGGAAATATTGAAGGGGGTTATTAAGAGAGGAGACAGGATCAGAAATAGTTCTTACAGATTTGTGATTCATGAACTCTGTGTTAATAAGAAGTTGGATCTTGCAATACAAGTTCTGGAAATGATGTTATCTAGTCATTGGAAACCGAACGAGGCAATTTATTCTACTATAATTAGCAGTATAGCATCTGCTGGTTTAAAGGAAGAGGCCAATGAGTTGCGTCAGAAGTTGATAGAGTGGAAGGTTTTAGGTGAAGAAGTAGTCTAAAGCAGAGTTTGGAAAATTGACACCTACTCCGTTGTTTCTGAGATTTAGGCGACAGTTTCTCGATGTTAGCTGTACAGTAGGATTCTAGTTCTTGAAGGTAATTCCTAGAATGTTATTTTCTTCGATTGGTATTACCTTTTTTCAATGAAAGTAGCGTTCACGGTTGAACTATATAATTCAAGTAGGTCTTTAAATAACGTGTCTTATATTCTTATTCAGTTCTTTTCTACAGCAGTTATAGATTGGGTGTTTTGTAACAAATTTTTAATACTTTTTTATTTGACAGCCTTAGATTAGAAACATCTGTAGTAATTCCTCATCCTCTTGACCAAAGAAAGTGGGAACTCTTTTTTATTTAATTTCGGGTAAATTGCAAATAACACCCATGTGATTTTGGTCAAATTCGTGAATAGCCCCCTGTAGTTTAAAAATGACAAATGACAGCTCTGTACTTCCAAATTATTTCAATAAGGACCCTTCTACTCCAATGTTGTGAACTTTCTTTTAGCCATAACTTTTTCATTTGAACTCTGATTTGAATGATTCAAGATGTTTTGGAATCGTCATTTCGGGCTATACGTTATGGTCATTTGAAAACTTTTAAATCATCAGTAAACAAAGTGGTTAATGGTTTTAATCAGACATAATATTTTGATGATAATAAACTCTTTTATTTATTGACAATTTTAAAGTTTTGAAGTGACCATAAAGTAGAGCCTATAATGAGAATTCCAAAACATCTTGAATCATTCAAATCATATTTCAAACAAAGAAGTTATGATTAAAATAAAGTTTATAACATTGGAGGATAGGGGTCTTATTGTCATAATTTTGAACTAGAGGGGTGTGATTTGCCATTTTTAAACTACAGGGGCTTTTCACGAATTTGACCGAAACCACAGAAGTGTTATTTGGTATTTGCCCTTTAATTTAACTATGTAAAACCACTAGAAGAAAGGTTTCATCAATAATGAATAAACATGAGTATAATATCATTAGAGTTGTTACTAAAAGGCAACCTCAACTGGACATCGACCCCTCAAGAAATAAAGCCAAGTAGTTCTATGGTACATTAGTTATGGGGGTTGAAATCTAGAAACCATTGCTCTCGTGCAATATCCATTTCCCCCCACCAATATAAAATGTTCGTTTCAACATGCCTTTGTTGAGAATATATTAAAGATTAAATTTGTCTTAGCCAACAACTTAGGTTTTTGGGTCTATTGGTGATTCAATAGGGTATCCGAGTAGCGGATCTTGAATTCAAATATTTACATTGTCATTTTCTCCCTTTAATTAATGTTCTACGTGATTGGGGCTCGTCCCAATATCCAACCCACATGAAAGAGGGAGTATTGAGAATATATAAAAAATTAAATTTGTCTTAGTCCAACAACTTAAGTTTTTGGATTTGTTGATGATTAATTATTCTTTAATCAATCAAAGTATGTGTTCTATGATCTATTAAGTGATATCTAATAGTTTCTTGGATCACAAAATGTGACAATTAGCCTATGGAGAGTTAACCGGTTGTTATTGCTCGGTTTCATAAATAGCTCATTTTTGAAAAGTTTGAGTATCTAGTCATTTTTTACTATTCAATATTTAAATATACCAAAACGTCATTTTTGTATGTTAGGTATAGTCGACACCCCTAACATTCCGACACGTCCTGTGATTATGTATAATATGATATTTCGACATTTTTTCTTTTCCAATGCATTTTTTCTTTCCTGATGTATTCTTTCTTCCCACAATTTTTGTATATCAAGTATATTGTTCAGTATGTTTTGTATATTTTTTTATGTATTGATTTTATACTACATATTTTGATTTTACTTCAATTTTGTACATTCATTTTAGTATATTATTTGTAGTTTTCTCTCTCATATAAAGTGTTTTGTGTATTTGGTATATTGGGTATATCGTCCTCCGTTTCGTTAGTGCATTTGAGAAAAAGTGAAGATGTACATAATATACGTAATATACATGTCACTTAATTTGTAAATAAAAAACGAAAGAGTGTTATTAATTACACAATATTTAATATACAAAAAATATTTTAATATTCATAGAGACAAAAAGATATATATGTTATGTATAGTAAGTATATTACATAATGTATGACTAACAAAAAAAAAATATAAAAAAAGGGGGGTATACATGAACCCCTCGTTATTTTCGTATAATGTCTATATTAAAGAATGTACATTTAATAAACAACATTGTGGACTGATAAAAACAGACAATTATGTATATTATGTATATCATAGAGCTATGCATTTACAAAAATAGCTATGATGAAAGAGAGTGCTCGTTCATCCTTTCGACACCTGTGTATATTACGTATATTTCAAAATATATATTTACATATATAGACAATCATATATTACATATATTCCAAATAATACATTTAGAATATTACAACGTATAGCAAAGAACGTAAAATCGTGGAATTTAAGAGATAATGAGAAGAAACTAAAAAAAAAACTATACATTTTATCAAAATGTTCAAGATCCGCAAGATCTAAGATTTTGGAGAGAACAAATAGATAAAAAGAAAGAACAAAAATTTATAACATGGTTTATAAAAAAACGAGAAATGAGAAGAAATGAAAATAAAAAAGGAGTAGATTAGTAAAATCTGGAAAAAAAAAAAAAAAAAAAAAAAAGTGATGGGGAGTTTGTAGAAGATGAAAATGATGGATTTTATAAAAAAAATGCATCCATGGGAACGAGAAAGAGAAGAGATGAAATTGTGGATTTTTGAAAGAAAAAAAAAAGAGAGAAACGGAGAGGGAGGGAACAATTTTGAGCCATGAAAAAAAATAAGAGAGAGAATGAGAGAGAATCTGATCATGGATGAGGAAACTAGGGGAAAATTTGTTTTAATAAAATCTAAAAATGAAGAGAAACATTAGGACAGGAAAGGACTATTTTTGTATATTTACAATTATATGTGGCTATTTTAATGTGGTTGAAAATGTGGCTATTTGAGACATTGGAGGGTTCAAAAGTGCTATTTTTATTTTTTTCCCCAATATAAAATGGGGAATTTTCCTGAGGAAACTCGATCCCGAACCTGACCTCGATTTTTTTATTAAAGAATATGGTAGGGTATGGAGATTAAAAATCCATGCAAGTTAAGTGATGGGAAATACATCTCCGACCCTACACGCCCTGTTGTCATCTGTAGATGATAGTCGTTCAAGCTAAATTCAAATAGTTGGAATCTTAACTAGGAGCCTGTTAGAACATTGTAGAGTAGGTTTTTTTTTTCGTATGGACTTTTTTAATTTTATTTTGTCTGAAGAAATAACAACACGTGTATTTATTGAAATCACAATCTTTTTTATACAACAGCATATACAGAGGCTAGCTTATTTAATCTGACATAATTTGATGTCTGAGAGTTTTTTTAGATTAAAATATAATTTTGGGCAAATGAAAAAAAAATGAAAACTTTGAAATGAATTAGATCCTACCCTCCATGGGGTTTTGGCTTTTTACTGGAATATCCTCTGATTTCTTTCAAGCCAGATTTTTCAAATAGCAACTTTGGCACACGTCTCCCAAATCCAAATGGCTTTAGCCTTGGAGTTGAAAGAGATCTCCAAAAGAAATTGATGGATGCAATATCTGAAAAAAATTAAAGTAATGCGGAATAAAAAGAATAGAGAGAAGAAGAGAAGAGGGGAAGAGAGGAAAACGGTATAAGGCTATAAGACTACATTGTATTCAATTTCTTCTTCAAAACTAAACCTATTACATAGTTTATATAGAAAACCTAACCCTAAATAATTAAGGAAAATATAATCTAAATAGGCAAAGATAATTATCATAATGAATATGATAATTATCAAAGGAAATAAAGATAAATAAGGAAAATATATCAAAATATAATCAACTAATTTTGGCAGCTTTTCTGCCGAACCG
Source organism: Gynostemma pentaphyllum (assembly GCA_028015215.1). Classification (NCBI taxonomy): domain Eukaryota; kingdom Viridiplantae; phylum Streptophyta; class Magnoliopsida; order Cucurbitales; family Cucurbitaceae; genus Gynostemma; species Gynostemma pentaphyllum. The sequence goes on along the minus strand of CM051351.1, from coordinate 49,146,593 downwards.
TCGCCGCGGCCACGAACCCTCGTTTCCACGGCTTCGTTCCTCATCAAATCTCTATACCCTCCCTCAAGTTGGAGCATGGAGATCACGAAATGCCCAACTTGCGAAATATGATCGAAAAAGAAGGGTCCTGTAAAAAAAATGTCGTTTCTAATCGAGAAATGCCATAATCCATCATCAAGTGCAATGGTCGTCGCTGTATCAACGTCAATCATCGCGGTCATTGTGGTTGTTGCGACATCTGCAGCATCCACACGATCGTTTCCAATCTAGAAACGTCGTCATTCATCGTTTCAAATATTGAAACGTCTTCATAAGAAACTTTTCATGAGTTCTTGTCATCATTCGGTTATGGTTCCGAAACCCAATTTGTTCTTTGCATAAGTTGCGCATCGAACATTCTTCATCAACGTCTCAAATCAGGAAACGCGATCAATCATCGTTTCAAATATTGAAACGTCTTCATAAGAAACTCTTCATGAGTTCTTGTCATCATTCGGTTATGGTTCCGAAACTCAATTTATTCTTTGCACAAATATTGCGCATTGAACATTCTTCACCAACGTCTCAAATCAGGAAACGTTGACATTCACTTTTTTTTTTTCCAAATAAAATTGGGATCATGCATACGAATCCCATCTAGACCAATCTATGACCGCCACTCTCAGCCAAAAACCACCGCAGCCTCTGATTTCAATTAATAGGATATAGTTTGGAATGAAATAATTCTTCAAATCAATACCCAACATGATATGATTCATCACTAAATCCATACAAGAAACGAATTTTCTATGGTTTCTCGCATGGTGCCAAAACAACTTTTTTTTTTTTTTTTTTTTTTTTTTTTTTTTTTTTTTGAGAAAGGCAGAGGACAGAATGTGGTTGGAAAATCAAATCAGCAAAATTGATCAGCTACTATATGAATCGTTAACCTTCTCTGATACCATGATAAAATTAAAGGAATGCGGAATAAAAAGAATAGAGAGAAGAAGAGAAGAGGGGAAGAGAGGAAAACGGTATAAGGCTATAAGACTACATTGTATTCAATTTCTTCTTCAAAACTAAACCTATTACATAGTTTATATAGAAAACCTAACCCTAAATAATTAAGGAAAATATAATCTAAATAGGCAAAGATAATTATCATAATGAATATGATAATTATCAAAGGAAATAAAGATAAATAAAGAAAATATATCAAAATAGAATCAACTAATTTTGGCAGCTTTTCTGCCGAACCGTCGCCGCGGCCACGAACCCTCGTTTCCACGGCTTCGTTCCTCATCAAATCTCTATAATATCTGACCGAACCTTGAAAGCACCACTTGAGATTAAAACTATCTACAATATTTATTGAACCATATGCTTTGAGCAAAAGGGCAGTGGAAGAAACTGTTTGTTCAGGTCTTCATATTTTGATACCAAAACTAGCAGCAGTTAGGGGAGAGATGGATATTCAAATTTCTTCTTTGGTATCATATTATTGGGTTTGATGCTTTCCAGAACCAACGTCCAAAGGAAGTGTCCGTTTGGGACAACTTTTAGAAGTGTTTAAAAGTGTTTTTGATAACAATTAAAAAAAACACTTTTAAAAGCTATCTCAAACGTGTCTTTTGGGGCAACCGATCTTTCGAATAGCCTTAGCAAGGTGTTTTTATCCATGAGGCTATACTTTTAGTGAAATGGAGAGGCGATCACCATCTTAGAGGGGTCTTATCAGGCGAGTGTCTATCAATCACCCACCTTATAAGTCCCCTCTATGGTTTCCTAGTATGACTTTTAAATATTCTATAAATCACCAGAGACCGGAAGTTAATGGTTCTCGGGTCGCTCCAAGAGGGAGACCAAGATAATCAAAAAGAAAAAACCAACCTTACAACCCCATTTATCAGCATAAAGAGAGATCTCAAAGTCTTTTTTTTTTCAATTAATATTCGAGACCTAAAACAACTTGAAAAAAAGTAGAGTAACTCTTCCTATATTCCATGGCTGTAATTCATCCACATATTCATTTGTTTTTATTTTTTCAATTCTTTAATCTCTTAATTTTTTTAAATAATTTTATGTTTGTGAGTGGGGAAGTAGGAACACCTATTTAATGGGGAGTAGCTTAGTTTTTTTCTAAAAAAAAATCAAGGATCGAAAAGATATATCCAACTCATGATCCACCGTCATAGGCCCCAAAGACGAGAGTATCATTTATTTTTATCAGACATTGTAAATGACTAATCTTGACTTTTTTTTTCCTTCCAATTTTCACACATTTGAGAAAGTTAGTATCCAAAATAGTCTCCAGCAAATGACTATGCGCGTTCACCACCAAAACGAATCAAAAAAGAGAAACATGTAGTTGATGTTTAACCTATACATTATCAACTAAAACACAACTTTCATGTTTGTAATAAAATGAGTTATATTATATGTTTTTTAAATTGACTTTAGCTCAAGTTTTGCAACAAAAAACAAAAAACAAACTCCAATTTTAACCAAAACTAAAGAAAAAAAGTTACTAAAGCTTAAAAAATTCAACCAAAACTTTTAAAAACTAAAGGATTAAATTAGAAATAAGCATAATGTTAGAGATCAAATTTATATTGTAATTGATTTTTCATATTCTAAATAGATGACCATTAAACTTAGATAGAGTTCATAAGTTAAAAGATATATAAGCTTGTCCACTTAACGGTTCATCAATCTAACTTATAGTGTTCGTTTGGAATAACTTTTTGGGCCAAAAACATTTTTAGGTAAAAGTTATTTGAAATAGACCTTTTGTATAATAACTTAAGTGTGTCGATTCATTAGAACTATTAATTACATAGCAACAGTCAAATCTCATAATTTTTTTGTTATAGAATGTAATGACAACCTTCATATATTAATATGAACAACTTCTATCGATTTTTTCTTGTTTTGAGATATATTTATGGAAGTCAAAAACAGAAAGTGAAAAGAAAAAATCAGTCCTGTTTTTAATTGTTTCACAGAATGGCAATAAATTGAAACTGTAATTGATGACAATTTGCAAGGAGCTAGTTCTTGATTTCTGATACACTCAGCCCTTTATAAACATCAAGCATTGGAAATGTCTTGTTTAAACGCTTAGAAGAATCCTTAGAAATAACTCCCAGTCTTAATAGGGAATTAGCCAACTCCATAGCCTCGACTCTCCATCCGGCGTAAGCGATCCCCTCGACTAACAAGATGTAGGTAGTTTCATTTGGTAGGCATCCCTTTTCCACCATTGTTATTAGTAATTCAATGCCTTCAAAAATCCTATGTGCTTTACAAATTCCCAGAAGGACAATATTGAAACTGATAACTGTTGGCTTGAAGCTAGTAGCTTCCATGTCTATTAACAACCCAATAGCCTCATCCACCAACCCATCTCTACACAAACATGAAATAAGTGAATTATAGGTTATCTCATCAGGATCTATACAATTATTTATCATTTCCGATATCATTTCGAGAGCCTTAATCTTATTACCACAGCTCCAAAGTGCACTGAACATTGTGTTGTAGGAGCTCACATTTGGAGGACAACCCACTTCACCTAGCTTCTCGAAGATCTCTAAAGCTTGTTTAGCATTTCCAATTCTACAGAGAGTTGCCAAAATCGTATTGTAGTTGACGATATCTGGCAAACAACCATCAGAGATCATTTCGTGCAAAAACTCTATTGCTAAATCAAGTTTCCCTTCTTTACAGAAAGCAGAAATCAGAGGATCGTAGCTATATGCATCTGGTGTTAAACCCTTTTCCTTCATCACCTTCAACACATTGACAGCTTCCCAAACTTTCCCTTCACGACATAACGAGCTGATTAGAATGCTGTGAGTGACAACATTTGGCTCACAACCATTTAATATCATGACTTCCATAAGCTTCTCTCCCTCTTTCCACTTTCTTTTGTTTAGAACAGAACGCAGCAGGATATTGTACGATATTACATCTGGATTACAACCTTTTACGGTTAAATTCTTGACAAACTCGACAGCTCTATCCACCATTCCTTCTCTGCAAATTCCCCTAATGATGGCATTGTATGTATACATGTCGGGACGAAGACCTCTCAATAGCAGTTCGTCAAAAAGCTTCATAGCTTCATCAACTTTACCTCCAAGAATCGTTGCTTCTATTAAAATTGTGTACGTAATCACAGACGGTCTGCAACCATCTTTCAGAAGCTGATCCATGACTTCAAAAGCAAGATCAAGTTTTCCCCTATTACACAGACTCCCAATCATTATATTATAAGTAACAACGTCGGGCGAAAAACCTCTGCTCCGCATTCTATCAAGCACTTGATCTGCAGATTCAATTTGGTTAGCTTTACTAAACCCACTAATCATAGCATTGTAAGAATAGACATCTGGGTCTCCATAACTTTCCAAAATCTCAATAACCCTCATAGCTTTCTTAACATTTCTTGAATTGAAGAACCCTTTAATGAGCTTCGTGCAAAGAACAACATCAGGCTTATAACCTTTATTCACCACACTTTCAAGAAAGTAAAGTGATTCATTGAGATTTCCAGCTCTACAAGATCTGTTAAGGAGTTTCACCAAATGGTATTCTTTGTAATCAAAATTGGAGAAATGGGTTTCTTTTGTTTCAGAAAGAACACCATTTTTTAATGGGTTTCTGGATTGGTTACTGTCATCAAGCTTGGGAATTCTGCAACTAACAACAGAAAAGCAATATGTTTGTGAAATGGGTTTCAATTGGTTAGGAAAAGGAAGGCTCTGAGGCAGCAATTCAGTAGAAAACATACTCATTGATAGTGTTATTATGCCATTCGAGGTTTTTCACTTCCAATATTAAAGAAAATCAGAAAGAAAATTGACCAAGTGGGAATTGGTGGCTGGAGACAAGACCAGATATGAGAACTAAATATACAAAGGATAAGGAATCCCACAAAATATGTCCTTATCTGCAAATCTATCTTTACTCGACAACTAAGGTTGTGTTGAATAAGGTGTTAAAAGCCAACGTCCATAGAAATATTGAGCTTCAAATCTATGGATATGTCGATGGAAATATTGATGTCGACGAATATTTGAATAAAATAATGGAAACCATGAAAACTTAGATGAATACTTAGAATTAATCAATGAAACTAGAATTACTCTTTAAATAAGTCATTATTAATCATATAAGTAAGTTATGCACTCATAAATGATATTTAACATTGAGAAAAATAAAAAAATTCAATAGGTTAAAGAAAGTGATAGAAAGAATAAATTAAATGTTTTAGAAAAATTAAAGAGAGAATGAACTAAAAGTTAATAATAAATTAAATAGAGAGAATGATTAAAATAAAAAGTAAAAAAAGAATAAAGAAAAGAGGGTGATCAATGATAGTTTAGTAGTACTCCGATGGAAATGTCGATAATGTCGAAAATATTGTTTATCCCCGTTTAAAAAGTCGAACCTCTATTTTAGGGACATATCAATAATATCGAGGACATTTTAATACCCTTTGAATTGTAATGAAAACTTATTAATTGCGAGGGTGTTCTGGTTAAGATACGTTTTGAATCCAATCTCATTATTTTAGGAAAATTATAAATCTAGTAATTTTTTTTAAGTAATATTAGTAAAAATATCAACTCTTAAAAAAACATTCGTAAATATATAAATTTTTATCGGGTGAATTAGTCATAAACCTTGAATTACATATTTTTATACTAAGTTTATCACCGTTTCACATATTTATCACTTTTAATTATTGATTAACATAGTAAAAATTGCTATTTTTGCAAATAGTTTTAAATGATGATATATTTACGAATATTGTATCAAAATTTGTTACCCAATGAAATTTCTCAAATATATTTATTGCAATTTAGTACAATTTAAATGATCAATATAATCTAAATAAAATTTGAGTTAAGTTTGTTTAAGATATTTGGATTGTTTATTTTCAATTTTTGTAGGAAAAAAAATTAAAGCCACAGTTGCAAATCAAACAATTTTTTCTGTAGTATTTATAAAAATATAAACTCTTAAAATGTTTATAAATATAGTAATTTTTGATCGCGTGAATCATTAATGAACATTGAATTATATAATTTTATACTAAGTTAATCATTGATTCGTAATCAATATTAATTACTTATCAACATAATAAAAATTGTTATATTTACAAATAATTTTAAGCAGAAATATTTATAAATATCATATAAAATTATGTTACACAGTAAAATTTCTCAAAAATAAATAATAATAATTTACGGATCTATATACCTACTTTTATATTTGAAATTAAAAATAAGTTTTTTCAAAAATAGCATTTTATGAATTGAAATTATCAACAATGGTAAAAATTTTGAAAAATTTTAAAATAAAAGTTTTCCTCCTTGGCTCATTTTAAGTATGGAACCCATCATCTTTTAAAAAAAGTGTAATTTTTTTTTAAAAACAATTGCTATTTTTAAAAAATTTTCAATTATTAAAAATAGTAGTTCAACATTACATTTTATATGAAGAAAAATTATACTTTGATGGCATGAATTAATTATTTGATAAAATTATTGTTTCAAGAGTCTTTAAGTTATATAGGATTAATAAAGACATACAAAATTATTTTAATTGTAATAATTAATAAATTTGGGTCGGTTCAATTTAACTCAAACTAGTTTTAGTATAACTCTAAATCAACCCAGCTTATGTAATTTTAAATTATTTGACCAACTCAATTCAAGCTGCATGACTGAGATTTAGAGGTGTTGAAAATCCTTGTGGGGTTAGAGATGCGATGAGAAATGCACTCCCCACCCCACACTGTCCTCAAAATTATTTAATCAATACTTTTTTTTTTCATAAATTTACACTATTGATATTTTACTTCATATAATATTAAAAGATCTTAATAATATATATTTTAGTAAGTGGGAAAATTACTCTCAATTTTTAGTAGTTTGTTCCCAATTCCAATCCTTTTGGATTCTTTTAAGGATTAATAATCTAAATAACACATTTTCCTTTCACTTTTTTTAACTAATAGCCACACAATAAAAAGGTAGGGGTAGATAGCCACATGAAAAAAGTAAAATAAAAAAATACCCTTCCTGTCAAATCACCCGCCTCAAATAAAATTTTAAAAAAAATCTCTCTCCTTCCTTTCTCTCATCCCTCCTTCATTTAAATAATCTCATTATTTAACATATTAATAATATTAATATTGTAAATGGCAAAAATAGCCCTCCTGCGGGTCGCATTCATACCGGGCCGGTTCATATGGGGTCAGGCCCATCCGAACCATCATCTAAAGGAGCCTATCCTTCATGGACCGAGTGAAAGCCCATTAGGCCTAGTCCCAGACTAGCCCAGTCGACAAGCCCACGATCAAGGAACTATAAAAGGCGATATGGCCTATCAAATCAGGTACACACATACACATACACACTCGACCTAATCCTTCCTTGCGGCGCAAGGTACTTTTCACCTACCACCACCTAACTTGATCGTCGGAGGTTCCTCGGCCGGTACCACACTGATGCCCTCTTGACAGTCATCCTTTGATCTGTTACAGGTAGCTACACCGCAAGGGACTAACACGTGACGCAGTGTGTTCAACTGTGTGGAAGAAACTCACTGAGAAATACCCCCACACAGTTTGGCGCCCACCATGGGGCCGTTCATCTTCGATTTCTGGCTAAATCCAGATACTCACGCGGTACCCACAAGTCAACATGATGATCACTCGGTCGACCAGATAACGAGTTCTCAACGAGAACACAACCAGAGACAAATGAGTAAACTACGGTGTTCAAGGCCTTGACGCAGTGCCGGGAACCATTACCATCACACTGGTGGAACACAGAGAGATGATGGAAGCGCATAAAGTGTTGAGAGAAGAAATGCGAGAAATGAAAGCTTTACTGGTGGAAGGGTTTGCGGCGGTCCGTGCTAACAGCCAAAACGTCCTGAATGCAGATGAGGGAGGCCCTTCTAACCCACGAACTGGCAAGTCCCAAGCCAGACGGCGGCGTCGAAGGGCCACCGCATCCCAAAAAGGAAAGAACGTGGCTGAAAATGACTTACGGACCCGGCTGACGGCTCGCCAACGAGGGGATTACACTAGTCTGGAGTTCTCCTCATCGAAGGAAAAAGATGCCCCAAGTAAACCAGGTTCTATGCAAGACAATTCTCGCCGACCAACTCAGAGTAAAGCGTCGTCCTGAAAGGATGTCGAAAGGCATGAAGACTTGAGTTATACAGAAGCAGCGAGGGGAGTTCGACCTCAACCTAAGGAAAGGGCAAAGTCAAAGCAAGTACACCGACGCGAGACAGATCATCGAGGATAAATTGGCGAGAAAAGCGTTCGAAAAGAAAGCCAAACCTAGATCTAACGCCCGAGAGCTAGAAGACTCTCCCTTCACGAGAGGGATCATGTCAGTCCCACAGCTGAGGCATTTCATCCTCCCTAAGTTCAAAATGTACGACGGGACTGGGGATCCGATGGAGCACGTGGCCCATTTCGTCAACATGATGGAGTCTTCGTGAGTAATCGGTCCGGATCTGGATGCCCTAACCTGTAGGGTCTTTCCCACCAGTCTGAAAGGTTCGCCCCTGCTATGGTTCAACAGCCTCCCTAAAAGGTCTATTAAAGCCTTTCGGACCTATCATCAGCATTTCTAAGCGAATATAGCGTGAGTCGGAAGTTCGCCAAGACAAACCACGACCTCTATGACATGCTGATGGGGGAGAAAGAGGCCCTTCAAGATTTCATTATCAGATTCAGAAAGGTCAAACTAGAGGTCAAAGACTGCAACGACATGGAGGCAGCGACCGCATTCTCACGGGCAGTGCATATTAACCACCCCTTATGGAGGTCTTTCAAAAAACGAAGGCCCACAACCATGAAGGAGGCACTGGACAGAGCGATGGTCAAAATATCGCAAGACGAGTCCGAGAGGGTGACCAGAGAAATGCGAAGAATGGGGTCAAAATCTGAAGGAGTATGGAGGAAGAAGAAACCCTCAGCTGAGGAAGGAAGGGGGAGAGAGCGTAGGCCCTCGGAAAAGAGGAGAGAAGAGATGAAGCAGAAAGAAAATCCGTCTGGGGAAGGATTAAAGATCCGAAAAAGCGAAGCCCAGAACGAAAAAGCGGCAAGAAGTTCTTTCTGAAAGGAAGAAAATCCGAGAGAAAAAAGGCCGCGCTGAAGGGATGATTTACTAAAATAGCGGAATTTTATTTAGTAAACTAATTAACATTTAATTACGGATCTATTAATATCAGACAATTTGTGATAAAAACATGTAAATTCATGCTAGTTTTTCGAAAATCAAAACCCTTTACTTACATTGGGTAAAATATGGAGAATCGGTTGGAGGTCTCTTTATAGCATCAATCCTCAGCAACACCAGATCTTCTACGCTATATCCCAATCGAAAGCAAAACCGACTTGTGGGAATCGAACCAGAAAAACAAAAGAAGAAGAAATTTCTTCTAAATTTTTCCCTAAGGATCAGCAATTGGGCAAAAACTTGAGAGAGATTTTTCACTTTTCTAATTAAAGTGAGAAGAGTGCAAAATATGAATCACAATAGTCATATTTATAGGAAAATACGGTATCCTAATCAAATTAGAATTCCTTATTTTCTAATTATAAAATAATATAAAAGATAATAATAAAATAATAAAATAAATATATATACACAAGTCACCTTGGACTACGCCACTTGGTACAACCGATCATATCCACGCTGAAGCCTAAGTTAACACACACACACACACACGCACACGCACACGCACACACACACACACACACACACACACACACACACACACACATATATATATATATATATATATATATTTTTATTAAATTTTTATTCTTTAACTTTTCTTTATTTAATAATTATATATATATGTATTTAAAATTAGAAAAATTCAAATAATAATTTCTAATTAAATACATTTAGCCAAAAATTAATATATTAATTACCATTGAATCTTATTCAATTAATTAATTATTTTGGACCAAACCAATTTGTTTCTTAAACCAATTGTATTTGATTCTCTCTAATATTTATTATTAAATTAAATAAACTCATTATTTAATTAATAATAATTATTATTAATTTCCATTTAAATAAACTTATTATTTAAATAATTAATAATATTAACATTAATTCTGTTTAAATAATTTATTTATTTAAAAAATTAATTTTGCCTTAAAATATTATAATTGATAATGTCATATTAATTTCCATTTAAATAAACTCTTAATTTAAACAATTAATATTGTATCAATATTAATAATATTAATATTAATTTTTATTGAAATAATCTCATTATTCAAATAATTAATATTGCCTAATTTTAAGTAAATTCAATTACTTAAATTATTTGTTATTCCTAAGTTAAATTAATAACTTAGTTTTGCTACAACGATATTTGAGCTAGCATAGGGACCCAATGGACCTATAGATCATGGGCTTAATAATTAGTCAATTAAGTGATTAACTCATAATCAGTTAATTATGTAAGGGCCCGAGGTTTGTTGACGGGTAGTTGGAATTGTTCTTATTTGCTTTTATTTTGTTATAGTTGGTAATTAGAAAAAAAAAAAAACTTATGCTAAGTGTATATTGGTTAATTAACAATTAACCATAGTTAGTTGGTGGGGGTGAGTTAGTAATTAGTTAGAGGTTAGGGGTTAATTAGTAAAAGAGATTTTGAGGAAGGGTTTGGATTAAAATTAGGAGGTGGAAGGGGCTCCAAGTAAATAGATTTAAGTTGATATTTTGATTTGAAAATTGGAATATATATATATATATATATAGAAATTAAGAGAAAAGGAAAAAAAAACATTTTTCACTCTCCTTTCCCCCCCCCCCCCCAAAACCCGTAACCCTCTCCCCCTCAACCTTTCTTGTTTTTTTTTTTTTTTTTTCCTCTTTTCCTTCTCTCAATCTTGGAGTTTTTGAGTGTGGTTTCAAAGGGGATTTGTTGATTCATGGTGGATTCATCATCCTAGGGAGGATTAAGCAAGCAATTTCAAGTTTCAAGTAAGATTTCTTAAGGGGAATTTCTAGGTTTTTGGTCAAATTGTTGGGTTCTCTTTTGATTGTTTTGATTTTGCTATGAGAGTTGTTTCCTTCACTTTGAAATCTGAAAATTGATAGTCAAACCATGTTTACCAACTCTAGGAGGCATTGTTTTAGTTTCTTTAATAGTTGAAAACCATGGATGTTCTTCAAGCTTTAAGAAAACTCCATTAATGGTGGATTCCAAGCTTTTAGTTTTGACAAAAATAGAGTTTTCTTGACTTTTAATTTGGGGTTTTCAATTCTTGAATTTTGGGTGTTTATGGACATATTTTTACACATGAAAATAATCTTAGGAGGGTAAACTCATGAATTTATGATATTTTTCTCTTTTGGCCAAAACTATACTTTAAATTAGCTAGTTTTGGAACATTTTTCCTCCAACCGGGATGATTTTCATTTTGTTCTTAATGGGCTAAGATATCTACTTTATTTTAAGCTTAAACTTTTGTGGAATGGTTTAATGTAGGGGACGGATAAGCACGAGCACGATTAAAGCATATTTATAAAGGTGAGAACAAAAAGAATAAAAACGGTGGCGGTGGAAGGTTTGTAATTTGTTAAAAGAATGTGGTGGGATTTAAATGCTCATGGCTGATTGGTAGGTGCTTTGGGATGTGTTGTAAAAGAGATGGAGTGGTGAAAGTATTAAATAACGAAATCCAAGATTGGTTCGTTCTTAAGAGCCGAAAAGAGCTAAAATTTACTAAAACCCATTTGTCTTTGGATACAATTTGAGTATTTAGGATGTGTTATTTGTTTTCATACATCTAAATTGGAAAAGACATACATGTTATTTAGTCTTCTATGCCACTTGAGTTAAATGTTTGTTTCGATAACCACAATCTTAGCTAGTTTACATCACCACTTGAGTACTTGCTTTATTTACATATCATGTGAGTTAATTTATTCCGTATCTTTGTTTCTACTCGTATTTCAAGTGAAGATCGAGTTATATGCTGATTTAGGACTTATTATACATATGCTCGATATGTTTTAGATTGTTGTTTGACAAGCACAGTTTGGCGAAATGCTACGCATCACGTTTAAAGTTGGTGTTTTCTTAGACACTTCATTCATGCATTCTAAGCATTGTACAATTGGCCATGGGGTCGTAGCCCGTGTAATGGTGAGTGGTTGTTGGACGTTACACGTGGCTACCGTGGCGGAAGTGGTGAGGCTCCAAGGCGCTGTGTGGTGGATGGCCCGGAAGCTAGAGTGGCTATAGAGATAGCCTGGAAGTATAATGAAATATGTGCAAAAGGGCAGAGGCTACTGAAAAAGCCAAGTGTGTATAAAACGACAGATGGCAACTGAAAATGCCAAGTGTGTGAAACGGCTACTGAGATAGTCGAGTATGTGAATGGTTACTGAGATAGTCGAGTATGTGAATGGTTACTGAGATAGTCGGGTATGTGAATGGCTACTGAGATAGACAAAAGAGTGAATAGTCTCATGTGGAAGGTATTAAAATGATTGAGGGATCAAAGTTAATGAGCTGTTATAAAAATGAGTAAAGTTAAACACGTGGAAGCAAATGCTTGACAATGTTGATCATACTTTTTTTTACGTTTTATGTATGTGTTACGTGTAGTGAGACACGGGAAAGTTATGTAAAACTATATGGCCAGAAGTTAGTTAATAAAGTGGTATTGGTTGAATGATCGAAGACTCGGTTTTGCCTTGATTGTGAAATACCAATGATTTGGTCCACCTTATACATTTACTCTTTCCTTTTGTCTATGTATACATTGTGCATAATTTTCCGTACTTGCATAGCATCGTTTTTCATTCCTTTTGTTTTCACTAAGTGTTATGCTCAGAGGTGCTCTATATCACCTTTCAGGACCCGGACGAGGCGCGGCAGGTGGTGCACGTTGATGCATCGGGATGGAGCTTTTGGGATTAGGCCTCAGACACGCGAGTCACAGATCCTTGGAAAAGGAGTGTGGTCATTCCTTGTTTTGTCGTGTTTTTCACTTTTGAGATGAAATGTAACTTTTATGTATATATTATAGTTTTGTAACGTTTTCTCTGGTGCACCAACAATATTTTGATTGTAACATATGATGTTTTTAAACCGGCCGACGAGCCGATGCTGTTAAAACAGGTCTATTTTGTATGTGGGATATGAAATATACGAGTACTTCATGCTGAAATTTCGAATATTTTACAAAACTGATTGTTAAACTTTAAGTTCTTTTTTGTTTTCCCTTCGCGTGCTCGCGCCCTGGCTTTTAGTTTAAGTCGGGTCGTCACAAATTACTTATTATTTAACTATGAATAATTCCACTATAGATTCATAGCTGAACTCCCCTCACTATAGTTGAGTTATGTCCATTAATTAGTTTATTTTTATTTATATCTGTGATATATCCTTCACGTCGAACCCTCATAATTACAGGCGGATTAAATTTACCGTTTTGCCCCTGTAATTACCACTTTTATCCTTGTGTTCCCGCTGATTCTCCAATGAACTTTATCTTTAGTCGAACTAGAGATAATATACTTCTGTGATCAATAGAAGTCGTGGCGCCACTTGTTCATGTCTCGAATCAGTACATCAAGCGAGTTTCCTAAAGTTCCTAAAATGTTTAGGTATCGCACTGATACTATTAATTTAAAGGAAAATTATGAATTTCATCTCGTGAGAATGCGTTCCCAGCTATTTATCTAGTTATGTTCCCAAAGCAGGAGTGTATTGAGCGTTCTTAAATAGGAGTCCGCATTTCACTCAGGATTGAGATCTATCACAGTTGATAAACTTACTTTGATATTCGATCATTTCTCGTAAACGGTACTAATGAGAAATTTGATAAAAAATCGTGGTCCTGCCTTATACAATCAACATTGCATATAATACTTCCATTTCATGTCTCCCACATGAATGATCAAGATTAGATCATTTTTCTATAAACAAAATGCGAAGGTATCAACAGTGTTACTTGGATAAGGTTCCCAAACGTTATCCGTTTATTGTAGACACTTTTAAATTACTCATCTCGACTTTAATCCTCTCGTATGCTCACATACTAAGTCGTGCTTTCATAAGAATGACTTAGGGTTTTACTATTTGAATGTTTGATATTTATATATTTCCATATATTCCTAATATCGTCAATTGAATCAATATAAATAATAGAAAGAACTAATGTTTATTTATTTAATTGATTCGAAATAAATTATATTTATTAAATAATTACAAGTTCTAGGACACCATTCCTAACACGCGCTATACTCTAAAAAGCCTATAAAGGAAGGAACCCTATTGCAGGTTCCACAAATCCAACGGGCATGTGTCCCTCGTCGCACTAGTGGAAGTTTCAGGGGACGGTCAAGTCAGCTCGATTCACTGCACCGGAGAATCCATCAATGCTCACAAAAGGTCTCATCGCGAAGCTGGACTCCCCATCTATCGGGTCGAGCACACTTTCGAGGATCTGATTAAGTATTCCAGGAAAGATCTGGAGAACGTCCACCTGCCCCACAATGACGCGTTGGTGATAGCAATATCCATCGGATCTCATACAGTCAGCAGAGTCCTAGTAGATCCAGGTTCTTCCATTAATATATTGTATATGTCCGCGTTCCGGAGAATGAAGCAGGGAGAATTAGATCTCACCTTGAATTCCCAAGACCTAATGGGACTCAACGGAACATTGACAAGATCCTCCAAAACTATCAAACTGCCAGTCCGAGTCGAAGGTGCAAATCTAATGGCCCTTTTTCATGTCATAGATGCCCTCAGGGTACAATGCCCTACTCGAAAGGCCATGAATTCATAACATGGGGTCGCACCCTTCAACTCTCCACCAGAAACTGAAATCCACCGAAAAGGGGGTCAGAGTTATAAAAGGAGATCAACAGGTCTCAAGATCGTGCCTAGTTGAGATCATCAAAATGAAATCCCAGTGTCAAGCATAGCAGCTACAGGATTGGGGCCCCGAGAGAGGCTCGCCCTTTGCTCAACCAAAAATAGAAGCACCTGAGGACAGATTGGTGAAAATTCCGATTCATCGAGAAGACCAGGGGAAATCGACAAACATTGGGAGAGATCTGGAAGAAAATTTGAGAGACGGGCTGGCGAACCTTTTGAAGAAGAGTTGGAAGACATTTGCATGGGACCACACCGACATGCCCGGTATAGACCTGGATATCATAACTCACAACCTCGAGGTCGATCCAAGCCAACTTCCCATTAAACAGAAGAGGCGCAAGTTCGCGTCCGAGCGAAACGAAATCATCGATGTGGAGGTTCAGAAACTTCTAGAGGAGTTCATTCGAGAAGTCAAGTACCCCGAGTGGCTAGCTAATGTGGTGGTGGTGAAGAAGAAAAACGGGAAGTGGAGAGCGTGCATAGATTTTATGGACCTCAACAAGCTTGCCCAAAAAATTCATTTCCAATGCCCAAAATAGATCAATTGGTAGACGCCACGGCTGGTTATGAACTGCTCGGTTTCATGGATGCTTTCTCTGGGTACAACCAGATAAAAATGAACTCGAAGGATCAGGAAAAAACTTCGTTCATAACTAACGTGGGCACATATTGCTATACTTTCATGCCTTTTGGTTTGAAGAATGCAGGGGGAACCTATCAGTGTTTGATGAATCAAATGTTTAAGGATCACTTGGGAAAGATAGTTGAGGTGTATATCAACGATATGCTGGTCAAGTCGTAAAAGGTCGAACACCACCTTATCCACATTGAGAAAGAATTTGAGGTACTGAACCGTTACAGGATGAAGCTAAACCCTGAAAAATGAACATTCAGATTCCCAGTAGGCAAGTTCCTGGGTCACATGGTGACAAGTCGAGGAATCGAGGAAAACCCTGATCAAATTCAAGCAATAATAGACATGCGAACACCCACGAGTCTAAAAGGGCAGCGAAGCTAACCTGTTGCTTAGCAGCCCTGAACAAGTTCATAACGCGGTCATCAGACAAGTGCCTACCTTTCTTCAAAGCGCTGAAAAAGAGCAAAGAGTTTGGTTGGGGAGATGAGTGCCAGAAATCTTTCGAGGAACTCAAGGTTTATTTGTCTTCGCCCTCGTTGTTGGCCAAGCCCTCAGATAACGTAAAGCTATTTTTGTACTTAGCGGCATCTAATGTGACAGTCAATTCAGCGTTGGTGCGCGAAGACAGAAAAACCCAGCATCCCGATCTACTACGTAAGTAAGGCGATGGTCGTTGCCGAAACGCGATATTCAACGATGGAAAAGCTGGCATTAGCCCTCATAGTCGTTTCGCGTAAAGTGAAGCACTATTTTCAGGGCCACCGAATCACAGCGAGAACGACATTCCCACTGAAAGTTGTCCTTCACACACCTAATGTTTCGGGACACCTGACGAAATGGGCGATAGAGCTGGGAGGATATGACATCACTTACGAACCACAAACCGCCATCAAAGGACATGTTCTCACTGACTTTGTGGCCGAAATGACCCTGACAAGCTCGAATGAGATCAAAGCAAGCTTGCTGTTACCAGTAGGCCCTGGGATGGAAGTCTGGACCTTAAGTGTTGATGGGTCCTCAAATTCAAGAGGATCCGCCGTGGGGCTAGTCCTGTCGACCTCTGAGGGATACCTCCTGGAACAGTCAATGCTTTGATTCTGACTTCAAACAACGAGGCTGAATACGAAGCGTTATAGCTTGACTACAGAGAGCCAAGGAACTGGGAGTTGAGAACATGAGCATCAAAAGCGATTCTCAATTAGTAGTGAATCAGGTAAAGGGGTTGTTCGAAGCAAAAGATCATAGGATGGCGAAATATCTGGAAAAAGTCTTGTCTATCCTCTCTGAGTTCACCAAGTATGACATCAGTCAAGTGCCCCGGATTGAGAATGGACACGCTGACGCTCTAGCTAACCTCGAGTCCGCAGTCAGCAACGAAATAAGAAGAATGATCCTTGTTGATTACATATCTGAACCCAACATAATCCTTAATTCTGACATGGGGAGTGGAAACGAAGGGATTAGACAAGTGATGCCGGTAGAACGGAATCAGGAGCCCGAGCCAGACTAGAGGAGCCAAATCCTAGAGTACTTGCGATCCAGACTTCTACCGGAAGGGAAACTAGAGGCCCGAAAGATCCGGTCCAGAGCCCCAGGTACTCGATCATCCAAAGAGAATTATACAAAAGGTCCTTCGGCGGATCCTATCTTAAGTGGTTGGGAAAGTCAGAAAGCTCTTACGTATTGAAAGAGTTGCACCTCGGACACTGCGGAAACCACGCAGGACCAAGGTCCCTAAGTCACAGAGCACTGACGCAAGGGTATTACTGGCCCACCATGATCAAAGATGCCAAAGACTTCGTTGCTCGGTGCAACAAATGTCAAAGATTTGCAAAGACGATTCACGTACTGCCAACAGCGTTGACGATAATCTCAGCACCTTGGCCCTTTATGCAATCGTAATTAAGAGCGGAGGAAAGAAAAGCTGACACTTTTCTATAACGGTAAGTAATTTTTATATGCATTAGTTTTTAGAAATAATATTATATTGCGAGGAAAGATCTTTTTAAAGGTCTCAATCCCAACAATAACAACTTTCACATTTGGTAAGTTTCTTGAAGAGCATTCAACAAGAGGATTGTTTGGCTTTCATCTCCAATTTCTCTCTTATACTTGCATAATCAAGTGTCGGTTCCTTGAATTCATCAAGACAACCTTCAATGTTTTTCTTGGAGTTCACTTTGTACGTGAAGAGTTTCTCTTTCAGGCGTATTTTGTTAGGTAGATCTTTCTTATCAAAGATCTCATGTAGCTTCAACCTGACCGAATTTGAAGTCGTCTCACAACATTTTTTTGCCCCAGAAATGCCCCTGCTGCCCAGGTGGAGTTAATATTTTATAATTTAATTTGAATTTCAGAAATGCTCAGCCTCTCATATTGTGTAACAACCCGGACTTTCACCAAGGGTATTTTAGTCATTTCACCAATTTTGATCCAATCAACGTAATCTTTAGTTTTCCCGAACCGTCACGTCGCTACGAGTCCAACGCAATTGACTACGCTCCATTCTGAGTTCTGAGTAAAAAGTTATGACCTGAATACCGTTTATGTCCCTTATAGTTATTATTTATATATATGGATAAATTAGTCTTTTTACCACGTATAAGCTGCATATTAAAAGACACAGAAACCTAGGTCATAAGATTATTCTCTCCCCTTCCAAGCCAGCGCCGTTTTCCTTTGATGCAAGTCAAGATCGTCATCGCTTCTCGTTGATTCTCACAAGGTAATCTATCCATCGATTTAATCATTTATTTTACGTTAATTTCGAACCAATCCCAATATTTTGGCTGCTGTTTTAATGTCAGAAGCAAGCTTTCGTTCTTCGCCGGAATATCAAGAGTAATCTCTATCGATCTCCTTGATTCTTAGTAAATTTAGGTTGGTTTCGTTTTGGTTTCACTTTCCTGTTGATTTTGAGTTAACTACTTACTAATTTAAGTCGTTTTAATGGCGTTGCTTTGAGGAAAGAGGCTCGCCGGATTCTGGGTTTTGCTAGCCGGGAAATTCGAAGCTATTGAGATATTTTTAATCCGTTTTGAGCCGAGTCCATTCCCTTATTTTGATCTCGGTAGTTTCCGTTCAGTATAAGTTGCTTTCCCGTAAAAAGAGGAGCTTCGTTTCACCCTGGAATCGTCCCATCACACAAGTAGCAGCTCAACATCAAAGGTCTGCATTTTTTTTTCTTTTAGTTTCAGCGTGGCTGTCCCTTTGGGGAAGAACCGGTCCATCTGGACCGGCTGGGCTGGTCCAGACCGATTCAGGGGCAATTTGGACTCAATTCGAGCCGGTTTTTATCCCGTTAGCTTGGTTCTCGTTAAATTAACTTCAAATTAATATTATTCCAGGTTGTGGGCATCGTTAGGATTATTATTGGAGTTATTTCGGGATCGTTTGCTAGCTCAATTTGGATTTAAGGTAGGTTAATTCCTACTTAGAAGCTAAATTAAATATTTTATGATTTCTTGTTTGTTATGTGGTAATTATAATAATTTCGGGAGATGATTTATCGGTTTTAATTATTATTATTATTATTATTATTATTATTATTATTGATTTTAATTATTATTATTATTATTGATTTTAATTATTATTATTATTATTAATTTTAATTATTTTAATTATTATTATTATTGGTTTTAATTATTATTATTATTATTATTATTGATTTTAATTATTATTATTATTATTATTGATTTTAATTATTATTATTATTATTATTATTGATTTTAATTATTATTATTATTATTATTGATTTTAATTATTATCATTGATTTTAATTATTATTATTATTATTATCATTATTATTATTATTATTATTATTATTATTATTATTGATTTTAATTATTTTTATTATTATTATTATTATTATTATTGATTTTTATTGTTATTATCGATTTTAATTATTTTAATTATTATTATTATTGTTGTTGTTGTTTTTAATTATTGTTGTTATGTGCTTGTTTGAATTGAAATTATTGTATTTATTTCATTTATGTTCGTTAGTTGGTTATGTGCTATAGTTAGGGCCTAATAGCGGTTTAAGTTTAATCTAACTTAATAAATACCGATTAAATTTGTCAAGCTGGATGCTTAGCATGGCACGTATCTTAAGCGACCCTATACCCCGCTATGATACCTAAAGAAAATTTAATAGTAAACAAGAGATATAATACATATTTATTAAATTTGTAGAGCGTATACTATGGCACGTATCATTAGTGGCCTTATATCCCCACTATGATCATATTTTCAAGCGTATAGTATGGCACGTATCAGGAGTGGCCCTATACCCCATTATGTCGATACATATATACAAATTTATTCATAACTTAATAATGGATGCTATGGCACGTATCATGGTGGGTTATAAGGCACCATGATCATATTTTCAAGCGCATAGCATGTCATGCAAGTTTAATAATGACAAGGAGATGACGTAGGCTAAGTACCTACTAATTAATGATAAAGAGATGACGTAGGCTAAGTACCTACCAATTATTTATAAAGCGTGTAAATGGACGATAATCCATAAATTATTATAATCATATGATTGTGTGTTGAATTTAATTTGCTTATTTGAGTTTGGTTTAACCTACTGAGCTAAAAACTCACGGTATTCGAATGCCCTGCAAACTTTTATTTTGTAGGTAATATTGACGTTAATAGGAACCGTGGCGATTGACGAGGATGGCGCTACACTTAAAAGCCGTTAGGATGGTGTCATTTACTCATTTTATTTTCTTTTCAGATATTTCTTTTTATTAACTATTTTGTCAGTTATTTTTAGATTTTTATATTTTCATTTATTTTATTTGATTTTTGATTTATTTGTTTGAATGATTTAAAATGGGGCCAAAATTAAAGGTTTTATTTTGAATATATATTTTGGTTAATATATAAATGCTTCCGCTAATTATTTGGTTTTACTCTGATTTGATTCTTTTATTTCAAACGAGTCTTGTATTTACTTGTTTGTCCGATTATTTTGGGTCATGTCGTTACATATTGTGACACGTCACCAACGGCTAGCTGAGTCTTCTTCCTTCTATTTTAGTCCGAAAATCAGTGGTGATTTTATAGGAAATTTGATATTTTTGATCCATTTTTGAAGTGCTTTCAAGCTAATTTTTATATTATTTTGGGATTTTTTTTAGTGATTAATTTGGCTATTAAGAGCCTTGTAATATTATGAGCTTTGAATTTCATATTCAATCTTTTTGAGAGATTTGTAAATTGTATGAAGAATTATAATTCACACTTGGGGTCGGTTTCCTAGCCCGTGAAAATAGGAATGTGGGTTTGTTCTTGCTCCCGGTAAAAGGATCGGGTTTATTCTTGAGCCCGAAAAAAGAACGTTTGGGTTTGACTTTGATCCCGTGTAAAAGAGTCGGGTTTGATCTTGATCCCGCAAAAGGATTGGGTTATACTTTGCTCCCGGAAAAGGTAATAAATTCCCGAGAGGCGCTAGGGGAGTGGACTAGGCCGGATTTTGGCCGAACCACTATACATCTTTGTGTCATTTCTTAAACCCTATCCTCTTTATTTATTGCACTAATATTAATTGCTAAATATTTATTGTGCTAATTATTGGGATCATTAAATATCAATCATTGGAATTAATTGTTGCTTCACATATTCATTACATAATATTTATTGAAGTTATTATTGATTGTTAGAAATTGATAGTGGTAAAATATTTCATATCTTAGTTAAAATAGCTCACTTTGTTTAAAAGAATTTTAGTAGAAAATTCATTTTAATTGTT
Organism: Gynostemma pentaphyllum; assembly: GCA_028015215.1. Classification (NCBI taxonomy): domain Eukaryota; kingdom Viridiplantae; phylum Streptophyta; class Magnoliopsida; order Cucurbitales; family Cucurbitaceae; genus Gynostemma; species Gynostemma pentaphyllum. Next base: position 49,125,252 of record CM051351.1, on the reverse strand, counting down.
TGTGCTTAAAAAGTCTAATTAACTTGTTAATTAGAAGTCATTAATCAAAAAAGTTTTAAATTAACCTAAAGCCCTATTCACCCCCCCTAGGGTTGCCATACCGATCCTACACTCACTACCTCACCAAATCTCATAATGAATCATCATCTTCTAACTGTTAAAAATAGACTTTTATATTAGTATTGAAATACGCTAGGGAAAAGCATTACTTTCTAAAGAAAACAACTGTAACAACCTGAAACTTTGGTAAGGGCATTTTAGTCTTTTATTCAAATTCAATCTAAATAATTTTATTTTATGACATTATTAATCATCATGTCATTACGAGTTCAATGCATTTGGCCGTTCTTAAATCCGAGCTCCGAGTAAAAAGTTATAGCCTAATTACCGATTTTGCCCTTATTCTTTATATTTCTTCCTAGGGGCATATGAGTCTTTTTCCAGCCAATCTTGGGTATATAAAGCTTCATTGAAACTAGGTTAGCGATTGTTCCTTCCTCTCCAAGTCTGAACCGTCTCTAATTTTCACCGTTGTTTTTGGGAGTCGATTCCTTCACCAATTCTCGTTCGTTTTTCTTTGAATCTTCAAGGTAATTCGTAGTTAATATTTTATTTCATTTAATCATCTTCTTCACGTCATTCATGGTTCATTTAGTGTCTGAAATTCTTGCTTTTCTTGTTTGAATTTGGAAGCAATCACCGGAGGCACGTTAGTTGCTCGAAATCAAGGATTCAACGTGTTTATTTTGACAATTGTTGCTAGGTAATTCATCCATTTATATTTCCCTTCAAGTTTCTATAAATTTCAAGCTAAATGGTCATGATTTTCTTTGTTCCTCGTTAGAAATAGACCCTCACCAGATTCTGGAGTTCCTGTCCGCCGTTCATCGAGTTCTTGGATAGCAACTCGAGTCATTTTACGTCAAATCCTTCATGGGTTGTTGGTTCCAATCCTTTTTGTACGATTTTAGACGCTAATCGCCGTCGCTAGCCTTAGGTGTCGCTGTCATTGGAGGTGAGCTGCGTTTTTTTTCCTTGCGTTTTGCGTGGGCTGTTGTTGTGTGAAATCGTGATACGCAAGTGCACGCAGTCAAACAAGTAATAAAGTGATAAGAAAAATATCGTTCCCACGAGGATTAGTGATTTAAAATGGTGTTAACAATTAATTTAAAGAAAATAAAAACAATGATAAATTGAGGTGATTTGATTTATGAAACTAAACTAATAAAATTGTGAAATTATGCAAAACAAAATAAATAAATTCTAAATTAATTAAGGAAAATAAGTATGATGGTCTAAAGTGACTAAAAATACTCCTAAAATATGCAAGAATATTAAAGTGATGAAACTATGTAGAGACAAATGGTTGGAAAATCAAGAATCCCCCTAAAGAGCCTTAGAATTCAAAATACTACAGCAGTGCTGTGGCTGTGCTGTAGCATTCTGCAATATTAAATTCACTTTTTATGCAAGTAAACCCATTTTTTCAAGTGACTTCGTCAAGCCTAACATGATTATGATTACTAATCCTATTTAAATCCTATGTCTAGGTAAAATCGGATTAAGAAATTATGGTTTTAGTGTTCCGGTTTAGGCTTTAGGGTGTAATTACATATGTCTATGCATTACTAAATAACAATTCAATAATCATTAAACCCTATCAATCAATATTTTTCCATTCAATTTTAACCTATTCAGAATTAAAACTAAACAAAACAATTCACTTAGGTTGATCAAGCATAAGCAAAGAGAATAAAAATATCAAACCATTGATTGAGCATAAAAATTGAATTCAATAAAGCTTTGAAAACTAATCCCCCTTAGGGTTCATCCATCAATTCCAACATAAGAAATTTAGTTCATAATGAAACCTAAATTAACAAAAGAGTTTAACAAAATAAACACTAAACCTAACATAACTTGAATTCAATAATGAAATTCTAAAAAGATGAAGAATAAAGAAAGGAAGGAAGAGTAAAACGAATTTCTCTAATGGCGAGGAAAGATCCTTCACGTATTTGCCTTCGCTTCTGTCTCTCACGTTAGCCTGCTTCTATCTCACGTTGCTGCTTCTCTATCTTACGTTCTCTGCCCCTTTTTCACGTACGTCGTGCTTTTTTTTTTAGGTTAATTTCTTTCCTCTCTTGCTTTTGGGCTTAGGTTTGGGCTTAATCTCCTCCAAATTTTGCTTCTAAGTTGGACCTTAATGATGGGCTATTTGTTTCCTGCGTGGATGTGCTGAAACAGGCCCAAAAAGATGAATTTTTAATCCAAAAATCGTGATCTGCACTGCTGTCCAAAACTGTTCCAGTGTGCTGCAGCACTACCACAACACTTTTGAAAAATCTGCACTTTTTTCTTTGTTCCTGCATGAAATTTGCAATTCTTTTAGGACTCTCTTTCATTTAAATTGACAAAATTAAATATCAAAAGCCAAGAACAATCCTAAATATACTTTAAAGTGCTAAAAAAACCGAGTTTTTCCCAAAATAAGCTTTAATAAAGAATGATTCTAAATGAGTTCAAAGTGCACAAAATATGAGCAAAGTTCAATCAAATAATTATCACTTAGGCATTAAAATAGGACCAAATAACTCTATTTTGTAGAGTTATCAAACCCCCAAACTTGACTCATTACTCGTCCTCGAGTGATGCACAAATAAGACCTTGACTTAATTAAAGATTTAAGAAGTTACAACACAAGCCTTCAACAAATCACTTTTTATGCTTTTGGTTAGAACTTTTTCCATCATAGACTTTTTGCAATTCTCTTCAAGACAATCCTAAAACTAACCAAGTACATAAAGGGCAATAGATTCTCAAGTGAAAGTGTGTGCATCCCGAATCAAACAATTCATGGTAAAATCCATCTAGCAAGCAAAGATAGCTATCCTAAGACTCTTTTTCCTAAGCTTAAACTCAACAAATCACAACCTCACCTAGATTCCCTCCATTTGAACTCTTGACTACTTCTTTCATAGGGCTAGCAAACTAATTGACTTCATTTTTTTTTTTGAAAAGGCACTATGTGCAAGAAAGTTATTGTTTCCCTAATGCCTTTTATTTCTTAGACATTAGTTAACTCAAACCGCAAATGCATGTTCTTATCCCGACTTACCTCGAGACATTGGAACACTTCTCTTTTCTTTTCTTTTCCTTTTTTTTTTTTAGAAAGTTCTTATGTCCCTAGTGCCTTTTTTTACTTAGCCACTAGATAACTCGAACCGCCGAAGCTACTCTTATCCTGACTTACCTCAAGACATTGGAGTACTTCTCTCTGTTTTTTTTTAAATGGTGGGTAACTATGTCACCCCCAAACTTATGGAGACACTTATTTGGAAGCTCACTAAGAAGGAATGCAAGAGTATTCTACTTTGGTTCTCAAAGATTGGCCATTCAATGTTTCCTCCTCACTAAGGGAAGTAGTCCTCGAGAATCTTAATTGTCTAAACGGGTTTACCATGGTGACATGAATGGGGAAGTGTAGAAAAATCTAAAGCCCAAAACGCACTTAACTCGAATTAGAACTATCCTAAAAATCATGCAAAAGCCGACTATATCATTTGGACCATTCTAACCAAAGAAGCAATGAAAACATGTAATTTGAAGTTCAACAGGAAAAGCATTTGTCATTTAAGGACTTGAAAATTGTACATTAGTGCTCATAAAATGGACATTCACCCCCAAACTTAAAATTTGGTGTGTCCTCACAGCAAAAGAGCACAAAAACAGCTAGAAAAATAGACAGCAACAGACCCAAAAGAAATGACAAAAGAGAGACAGAATAAGGCGCCAAATCAGCAGCCATTGCGCACAGTAAAGTAACAAAAGTAGAGTTCAAAAGAAAATATAACAAAAGAGGGTGAGAGAACTCCCTCAAGCAATGTCCGGAGCCTCATTGTCATCCTCAGGTGGTGGCTGCCACGACTCAAGGAGGTCGGGTGGAAAAGACGGAGTCTTAAGTAGCGGGCGCTTAGAAATCAGCCGCAAATTGTGAGCCAAAGACCGCTGATATGCACTCTCATGGCGGTTTCTCTTGATGCGTTGTACCTCCTCAAATTTCTGGCGATTCAGGCACTCTTCGACTCGACTAGCAGTAGCCCCAAGTTGGCGATAAAGCTCCTCAAAATTCTTTGAGTGGGCAGCCATGTAACCCTCAAACATACTCTCAATTTTACTATTTATCTCCTCTTGAAAACGGGTCATAGAGGACTCAACAATGTCGCGAACAGCAGCCTCTGTTAATGGAGTAGAAGATCCGGATGGGGCAGCCTCATGTGCATCTGCCATAGCCTCATTAGCAAGAAAGCGGGCAATGTAAGTTTTATCCATTGGAGCAGAATTAGGCTTCCGCTCGTCCAAACTGCTCGTGGGAACATTAGCACGGTCACAAAGAGAGGTGATGAGGGAAGGAAAGAATAAACGTCCTGATCGTTTACCCGCACATGCCTCCAATTCGAGAGCTATCAGATGGCCCACATTAATCGATCGATCGGAGAGAATGCAGTATAATAGAATGGCTCTGTCCTCCTGAACCATATTTCCTTGAGAAGTCGGAAGAAGACGGGTTGCCAGAAAATGATACCAAACCCGAGCAGGGTCATTGAGGGAAGACTTTAATATGCGGTGTTTGCCATGAGGAGTCATTGACCAACTTGAACCCTCCTGACCAATGGTGGTAAGGATATCACAGAAAATGGAATCGGTAAGGTGCCCACACACACGGGTGTACTGATCGGACTCATTAAGCAACCCAAAGAAAGAATTAATACTCTCAGCAGAACTTTCTACCTCAAATTCCCTCACAGTCACTAAATTGTCTTCCCGATCTCCGAAATTGGAGTAGAATTCCTTAACCACGGGGACATTGACATCACATGGGTGCTGACAAAAAGTGTGCCAACCCCGCTTCTTAATAACAGTAGTGACATACGCAGGCAAGTAGGATGGTGTGTGATTGTCCTATAAAAACCCCTTCTCCATATGTAACTCACGTGTGGAAAAAATATCATGAAACCATGTCTCTGCTGTCTCAGTCACATAGAGTTGACAAGAGGCAGCCTTGCGAGCGAAAGACTTGACCCGTGGCATTCCGAACAAACTAAATGTAGTCACCCAACAAGACAGCTGAACTAATCACCCAAATGCAGAAAATAGAAATTGAAAGTGTGTAGACCCTTAAACTCAATTCTGAATTCAAAATAAAATATAGTCCGAACAGTCAATTCCAGAGTTCAGAATTCCCAACAGACAAAATCAGCAAAATCAGAATGAAACCACCACAGATCACAGCCAGCAAGAGTTGATACGATACAGAAAAAAAAAAATAAAGCCAGCCAAACAAACCTACTAACCCAAATTCCAAATTGCAGCTGAGAGCATAGAGAAATTGAAAAGAAATCGATATCAGACCTGAAGGGTGAGCAACTGAGCAATGTCGATACTCCTAGCAAATTCGTAGAACTAACCACCCTTTACATGCAAGAACGCACCTTGAAGAACCCCCAAACTAAAACCCTAGAATCAAAATGCAAAACGACTCACGGATGGAGAAAATCAGGGATGGCCAAGTAATGGAATTGTAGAAGAAGAGAATGGGGCGGTGGTGAGCTGTAGGGGACGGCAGTGATAGTAGCTGTGGAAGAGCGAAGACGGAGGGGGAAGAATTTTGGGTGGCGCTGGTCTCGGGTCTAAGAAGAAGAAGAAGGAAAAAGTAAAAAAAATGAAATAAAAGGGAGAGGGGGAAAACACGCGGGTGGGGGGGAATTATCCAGGCGGGTCACGTCCGGGGTGGGTTGTGGGTGTTACGCGGTCCGGGTGTTTTTTTTTTTTCCAACTCAACTAACTACACCGAAACAAAAGTCGCAACATTTTTCTCCAAATAACCACTCTAATTTGCCACTATTGAGGAGGTCTTTTTCTCCATTCAAGCTCTAATTATCGGCACAACAATTTCCTGTAAAACAAAATAAAAGAGAAACTCAAGATACCCTAGTTCTAAGCAAAATTAAAATGCAACTAAGAATGAAATGAAACTAATACAAAAAAGAATAAAAGAACGTGAACTACTTAACTTGAAGGGTTGCCTCCCAACAAGCGCCTTGCTTTAAAGTCGACGGCCCGACTACCTCTTTAATTACTTGTCATTTAAATCAATGGAGGTTTTCTCCCTTTCAACCTGGAGATCCCCAATAGGCCTTAACACGTTGACCATTCACCTTAAATGTTGAACCCGTTTGATCATCAAGCAACTCAATTGCACCATGAGGGTAGACTTCAACAATTGTAAATGGACCGGACCATCTAGACTTGAGTTTTCCAGGAAATAGCTTAAGTCTAAAATTGAAAAGTAACACAAGTTGGCCCGAATGAAATTCTCTTTTGTTAATTCGTTGGTCATTCCACTTTTTGGTCTTTTCCTTGTACAATTTAGCATTCTCATAAGAAGACCATCGCAACTCTTCCAATTCATTGAGCTGCAACTTTCTCACTATCCCGACATCTTGCAAATTCATATTCAATGCTTTTAAAGCCCAATATGCTTTGCGTTCTAATTCGACCGGTAAATGACATGCCTTCCCAAAGACTAGCTTATAGGGTGACATACCCAATGGAGTCTTATAGGCCGTTCTATATGCCCACAACGCATCATCAAGCTTTAAAGACCAATCCTTCCGATTTGGATTTACCACTTTCTCAAGGATTTGCTTGACTTCCCTATTTGACACTTCTACTTGGCCATTGGATTGGGGATGATAGACCGGTGGCTGCCTTATGTCGCACTCCATATTTGCTCAAAACTCCATCAAGCATCTTGTTACAAAAGTGAGTACCCTCGTAACTAATGAGCGCCTTGTTGTACCAAAACAAGTGAAAATATGCTTCTTAAAGAATTTGATCACAACTTTGGCATCATTTGTAGGTAAAGCTACAGCTTCAACCCATTTTGACACATAATCCACTGCCAATAAGATGTAAAGATTACCAAATGATGGGGGAAAAGGTCCCATGAAGTCAATGCCCCAAACATCAAATAATTTCACTTCCAACATATTGTTTTGGGGCATTTCATGCTTCTGTGAGATATTCCCCACCCGTTGACACCTATCACAAATTTTCACAAACTCATGAGCATCCTTAAAGAGGGAAGGCCAAAAATAGCCGGATTGAAGAACTTTAGCTGCTGTTCTTGCTCCTCCCAAGTGTCCACCATAAGGTGCAGCATGACATTGCAAAAGAATATCACCAACCTCAGTTTCACAAACACATCTCCTCAAAATTTGGTCGATAGCTCTCTTGTACAAGAAAGGTTCATCCCACAAATAGAAGCGCACATCATGTAAGAATCGCTTGATTTGTTGCCTATTCATGTCGGGAGGAAGAATGCCACTTACCAAATAGTTAGCGAAGTCTGCATACCATGGAATAAATGAGTGTTGCACTGCTAAAAGTTGTTCATCGGGAAATGTTTCACCAATGGGAATGTGTGATTGTTGTCCATTTTCTTCCGGTAATCGAGATAAGTGATCCGCCACCTGGTTTTGCGTTCCACTTCTATCTTTAATCTCTAAATCGAATTCTTGAAGTAGAATCACCCACCGAATCAACCTTGGTTTAGAATCCTTCTTTGAAATCAAGTACTTAATGGCAGAATGATCGGTGTAAACGACTACTTTGGTGCCCACTAGATAAGCTCGAAATTTTTCAAAGGCAAAGACGACCACTAGAAGCTCTTTTTCCGTTGTGGTGTAATTCACTTGTGCTTCATTAAGAGTCTTACTAGCGTAATAAATGGAATGAAAAATCTTGTCTTTCCTTTGCCCCAAAACAGCTCCTACTGCATAGTCACTAGCATCACACATAAGTTCAAAAGATGAATCCTAATTTGGAGCAACTATGATGGGGGATGAAACCAAGGCTGTTTTTAACTTGAAAAAGGCTTTTTCACACTCACTATCAAACACAAAAGGTCGGTTTTGCTCTAAAAATAAGCATAACGGTTTGGTGATCTTGGAAAAATCCTTAATAAAGTGGCGATAAAATCCAGCATGGCCCAAAAAACTCCGAATTCCCTTGACAGAAGTTGGTGGAGACATTTGCTCAATAACATCCACTTTTGCTCAATCAACTTCAATTCCTTTTCTTGAGATTTTATGGCCTAACACAATGCCCTCTGAAACCATGAAGTGACATTTCTCCCAATTTAATACCAAGTTTGTTTCTTCACAACATTGCAGAACTTTCTCCAAATTCATCAAACAAGTGTCAAAAGATTCACCAAAAATGGAGAAATCATCCATAAAGATTTCGAGCGTGTTCTCTACCATATCGCTAAAAATCGCCATCATACATCTCTGAAATGTGGCTGGTGCGTTGCACAACCCAAATGGCATTCGCCGAAAAGCAAAAGTACCATAAGGACAGGTGAAGGTCGTCTTTTCCTGATCCTCAGGAGCTATAGCAATCTGGTTGTAACCCGAATACCCATCCAAGAAACAATAGAATTCTTTGCCAGTAGTCGATCCAACATTTGATCAATGAAAGGTAAAGGAAAATGGTCCTTTCGAGTTGCCTTGTTTAATTTTCGGTAATCCATGCATACTCGCCATCCTGGACCTGGTCCTTGTAGGTATGAGCTCATTATCCTTATTGGTCACTACGGTCATCCCTCCTTTCTTAGGTACGCATTGAACAAGGACTAACCCATGAACTATCGGATATAGGATAGATAAAACCCGCATCGAGTAACTTGATAATTTCCTTCTTGACCACTTCTTTCATCACGGGATTCAACCTCCTTTGATGTTCTACAGAATTGCTACAACTATCCTCCAAAATGATCTTATGCATACAAAGAGTAGGGCTAATTCCCTTGATATCCGCTATTGACCACCCTAAAGCTCTTTGATGATTCTTCAACACCTCCAACAAAAGTGTTTCATGTTCAACACTCAAAGAAGAGGAAATTATAACAGGAAGGACATCTTCTCTCCCTAAGTAGGCATATTTCAAATGTGTGGGCAAAGGCTTAAGATCCAAAATGGGAGGTTCCTCAATTGATGGTTTAACTACCTTGAACTTTCTATCCTCCAAATTCAGCGATTCAACGGGCCTTTTTCGAATAAAAACATCATGTTTGGTTTCCACATTGGCTAAAAACTCCTCATCACTATCATTCCCAACTTCTACCTCATCAAACACATCCTGAAGTTTGTCCTCGGCTTTTCTCCAAACATCATCAACCACTGTATCCAAAACATGCACCGAGGAACATTCTTCTATATCATTAGGAAAACGAAGAGAATCGAAAACATTAAAAGTTACCTCTTGACCGTCCATTCTCATTGTAAGTTCTCCTTTTTGAACATTGATCAAAGTTCCTCCCGTAGCAAGGAATGGTCGCCCAAGAAGAATAGGCACCTCCTTATCTGCATCAAAATCAAGAATAAAAAAAATCAGCAGGAAAAATAAACTTATCAACCTGAACAAGCACATCTTCAATTTTTCCTTCAGGATAAGTAATGGAATGATCGACCAACTGTAATGAAACTGTAGTCGATCTTGCCTCTCCGATGCCAAGTTTCCTGAAAAATTGACATCGGCAATAAATTTATGCTTGCCCCCAAATCACAAAGTGCCTTCCCGTGAAAAGTTTTACCAATGGAAACTGGAATGGTGAAAACTCCGAGATCTTTCAACTTAGGAGGAATCTTATTTTGCACTATGTAACTGCACTCTTGAGTAAGTGCAACAACCTCAAACTCTCCCAATCGCCTTTTCTTTGTAAGGATGTCTTTCATGAATTTAGCATAATTGGGCATTTGCTCAAGTGCTTCCACAAGTGGGATATTGATATGAAGTTGCTTAAGCACATCCAGAAACTTACCAAATTGATGGTTTTGAGCCTTCTTTTGAAGTCTTTGAGGGAAAGGTGGAGGTGGCCTAACAATCGAAGCATCCTTTTGAATAGGTAGGGTGCTGGAATTGTGCTGCGACAGTGCTGCAGCACGCTGATTTGAACAAACATCACCATCCAACCTCTCTTTTCTTGAATTTTCTACTCCATCACCATCCTCAACACTTTTCTGGATTGAAGTGAGCTCTTTTTCCTTACTTGGAATGGCCTTAGGTAGTTCCAAATCTTTACCACTCCTAAGAGTAATAGCTTGGCATGACTCTGTCGCTGCCTAATTGCGACGCGGAAAAATAAAGAGCCGCCACTAATCATTGGTTTTAAAATTATGGTGTGATTAGTCACCTAGTCATGAAAATAAGGATGGTCTACTAACTTTGAAAATGGGTTCGGGGGTTCATTCACACATAGGGAAGGTATTAGCACCCTATTATGTTCGTTTTGAAAACGATTGTTGTTTTTTTATTATTTATTGTATTAACTAAAGCCTTTTATCTTTAAAACAAAAATATTTTTTTGGTTATTTTTAAATGTCCCATGTTTATTAATCAATATCTCTAAGAATAGAGATATGATTAAATAATTATGAGTGACACGAGGTCATTAGTAAAAGTTTATTTTTTTGGAATTTAACTTCAACATTCCAAATTAAATTCCTCTTCCTCAAGAGTTCTAAGAGATTTAGCATTCTAATTCTCTTAAATTTCCATCGTCGGAAGGTTTTAAAAAACGTTTATTTATTTTAAAAATCTTAAAACAAATCATCATTATTATGGAATAGACTTTAGTAGTAAATTTTGGAAGTAATTATATTTTTTATTAATCGATTCGAGAAATTTCATAATTTGAGAAGAAAAAGCCATTTAAATGAAAAAAAAAAAAGTTAGCATTCTAACAAATTTCAAAAATTTGGATTCATAAAGAAAATATGGAAAATTAGCATTCTAATGATCCTAAAACTTTTTCTAAAAATTATTTTGATTTATAATAGAGGTCTCAAATATAAAAACATACAACATGCTCATAGATAATAAATTTCATATAAATTAAGTTATTGAATTTAAAACTAAAAAATAATAATAAGAATCTGTACAATTACTATGCCAATATGGAATTAGATATAAAATAAATAAAATTAAACACATACATGTATCTCCGAATGTATAAAATTTTATATGATAAATTATTAATAACATGTTGGTTTTGAAAAATGACAATCAGAACATGCATGATAAAAATAAAATAAAGGAAAAGTAATAAAAGAAAAATAAAGTTAATTGATAGCAATAGAGTTTAAAACTTAATATCTAAACAAAAGGAAATCATAACTCATTATAAAAAGACAAAATCATCAATAAATGCATGACAAAATAAATCAAGCAATTAGTCATGAAAACTATATTCTATATTAATAAAAGGGTCTCGTATCTTACCAAAGGAAAATATCCACTTTTTCACGAAGACGGAAATTTTGCTTCAAATCCCCAAAACGAATTTGGTCCACGAAATTGAATATGATTTGCTTCTCTTCTTTGATCAGAATTCAAGTTAGGAAAGGATGATTGGCGGTGGATGAGAATTTTTTGGGGCTAAAGGGTTTATTGGAATTGCCAATTAAGGTTTTGGCCGTAGGTATGAACGAGTGATAAGATTGCAATAATGAGAATGAGGAAGAGATTCCACCGTGAATTAGAATTGTGTTTTGAGCCTTGGGGTGGGGTTCTATTTATAGCCAATATGAGGATTTGATTTGAAATAAGATTGAGATAAAGATAAATACAAAATATCCAATATCAAATATCATATCATATCTCGTTTTAAGTTCCAATTATCTACGAATATTATCAATATCTTATTTTCAAATTGAATTAATCTCTATCTCATCTCAATTTTATAATTATCTTCCGATTTAATTTCCAAACTATTCTCTTCCATATTTAAAATTTAGAATTCCACTTTTATCAAATTTACCCACTTTAAAAATGGTATTAATTTAAAATTCTTATTTTTATTATTTCAATAACAAAACTAAAAATTAAAAAATTATATCAACGAAAATTGTTAGTTCTTTTTTTAAATTATATCGGACAAAATTGATGTCTCTGATTTGCCCCGGTTTGTTCATCTTGTAGAATTAGAAGGTGGACAAACGCGTAGACCCTATTTTAAACGATATTATTTAAAAAAATGAACTAATGAGCAAAAGGAGATAAAATTAAGTCAAAGTGGTCTAATTCTCGACAAAACTTTAAGGTGGGGTGGCCCAATTCTTGACCAAATTAAAAGCAGGGTGGTCCGGTTCTCGACCAAAATAAAAGAGCGTGGTCCGGTTCTTGACCAAATTAAAAACAGGGTGGTCAGGTCCAGTTCTTGACCAAAACCTCGATGCGTATCAGTACTTTACTTTAATACGCTCTGAAAATAGAATGGTCCGGTTCTCGACCAAACTAAAAAGAGTGCGGTCCGGTTCTTGACCAAAACTTCGATGCGTATCTGCACTTCCTATTTGATACGATCTGGAAATAGAATGGTCCGGTTCTCGACCAAACTAGAAAAGAGTGCGGTCCGGTTCTTAACCAAAACTTCGATGCGTATCTGCACTTCCTATTTGATACGATCTGGAAATAGAATGGTCCGGTTCTCGACCAAACTAGAAAAGTAGGGTGGTCCGGTTCTCGACCAAAACTTCGATGCGTATCTGCACTTCCTATTTGATACGATCTGGAAATAGAATGGTCCGGTTCTCGACCAAACTAGAAAAGTAGGGTGGTCCGGTTCTCGACCATATACATATAAAAAAAGTGCGGTCCGGTTCTCGACCAAAACTTTGATTTATTTGACTCATCTAAGGAAAAATATATGCACCATGACAACTAAATAGTGATATGTGAATATCAAAAAGGTTAATGACGAAACTCAGAGTAATTTTTTGAAAATTTCATTTGCACAATTTTTTTTAAAAATGACCAAACTCAACATGCTTTTCCTTATTGTTAAAGATAGTACTCCTCTATGAGCGAGCGTGGAGCCACTCTTAAAGTCAAAACCTTCTCAAATTGTCTAATGTCAGATATCAAACGACTTTCTCAAGTAATGGTTTCCCAATTAAAACAAATCTGCCTCAATATCTCATTTGTAGATTGCAAGTGGTGATGCCTCATGGTCTAAAAACAAATTTTGCCCCAAAATTTGCCCTAGTATGCTTTCTCAATTCATCGTTTACTTAGTCCTGAGTATCATGATCTGTAAACATGCTTCAATAATCGAATCAAATTTTGCTCATAGCAAAATTTACTCTAGTGTTGCCAATTTGATCATTACAACTATTATTCCAAAACATATTTTTTCATTTTAATGCAAGCCATAATTCCCTTCTCTCTCTCTCTCTCTCTCTCTCTCTCTTTTTTTTTTTTTTTTTTTTTTTTTTTTTTTTGAGTCTTCTATCATTCTTAACTCGCATTTTTTTTAAAAGAGCATATCTATCCATTTGAAGGAAGGCATAAGTATCGAGAATAGAGATTAGTCCACCAAGCAGAGATATGGATCGATGATCATAGATAAAGAAAAAAAAATTATTTTATTGATGATGTAACCTGAATGGGTAAGACATTTTGGGTAAGAAAAAGACCTTAAACAAAGAAATAAAAAATGAAACATTAGCTTTCTGAAAATTAATCTACATCCTAATAAACATGCTTGCTTGATGATCTTGATTATGCGAAATACTTCTTTACCACGTCTGAATTAATTGGGTTTGGCAAGTCTTCCCCATCCATATTAGTCAAAATCAAAGCTCCCCCTGAAAAGGCTTTCTTTACTACGTATGGCCCTTCATAATTCGGAGTCCATTTACCTCTGTGGTCTTTCTGGGCGGGAGAATTCTCTTCAAAACTAGATCTCCTTCCTCAAAACGTCGGGGGTGTATTTTCTTTTGATGAGCTCGTATCATTTTCTTTTGGTAAAGTTGGCCTCTACAGAGTGCCGTTAATCTCTTCTCTTCAATATAGTTCAGATGTTCATATCTGGTGCGGATCCAGTCTGCTTCATCCAATTCTGCTTCCATTAAAATTCTGAGAGATGGGATTTCTACTTCAATGGGTAGAACAGCTTCCATGCCATATACTAGAGAAAACGGTGTTGCCCCAGTTGATGTGCGGATAGCAGTACGATATCCGTATAATGCATACGGGAGCATTTCGTGCCAATCTTTGTAAGTGATTGTCATTTTACCAACTATTTTCTTGATATTTTTATTTGCTGCCTCTACGGCTCCGTTCATCTTGGGTCGATAAGCAGTCGAATTTGAATGCTTGATTTTCATTGCTTCGCAAAACTCTGTCATCAATTTATTGTTGAAATTCTTAGCGTTATCAGTAATGATCCGCTCAGGCAAACCATATCGACACATTATTTCCCTTTTCAAGAATTTTTGAACAACGTTTTGGGTGACGTTCCGGTATGAAGCAGCTTCTACCCACTTGGTAAAATAATCTATAGCAACAAGAATGAAACGGTGACCATTTGAAGCTTTTGGCTCTATTGGACCAATTACATCTATTCCCCACATTGAAAACGGCCAAGGTGATGATAAGACATGTAACTCAGAGGCGGGTGCATGGATCTTATTAGCATATATTTGACACTTGTGACATTCTCTAGCATATTTGATACAGTCTGTTTCCATTGTTAACCAGTAGTATCCTGCTCTTAGAATTTGTCTTGTCATCATATGCCCACTAGAATGGGTTCCGCAAATCCCATCATGTATTTCCTCCATAATTTTCCTAGCCTCCAATGCGTCAACACATCTGAGGAGAACCGTATCCTGGTTTCGTTTATATAAAACCTCCCCGTTCAAAAAGAAACTGGCCGCAAGTCTTCGAAGGGTTCGTTTATCATTTTCGAGATATCCCTACGGGATATTCTCTATTCTTGATGAAATTCTTTATGTCATGGAACCACGGGGTTTCATTCGACTCTTCTTCGATATGCATACAAAGGAGCCTGGTGATTCTCGCTTTTCAATTTGTATCAGAGGTATCTCTTCATTTGCTTCTATCTCAAACATGGATGATAAAGTGGCTAGCGCATCGGCAATCTGATTATTTTCCCGCGGGATATGCTCAAAAGTTACTTTGCTGAACCCTTCACATAACTTGAGTATGTAGTTTTTATATGGGATCAACTTAGAGTCTCTGGTTTCCCATTCTCCTTTCACCTGTGAAATGACTAGCATAGAATCTCCATACACTTGTATCTTTTGTATCTTCATGTGTCTAGCTGCTTGAATCCCGAAGCTGCATGCTTCATACTCAGCTACGTTATTAGTGCAATCAAAGTATAACTTAGCTGTCATTGGGAATAACTTTCCTTCTGGAGAGATCAATGCCGCTCCAATTCCATGCCCCAGTTCGTTTGATGCGCCATCGAATAACATAGTCCATAGCTCAGAATTTTCAATCTCCAATTCTTCTTCTTTAACAACTGCCATGATACTTTCATCTGGGAATTCAAAGTTAATTTATACTTTTCAATCGGTAGGTTTGCGAGATAATCAGCCAGGACACTTCCTTTAATTGCCTTTCTTGTAACGTAGACAATATCATATTCAGAGAGCAAAACTTGCCACCTCGCAATTCTTCCAGATAATGAAGGTTTTTCAAAAATGTACTTGATTGGATCCATCTTTGATACAAGCCAAGTAGTGTAGTACAACATGTATTGTCTGAGTCGCTGAGCAGTCCATGCTAGAGCACAACATGTCTTCTCAAGCAATGAATAGTTTATTTCACAACTGGTAAACTTCTTACTCAGGTAGTAAATCGCTTGTTCTTTCTTCTCAGAATCGTCATGTTGGCATAGTATGCATCCCATCGAATCTTCCAACACTGTTAAGTACAAAATAAGTGGTCGGCCAGGTGTAGGAGGAACGAGTATTGGTGGGTTCTGCAGGTACTGCTTTATTTTGTCAAAAGCTATTTGACAATCTTCATTCCAGCTTTTGGTGTTACTTTTTCTAAGTAACTTCAATATCGGTTCGCAGGTGGCGGTGAGATGTGAAATGAAACGTGAGATATAATTCAATCTCCCTAGAAAACTTCTTACTTCTTTCTCGGTTCGCGGTGGTTTCATTTCCGTAATGGCTTTCACTTTATCTGGATCAACTTTGATCCCTTCACGACTCACAATGAAACCCAAAAGCTTCCCTGACGATACACCAAAAAATACATTTTGCTGGGTTTAGCTTCAACTGATATTTTCTCAAACGTTCAAAAAGCTTTCGAAGAATGACATCATGATCCTCCTCGGAACGAGACTTGGCTATCATGTCGTCGACATAGACTTCAATTTCTTTATGCATCATATCATGAAAAAGTGTAACCATGGCTCTTTGATAAGTTGCTCCAGCATTTTTCAGACCAAATGGCATTACTTTATAACAAAAGGTTCCCCATAAAGTTATAAAAGTTGTTTTCTCGCGATCTTCAGGGGCCATCTTGATCTGATTATATCCTGAAAATCCATCCATGAATGAAAAGGTAGAGAAACCCGCTGTGTTATCAACTAACACATCGATATGTGGTAAAGGAAAATTGTCTTTGGGACTTGCTCGGTTCAGATCCCTGTAATCTACGCACATTCGAACCTTTCCATCTTTCTTTGGGCCGGGACTATATTGGCAACCCATTCAGGGTATTTGGCTACGACAAGAAAACCCGCATCAAACTGTTCTTGACTTCTTCTTTAATCTTGATAAGCATATCCTGGCTTTAATTTTCTTAATTTCGCCTACCTAGGCACAATTTTCTTTCAATGGTAGATGATGTACTACAATATCGGTATCTAGACCTGGCATATCCTGATAAGACCATGCAAATACATCTTGGTACTCATGTAATAACTCAATCAATTTCTTTTGCACATCTTTTGCAATCAAGGTTCCTACTTGAACTTCTTTTACTTCTTCGTTAGTCCCTAAGTTAATAGTTTCTAACGTTTCTTGGTGTGGTAAAGTCATCTTTTCTTCTTCTTTAATAAGTCTCGACAATTCTGGTGGTAAATAATCAGTATCTTCTACTGGGTCATCCTCCTCTTCTTCACCAAGTTCGACATTATATACCTGGGGTGTTAAAATCAATTTCCAGATCACCGCATGTTTCATCTTTTAAAACAAGTATTTTCTCGGTCTGTATGGATTGGAGAATTTGGTGGGGGAAGAGAGAGAGCAGTGGGAAACAAAAGCTAGTAAATAGAGATTCAAGATAAGGGATAGAAGATAGACATGCTTTGGATTTAAAAATACGTTTTATTATGATAGAAGCCCTTCTCACAAAATAAATAAAAAGATCCAATAGCCTTGGGCATAGCTAAAGGATATAAAAAAAAAAAAAAAAAAATTAAAATACTAAACCCTAAATAACTAAAACCTAAAAATTTTAAAAACTAAAAATAGGAAATTACTCTTGCATTAAATTGAAAAGTGAAAGGAAATCTTTGGATTCCCAGTTGTTCAGCTCTTGTGTGCAACGATAAACAAACTGATTCTCTTCAGACTCCTCTTCTAAAATCGCACCGATTAACAAATCAGACATCCTTGCAATCAAATCTTCTTCGACGGCTTCCGGGATAGTGATGATTTTACTCTGTATGTCTGAATACAAAATTTCTCCTGCCACAAATGTCTCGTAAAGGCCTGGAATAAGCATCCTCATTCGGGCGACCTTCTCCTGTACTCTTCTCTTATCAGCGTTAGTGGGCTTGTATCCTATCCCATACCTCTCGGGATTCTTCAATATGCTGACTATCTGTTTTCTTCCTTGTTTTTCTTTCCCTAGTCCTTCTCCTGGTTTAAAATCTCCCCTTATCATCACTTTTGCGGCCATGATCGACGCTTTAGATAATGATTGAATGATTGATTTTTCTGGACTCGTAGTTGCATATGCTACTTCAAAAGAACAAAATGAGCATTCTAGAGCTTCTTCTGCTGCTTCTACGTATGGCATTGCTACAGTTTTTGAAACCAAATAATCTTCTTCGCCAAATACACAAATCAAATTGTTCTCAAAGACAAATTTAAGCCTCTGGTGTAAAGATGAAGGAACCACACCAGCAGAGTGGATCCAAGGTCTCCCCAACAAACAACTATAAGCAGGGACCATATCCATTACCTGAAATTTTATAGTGAAAGTGCAAGGCCCAACCTGAATTGGCGATTCAATATCTCCAATAACTCTCCAGAGAACCATCGAAAGCTCTCACTAACATGCCGCTTTTCTTGATACATGTTAGATCCACCTGAAGCTTCATTAGTGTTGATTTGGGCATTATGTTCAATGATGACCCGTTGTCAACGAGAACTTTCGCAATCATGTGATCTTTGCATCTAACCGAAATATGGAGAGCTTTAGTATGTGTTTTTCCTTCCAGGAGGGATTTCATCATCGTTAAAGGATATAAAGGTAGATGCAGAGATATTTCCCACAATATTGTTCAACTTCTCAACAAGAATATCATGAGTGACATGTGCTTGGCTTAATACATCGATTAAAGCTTTTCTGTGAGGTTGCGAGCTCATGAGTAGTGATAGGATAGATATACGAGCGGGAGTACGATTAAGTTGTTCTACTACATTATACTCACTTTGCTTGATAAGTTTCAGAAATTCGCCTGCCTCTTCGTCAGTCACAGGTTTCAGAGGTTTTTCTTTTATGATCGAACACCCTTCAGTAAGGATATCGTCGTGGCTCTCTTTTTCCTTTATGAGTACCTCACCTTTACTCTTCTCAATGAAGGTTTTCTCAATTCTTGCCTCTTCTGGCTTGTAAAATCTCCCAGATCTAGTTGCTCCACTAATTCCAGAAATATTGGTCACATCAGATTGACCTGCGATAATGACTTGACAATCATAATTCCACGGTACTGCATGACTATTCCGATATTCAAAGGGACTCGGCACTTGGATTATCACTTGGGTAGGGACTTTAGGAGCTTCCACCGTTATCTCATCATATTCAATTATCAATGGTTGAAATCTGGAAGTATTTGTGATCGTAAACACATTGTGACATTTCCCAATTAGTGTTTTTTCAGTTTCTTCAATTTCAGATATTTCAAACATTTCTCCCTCTTCTAAACATTCTTCTATAACATTGACCCCATGATCGGGCAAAGGATTTTGGTTAACATCAGGGGTTTTCTTCATTTCGAACTTCAAAACTCCAGCCTTTGCCAACGATTGTACTTTTGATTTGAAAGCAAAACAATCTTCAATTGAATGTCCTGCATTTCCGGCATGATACTCACAACGCACATTTGGGTTATACCACCTAGGATAAGGTGGTTTCAAAGGTTCGACGTGTATAGGGGCCACTTGGTGAGTTCGCAACAATCGAGGATAGAGTTCGGCATAACTCATAGGGATTGGATCAAAATGTGTTTGTCTGGGATAGTTTCTGAAATTTCCTTGATTTGAGTTCTGATGGTAATTATTTTGTGGATGATTATTCATCCCTGAACCTCCTCTTTGAACTGGTTGTGCTGTATAATACCCCTGATCTGCACTGCTCACATTATGATACTGGTTTGGAACATGTGCATTGTGTGTCTGTCTTTGCATATGCCCCAACTGATGGACCTCCCCTTCCTTTTTCTTTGGAACAAAACTCTTCTTTGTATCATTTGTGTTGTTGGGAATACGACCATTCTTGACGCCAAAATCGATTCGATCTCCGATCGTGATAATATCCGAGAAATTAGTGGATGCATTACCGATCATTCGATCGTAATAGGGAGAGTGGAGAGTATTGATAAACATTGCTGCTGCTTCTTTATCAGTTAAAGGCGGCTGGATTTGTGAAGCTGTTTCTCTCCATCTTTGGGCATACTCTTTAAAACTCTCTGAAGTTTTCTTCTCCATTCTCTGTAAATCCAAACGATCTGGGGCCATGTCCAGGTTATGCTTATATTGTTTCAGAAACAAGTCAGCGAGATCCTTCCATTTGCTTACTTGAGAGCTATCTAACTGCATATACCAGCGAGTAACAACCCCAGTCAAGCTGTCTTGAAAGAAATGAATCAACATTTTTTCGTCATTCACATATGCGGCCATCTTTCGGCAATACATGATAAGATGACTCTTTGGGCAGGATGTCCCATCATATTTTTCGAAGTCTGGCACCTTGAACTTTGTTGGAATAATGATGTCGGGGATCAAGCACAGTTTGCTTGCATCAATCTTGCCAAATACATCCGCCCTTCTACTCTGCTCTCAACCTTTCTTCCAAATAATCTAACTTTCCTTTAGCGGTTTCTTCCGGGGTCTTCGTAACATTTTCAGAATCGGATAAAACGATAGGGTTAGCTTTTTGTTGGGCTTGTTGCATGATAGGGATGGATTGGTTTGGTATGAATACAGATGTCATACCTTCTTGACCAGGATATGAGTTTAGTTGAGCATTTGGATGTGTAGAGGCATTTTGGTGAATGGCTTGAGACAGAACTTCTGTTGCAGCTCCCTTTTGAGACTCGGGAGTAGGGTTATGGGAATGAGAGGCCTCAGCTGTAGCTTTTCCCTTATACAGTTCTTTCATCATCTCCATCATTTGTGCCATTTGATCTTTTATGGCATCCAATTCATGTCGCACTTCTTGACTTAGAGTATTTTCCTGCTCGCTCATGGTTCTTGTTTTTGACCTTGTTTGATAAGGATGACGATGTTGAGTTTGGCGATCAATTTTGAATGTGATATCTTTTAATTAAAACAAAAATAAAAAAAAATGCTTTGTGAGAAAACAAACGATGATGAAAGAAAAACGGGAATTTTATTCCATTACTTAATAAAGAATAGACTGAATTCAACCATCATAAGAAAACCTAATAACAAAATAAGAAAAGCAAAGCCTAAGAAAATAAAGTAAACAATCCTCTAACAGTAAGGATGAAACTATGTGAAACGACTAAAAGCCCTAAGCTCCTTGCACAGGACCGCAAGAAACTCTAACATTTTCTCTCCGTTTGGTTCTAGCAATGTAATGTCGTCTTGAAGATCTGCTCCCCACGCTGCAAATGATCCGGCTCTCTGGGTCAAGATCCTCAAATTTCGTAGAGCATTATTGATGTAAAAAAGATGATTTTCATTATGTTGACGTAGATGCTTCACTTCATGGTATAACTCATTACGTTCCCCTTTCATCCCTTCGTTTTCCTGGAGTACTTTTGCAGCTGCTCTCTGACACTTATCAAGTCGATATTGTAGGCTCTCGATCACCCGGCGAAGTATGACATTGTTTTCTTCAGTCTCTACAATTTCTCCTCTTTTTATCTCAACAGCGGCATCCAATTCAGAGATTACTTCTTGTAGGGATTGCATATTGTTCTCCAAGTCAGTGATGTACTCATCTTTAGCCTCCATCTTCTTCTGCATGTAGTCATTCTTCTCTTTCAGTCTTTTAGCCACTTTATTTATTCGACGATTTTCACGGTCCAGCTCCTGATTTTCTTTCTCTATCTTTGATTGATTCTTCACCTTTTTTCGCACTTCACTTAAATCTTTTTCTGCTCCCAAAGCTCGCTCCTTCCACTGCTGTAATTCTTTATGTATCTCATCATCGTTTTTAGATTTACCCTCTATTTGCATCTCAGCTTTCTCACAAATGATGACGATCTTCTCTGGCCCTGCCATTTTCTCCTTGTCTTTGGGGGGATCAATCTTTTCTTTTTTTTCTAGCCATGATTTGTACTCTCGTGTGGTGGCATCCCGGCTCATTCCTTCCTCTATTTTTCTGATTAACTTCCAAGCCTCCAGTGCTTGCTTGATTTTGTCAAGCGAGTCTTCTTCATCGTAATCAAAATCTAGTTCTGTCAAACCATTCACAGCAGGAATAAACTGTTCCATCGCCATTTGTCGTAATGCTAAAAGTGGCGCGTAACTAGGCCCTCCTCGTGGCCCCAGTAGTGGAACATTATGATGTTTTCCACATCGGTAAATCATGGGCTTCATAGGCATCCACTTTGCTTTCCATATCATGTTGTCGACGGTCACCTCAGGTGAAAAAATCTCTCCATATATTTCTCTTCGGACTATCTTGACTTAGTGACTTGTTTGCGCTTTCTGCAATCGGATTCCTGGATAAATTCCAACTCTCTAAAAAGGTTACTTGGGGAATTTGAGACCCCACAGTACATTTGAAATGACTCTGTAGCCAAACAAAAAGTAAAGATGCGCAACCGATGAACTGACCATTTCCTTGAATCCTACAAAAATCAAGTGAACGAATGGTTTCTGCTAGAATCGGGGGAATTGGATTGCATCCAAACTGGATCTGTGAGAATAGTTTGGCTACTTTGATATCAACATACCCTTTAATACTTGGAAATAGTACCACGCCGTAAATACACAAAGCAAACAAAGTCAATGCCTTATCACCTCTCAAATCTCGTTTAATCAGCTTGATGAGATAATCTACTGCAACCCCTTCTCCTTTCCCTTTGTCTTTAATGATCTTATCCATATCTGATTTATCCTCTTCTAAAATTTGTGATAAGACTTTTCTTCCTGCAATTTCTTGTTGTAGTAGTAAACTTTACCCTCAGCCTGTATAGGAGCTTTCAACATCTCCTCATACTCTTCGATAGTAGGTGTCAACTCCATTTTATTGAACGAGAAGCATCTCGATGTCGGATCCCAAAACTCTATAGCAGCCCTCAAAGCGTGCACATTGACTGGAACATCTAAAAGCACTGCTATTCTCCCATACCTCCTAGTGAATTCTGATCTTTGTACCCCTGAAAATTCTTTCCAAATTTCCCACAAGTCTTTGCCTCCAGTAATATTACTATTAAAAATATTTCCCGATGTCAAAGGAGATTTAATTTTCACTGCAGTGGGAATTCCATGAGTCTCCATAATCTGCTTAGACCACGAGCGAACTGTGCTCTGCTCATCGATCTCTACTGACTGCTCCTTTTTAGACATGCTTACAATCCTGTTATACAATTTTCATATAATGGTTGAATATCCTTCTATTTTTTATTTGGTGATGTGTAAAAGTATTTTTTTTTAAAAAACAAAAAAAAAAATGTGGTATGCATGCCAAAAATGAGGTATTAACTTAAATCACAATATGATGAAATTGGCACACAACATGCGAGGTAAATGTGAGGTTTGAAGTTCTATCTAATGACTGCGAGGCTACCAAGTCGTTTATCATAACAATATTCTTGATCAACATTCTGACAAGATTGAATTGTTATAACAAAGAAACCTCGTCCAGCATTCTGGTCGAGTTAACTTGGGTGAGAGCTTTCATGTGCCTACACGGGAGCCATAGCTCCACGAAGGTCGACAGTACTCGCCTCGGCTAGATCTATAAGGTAAAGCCCGGGTTTGAGGCTTGTGTTTATGTGTGAACATGCAAATTATCACAGACAAACAATCAGTAAAATAAGGCAATAATTAATACAAAAACAAAACAACAAGACCCTCTTAATTAAGTCCCCAGCAGAGTCGCCATGCTGTCGCTGCCTAATTGCGACGCGGAAAAATAAAGAGCCGCCACTAATCATTGGTTTTAAAATTATGGTGTGATTAGTCACCTAGTCATGAAAATAAGGATGGTCTACTAACTTTGAAAATGGGTTCGGGGGTTCATTCACACATAGGGAAGGTATTAGCACCCTATTATGTTCGTTTTGAAAACGATTGTTGTTTTTTTATTATTTATTGTATTAACTAAAGCCTTTTATCTTTAAAACAAAAATATTTTTTTGGTTATTTTTAAATGTCCCATGTTTATTAATCAATATCTCTAAGAATAGAGATATGATTAAATAATTATGAGTGACACGAGGTCATTAGTAAAAGTTTATTTTTTTGGAATTTAACTTCAACATTCTGAAATTAAATTCCTCTTCCTCAAGAGTTCTAAGAGATTTAGCATTCTAATTCTCTTAAATTTCCATCGTCGGAAGGTTTTAAAAAAACGTTTATTTATTTTAAAAATCTTAAAACAAATCATCATTATTATGGAATAGACTTTAGTAGTAAATTTTGGAAGTAATTATATTTTTTATTAATCGATTCGAGAAATTTCATAATTTGAGAAGAAAAAGCCATTTAAATGAAAAAAAAAAAAAGTTAGCATTCTAACAAATTTCAAAAATTTGGATTCATAAAGAAAATATGGAAAATTAGCATTCTAATGATCCTAAAACTTTTTCTAAAAATTATTTTGATTTATAATAGAGGTCTCAAATATAAAAACATACAACATGCTCATAGATAATAAATTTCATATAAATTAAGTTATTGAATTTAAAACTAAAAAATAATAATAAGAATCTGTACAATTACTATGCCAATATGGAATTAGATATAAAATAAATAAAATTAAACACATACATGTATCTCCGAATGTATAAAATTTTATATGATAAATTATTAATAACATGTTGGTTTTGAAAAATGACAATCAGAACATGCATGATAAAAATAAAATAAAGGAAAAGTAATAAAAGAAAAATAAAGTTAATTGATAGCAATAGAGTTTAAAACTTAATATCTAAACAAAAGGAAATCATAACTCATTATAAAAAGACAAAATCATCAATAAATGCATGACAAAATAAATCAAGCAATTAGTCATGAAAACTATATTCTATATTAATAAAAGGGTCTCGTATCTTACCAAAGGAAAATATCCACTTTTTCACGAAGACGGAAATTTTGCTTCAAATCCCCAAAACGAATTTGGTCCACGAAATTGAATATGATTTGCTTCTCTTCTTTGATCAGAATTCAAGTTAGGAAAGGATGATTGGCGGTGGATGAGAATTTTTTTGGGCTAAAGGGTTTATTGGAATTGCCAATTAAGGTTTTGGCCGTAGGTATGAACGAGTGATAAGATTGCAATAATGAGAATGAGGAAGAGATTCCACCGTGAATTAGAATTGTGTTTTGAGCCTTGGGGTGGGGTTCTATTTATAGCCAATATGAGGATTTGATTTGAAATAAGATTGAGATAAAGATAAATACAAAATATCCAATATCAAATATCATATCATATCTCGTTTTAAGTTCCAATTATCTACGAATATTATCAATATCTTATTTTCAAATTGAATTAATCTCTATCTCATCTCAATTTTATAATTATCTTCCGATTTAATTTCCAAACTATTCTCTTCCATATTTAAAATTTAGAATTCCACTTTTATCAAATTTACCCACTTTAAAAATGGTATTAATTTAAAATTCTTATTTTTATTATTTCAATAACAAAACTAAAAATTAAAAATTATATCAACGAAAATTGTTAGTTCTTTTTTTTAAATTATATCGGACAAAATTGATGTCTACAGACTCTTTACCTTGATTTTTAGGATTTTCAGTGTTGCTTGGTAAGGATCCTTGAGCTCGATTACTCATGGATGAAGCCATTTGTCCCATTTGAGTTTCTAAATTCCTTATTGAGGCGGCTTGATTTTGGAGCATTGCAGTTTGGTTTTGGATCATCGCATCAGTTCTACCTATGTATTCTTTCATCATAGTAGCAAGGGCAGCGATGGAATCTTCACCTTGAGGTCTTTGAGGAGGTGGGGGACGGGCTTGTTGAAAATCAACCAGGTCTTTGTTGAATATGTCTTTGGTCCAACACCTTGATCTTTCCAGGGAAAAATTTAGGTGTTGCTTCCAACCGGGGTTATATGAATTAGAATAAGGATTGAAGTTCTTATTATACCCTACATAGTTCACTGATTCAGGATTAGATGGACATCCTTCATAGCGGTGACCTTCTCCACAAAATACACAAGTCTCAGAAAGTGCATTCACCGTTTGGTTATTCCCACCCAAATCCATCTTCGTTAAAGTACTATTCAAAGCAGCCAACTGTGCTATCAAATAATTCGAATCATTCCCACCATAATTGACATTGGTTTTCCTATCTTGGTTCAAGCGTTGATTTGGCCAACTTAGGTTATTCCTCGCTATTTTGTTCAAGATGGCACAAGCCTCATTGTAAGTCTTGGAAAGTAATGCTCCTCCCGATGATGAATCCACTTTATCCCTTGTGTGAGAACACAATCCATTATAGAACATTTGCATTTGGATCTTATACGGGATTCCATGGTTGGGACACTTTCTAATCATCTTCTTAAATCTCTCCCAAGTGTCATACAAGGATTCATGCTCAAATTGTTCAAAGGAAGTGATTTGGCTCCTAAGCTTGTTTTCCTTAGTAGGAGGGAAATATTGAGTCAGAAATTCTTCCACCAGGTTATCCCAACTTGTTATCGATCCTTGAGGCAATGAATTTAACCAATCTTTTGCTAGGCCTTTCAAAGAATAAGGGAATAATCCTAACCTGAGGGCATCCTCCGAAACACCATTCATTTTAAATGAATCACTAACTTGAACAAATAACTGCAGATGAGCATGTGGATCCTCATTAGGTGTTCCATTAAACTGTCCCGCACTTTGCAACATTTGGAACATAACCGGTTTCAACTCAAAGTGATTTGCTTCAATTTCTGGCCTAACAATCACAGGACCGAAGTTAGGCATCACATATTTCTGAATGACAGTGTCCTGTTCATCAGGCACAACTATCTGTCGGTTTTCCATCTCTTCTTTTTGAACAACTTTCTTTTGTTTTTTTCCTTTTTTCCTCTTGTGAAAAGTTTGTTCAATCTCTTGATCGTACGGAATCAAAGCAGTTGTTTCCTCGTCGCTCATACAAGATTAATATCCTGCAAAGAACAAAGAAAACAACAATAAAATAAAAATAATCAAATTAAACTAAATGTTATGACACCAATTAAACCTAAACTAATCCCCGGCAACGGCGCCAAAAACTTGTTGTGTGAAATCGTGATACGCAAGTTCACGCAGTCAAACAAGTAATAAAGTGATAAGAAAGATATCATTCCCACGAGGATTAGTGATTTAAAATGGTGTTAACAATTAATTTAAAGAAAATAAAAACAATGATAAATTGAGGTGATTTGATTTATGAAACTAAACTAATAAAATTGTGAAATTATGCAAAACGAAATAAATAAATTCTAAATTAATTAAGGAAAATAAGTATGATGGTCTAAAGTGACTAAAAGTACTCCTAAAATATGCAAGAATATTAAAGTGATGAAACTATGTAGAGACAAACGGTTGGAAAATCAAGAATCCCCCTAAAGAGCCTTAGAATTCAAAATACTGCAGCAGTGCTGTGGCTGTGATGCAGCATTCTGCAATATTAAATTCACTTTTTATGCAAGTAAACCCATTTGTTCAAGTGACTTCGTCAAGCCTAACATGATTATGATTACTAATCCTATTTAAATCCTATGTCTAGGTAAAATCGGATTAAGAAATTATGGTTTTAGTGTTCCGGTTTAGGCTTTAGGGTGTAATTACATATGTCTATGCATTACTAAATAACAATTCAAATAATCATTAAACCCTATCAATCAATATTTTTCCATTCAATTTTAACCTTTTCAGAATTAAAACTAAACTAAACAATTCACTTAGGTTGATCAAGCATAAGCAAAGAGAATAAAAATATCAAACCATTGATTGAGCATAAATATTGAATTCAATAAAGCTTTGAAAACTAATCTCCCTTAGCGTTCATCCATCAATTCCAACCTAAGAAATTTAGTTCATAATGAAACCTAAATTAACAAAAGAGTTTAACAAAATAAACACTAAACCTAACACAACTTGAATTCAATAATGAAATTCTAAAAAGATGAAGAATAAAGAAAGGAAGGAAGAGTAAAACGAATTTCTCTAATGGCGAGGAAAGATCCTTCACGTATTTGCCTTCGCTTCTGTCTTGCACGTCAGCCTGCTTCTATCTCACGTTGCTGCTTCTCTGTCTTACGTTCTCTGCCCCTTTTTCACGTACATCGTGCTTCTCTGTTTTTTTTTAGGTTAATTCCTTTCCTCTCTTGCTTTTGGGCTTGGGTTTGGGCTTAATCTCCTCCAAATTTTGCTTCTAAGTTGGACCTCAATGGTAGGCTATTTGTTTCTTGCGTGGATGTGCTGAAACAGGCCCAAAAAGATGAATTTTTAATCCAAAAATCGTGATCTGCACTGCTGTCCAAAACTGTTCCAGTGTGCTGCAGCACGGCCACATCACTTTTGAAAAATCTGCACTTTTTTCTTTGTTCTTGCATGAAATTTGTAATTTTTTAGGACTCTCTTTCATTTAAATTGACAAAATTAAATATCAAAAGCCAAGAACATTCCTAAATATACTTTAAAGTGCTAAAAAAAACCGAGTTTTTCCCAAAATAAGCTTTAATAAAGAATGATTCTAAATGAGTTCAAAGTGCACAAAATATGAGCAAAGTTCAATCAAATAATTATCACTTAGGCATTAAAATAGGACCAAATACCTCTATTTTGTAGAGTTATCAGCTGTCTTGAGGAGGAAGAATCGGTCCAGACCGGTTCAGGGCCAATTTTGACTTTTTTGATTCAGTTCTCATAAAATTGACCTTAATTTAATATTATTTTAGGTCTTGGGCATCTTTAGGAGTCTTTTTGGATTCATTTTGAGGCTGTTTGCTTATTAAATTTGCAATTAAGGTAGGTTAATTCGTACTTAGAAGCTTAAATCAAATTCCTTTTGTTTGCTTGTTTATTGTATGATTATTAGGATGTCTTGGAAGATGATTTATTGATTTTAAATATTATTATTATGTGCTTGTTTTATTTGTGAATATTGTATTTATTTATTTTATGTTTGTTAGTTGGTTAGGTGCTATAATTAGGGCCTAATAACGGTTTAAGTTTAAATTAACATAATAAATACCTATTAAATTTGTAGAGTTGGATGCTATGGCACGCATCATGGGTGGCCTTATACCCGACTATGATACATATTTTCAAGATGCATAGCATGACATGTATCACTTGTGGTCTCGTATTTCGCGGTGATACCTATATGCAAATTTAATAATAACAAAGAGGTAGAATTTGATTGGTGGATAGTTAGTGTCCATAGAGGTTATAACTCGAGTTGAACATAATAAACACCTATTAAATTTGTAGAGTTGGATGCTATGGCACGTATCATGGGAGGCTCTATACCCCATATTGATACATATTCTCAAGCTATATAACATGGCATGTACCATTTGTGGTTGCGTATTCTGCGGTGATACCTATATGCAAATTTAATAGTAACAAAGAGATGTTGTAGGCTAAGTACCTATTAATTATTGACAAATGAGTCAAGGATGAGTATCCATATGTTATTACAACTATGTAAATCTTTGAATTTGATTTGCTTCTTTGAGTTGAGAGTTAATCTACTAAGCTAAAAACTCACTGTATTCGAATGTTCTGCAAACTTTTATTTTGCATGTAACACTGGTAAAATGGAAACTGAGGCGGTTTATGACGAGGATGGCGCTACACTTAGAGGCCTTAGGATATATGTCTGTTTGTTTCACCATTTTCAGATACTTTATCTTTTGACAACTGATGTCAGTTAACTTATGGATTTTCTTTTGTTTATTTCAATTGCTTTTATGTTTTAAATATTGGCGCCAAAAAGTTTCTTTATTATCCATTATTCATTTATTTTATGGATATTTTGAGTCGGGTTGTCACAACAACTCACTATAGCTTGAATTTAGGTTCATTTTAGCGTGCATTCTATTGAAGAATCAGTTACGGTATAGTTCACAATCACAATTACCTTGTCTTAACCGGGGTCCAAATTGAAGGTTTTCACGCTTTTGGCCAGGATTGAACCTCATTACGATCTTTAATAACATGCCTCAATTTACCACAATAATAATAGAAATCTGGAAGTTTTTCATACGTGACATGTATCCAAGCATCATCTACCATAGCTCCCATTTTAACCTTTAAACCTCTTCTCAGATATTTACACACATCCAATTTAATCCCGATCCTCATCGTTTTACCACAACAGATTTCAAAATCATCTACACCAACTTCTTCAATAGTTCCCAACAGACTAACCAGAATCATTGCCATTTTCCGTGAAAAGCAAACTATAGGTGGTTCATGTAAATGAACCCAAAAAGTTGCCAATCGAAACTCCAAAAGGAGAATCTACATAAAGAGAACTCTAGAGAGCATTTTTAAAAAAACTAATTGACATATTTGATAAAAAATGATATATTTATAAATATTTTAGAATTTTTTATTAAATTTAAATCATTTCTAAAAAAAATGTAACATTTGTAAAAGTTATATAGTTTTTTTTTTTTTATTTACAGATTTAGTCACCCCAAATAGAATTTGTTAGAATCAAATTTTAATTGGAAAAAAAAAACATACAATTAATTAATGAATAAAATCACATTTGACATTAAGATAATAATTGGATAGCGAAGAGGCAAAGAAATGAATCCAGCCACCGCTAATTGGACCTAATAATCGGTAGGAAGTAAACTCATATTTGCATTTTGATTGATTTTGATTTCCCAATTCAAGATCAAACTCATTTCCATACCCACTCTCACTCTTCAAAACTTAGAGAGAGAAACACCACGAATCTGAAAAAAAAATATTGTTTTTCATGCTGAATCTGATGATCTACCGTTAATGCATACAAAATCTTTACTGAAAGTAACAGGAATTTCCTTGAGCTGGTTGATTTCAGGTACTTTTTGCTTCCTTGCTTGTATGTTTTTTGAGAGATTTTTTCATTTAATTTGAGGGAAATATTTATTTTAATGGAAAATGACAGATTAGAAAGTGGAATTTTGCCTAAAAGTATGGAAAAAAATCGAAAAGTTTTGATTTTCTTGCCATTCATTGTTCAAGAATTTGAAATTTTCATCTTCTTGGCTAAAGAATGCTTTTAAATTTTTAGGAATTTCATTTTGCCTTTTCAATTTGTTGCAGATTTAACTTGACAGCTTATTCAGAAAAGGGAAAAACTTGAAACTTTGATAGCCCTAACCATGCTGTAGTGGAGCTTGAAACAAGAATTTTTAAATTTCTGTTGATTTCAAAATATGAGCTATTGAAATCTTGGAAATTGATTTTGTCACGAATGAAGCTAGATTAATTCTGATGAACATATTCTCTGGATAAGCATCTGGGTCAACGTGTTGGGTTTTTGGCATAGGTGTTTGTTGGAAATGTGGAAAGACGATGAAACCATACTTGAAGGAATTTAGCTTAAAAGTAGATTGTTACCTCAAAAGAGAATAAAGGAAAAAATAAAGAAACTATGGAAGACTGTTCAAAATATTCCCATAGTCCTGCTCATTTAGCAGTTGCTCGTCGAGACTACGTTGCTCTCAGATTCATTGTCTCCACCCTACCACGCCTGGCCAAGGCTGGTGAGATCAACACTGAAGGAGAGTCTATTGCAGCAGAGCTGCAAGCTGATGCAGTCTCTGCTGTTATTGACCGCCGTGATGTACCCGGTCGTGAAACGCCCCTCCACCTTGCGGTACGTCTTCGTGATCCCATTTGTGCGGAAATTTTGATGGCAGTTGGAGCAGATTGGAGTCTTCAAAATGAGCACGGTTGGAGTGCTCTTCAAGAAGCAATCTGCAATAGAGAGGATTCAATAGCTATGATTATTGCACGGCACTATCAGCCTCTGGCTTGGGCAAAATGGTGTCGTAGGCTTCCTCGCATTGTTGCCTCGGCAGCCCGTATACGTGATTTTTACATGGAAATGACTTTTCATTTTGAGAGTTCTGTCATTCCATTTATTGGGCGAATTGCCCCATCAGACACTTACCGGATTTGGAAGCGTGGGTCCAATCTCCGTGCAGATATGACTCTAGCTGGTTTTGATGGTTTTCGAATTCAGCGTTCTGACCAGACATTTCTTTTTCTTGGAGAAGGCTACTCGTCAGAGGATAATGCTACAACTTTAGCGCCTGGTTCTTTGATTGTTCTTACCCACAAGGAGAAGGAAATTACAAATGCTCTGGAAGGAGCTGGTGCACAACCAACTGATGCAGAAGTTGCCCATGAAGTAGATTTGATGTCAAGAACAAATATGTATAGACCAGGCATTGATGTTACTCAGGCTGAGTTGATTTCTCATTTGAATTGGCGACGACAAGAAAGAACTGAGATGGTTGGAAATTGGAAAGCAAAAGTATATGATATGCTTCATGTAATGGTGAGTGTGAAATCAAGGCGGGTTCCTGGTGCTATGACTGATGAAGAGCTATTTGCTGCTGATGATGAAGAAAGATTAGCCCATAGTGGTGAAAATGATGAATATGATGATGTACTAACAGCAGAAGAGAGAAAGCAGTTGCATTCTGCACTTCAGATGGGGAACTTGGATACCCTTCCTGAGAGTGGAGAAGGGGCTGTGGATTGTCCGGAAAATGGGTCAATTGGTGGTTCCTATGATAATTGTGAATCTAATGGCATTGTTAAGGAGAAGAAGAGTTGGTTTGGTTGGAATAAAAAAAATGCAAGGAGTGATGAGCCTGATGATTCAAAGATTATAAAGAAATTCTCAAAGTTGGCCCCGGAAGGTAGTAATCATAAAGTAGCTGATCCTCCAAACCCTTCAGATTTTTCTTTGGAAGATTCAGGAGATAGCAGGAAGGGAAAAGATAAGAGTGGTAAGAAGAAAAAGAAGAAAGGAACCACTAGCGAGTCTAAGAATGAGAGTGAATACAAAAAGAGTTTGAGACCAGTCTTGTGGTTGACACAAGATTTCCCTTTGAAAACTGATGAGCTCCTGCCTTTACTTGACATCCTTGCCAACAAAGTGAAGGCGATTCGGAGACTAAGGGAACTCCTGACTACAAAATTGCCTCTTGGCACCTTCCCTGTGAAGGTAATCCTACAAATTTAGGCGCTTGTCTGATTAATTTTTGGGCGCTTGTCTGATTAATTTTTAGATGAATTCACAATAATTTTCTTAGGTGCATGTCTGGTTTTTTTTAAAGATGAATTCACAATAATTTTCTTAGGCGCATGTCTGATTTCATTAATGTTTAAATATTCTAATACTTACACTTCTCTCTGGTTTAGTTAATTTTCACATTTATGGCATTTATGTCTTCTCTCATCTTATGTGATCACATTTATTTGCATGCCATTTCTTCCTTATGTATAACAGTTCCATTTAAAACTGGATGTGAAGCTATTCCCACTGTTGTAGTTTCATATAATAGCAATCCTTAATCGAGATTTCCTTACAGTCTCTGCTTCTGAAATCAGATATAAATTTGATGTATATCAGTTGATGTGAAATTAGTTTACCTGGTGTTGATTAATCTGCAATGAGTTGTCCCAGGTATGTTGAAAAATGATGAGCAGTAAATGGAAAATGTGCAAATGAAGTAAAGTGTCTGCTTGTCTTTTCTACTGTACTTACAATTAGCAATTTATATGCCTTTGAGCCATTTATAAATACTGAGAGGTGGTCTCTTCAGTTTTAATTTTAAGAAATGGAAAAAATACTAAACTGCCTACTCATATGTTGGTTCGGGTGTTCTGCAACTTGCAAGCAGATCCCTCTTATATTTTTTCTACTTCCTACACAATTGACGAATTTTCAAATTTATATTTTCTATCGTTATCATTGTCTTATGTATATATAATTATTTATATCCAAATAGTTGTGTGAAACTTCTATATGCGTACCAAGGTCAATTATCAGTCTTCCCTTGCCAAATCTCATTCTTCTGCCTATGGTAACCACCCTCCATCACACAAGATCCGTCTTTTTACCCCCACCCACCAAAAAAAAAACCTTATAGTGCCTCCCTTCCTCGTTAACCCTCTTCTATGGGTCCTTTTCTCATGATCCCAATCTGGGAAAAACCCCTTCCTTACATCAAGCCCCTACATCTCACACAACAATCCTTTTCCCTTGCCCTCTTCGTTATCTTTTTTTTTTTAACTCTGATATTTTGTCCCTTTGATTGCATTTTTTAATTGTTAGCAGAAGAAAAATCCAAAAAGGTGTGAAAAATAGTTATTAGGAAATATATGGTGAGAGGCTTAGAATACTCAAATTGTTTCCCCTTGATGCAATGCATAAAATGTATAATTGTTTTCAACCTGCAGGTTGCCATCCCTATTGTCCCAACCATCAGGGTCCTTGTTACATTCACGAAGTTTGAGGATCTTCAGCCAGTGGAAGAGTTTGCGACTCCTCCTTCCAGTCCAGACCATTTCCAGGATGCTAGAGGAAAGGAATCCGAGGGATCCTCATCATGGATTTCATGGATGAGAGGAAGTCGTGGTGGGCAGTCAAGTGATGGTGACAGTCTTCGGTATAAGGATGAAGTTGATCCTTTCCAAATACCATCAGACTATACATGGGTTGATGCTAGTGAGAAAAACGCAGGATGAAGGCGAAGAAAGCCAAGAGTAAGAAGCATAAAAAGCATGCAGCTGGTAGAGGCGGAAGTACGGGACCTCAGGTGAGTGGGGATGTAGAAGAGTAATTACAATGCAGAATTCTCATTGCGGTACTTGAGCAATATGAAGGCGCAAATGATATTTGCAACCGACCATTATTCTTTCCTTCAAGTCGGTATGTAAAGCATACTGAATACTTGTAATGTTCTGCCAATTTTTCTTGATTAAGAGTGTTATCTGCTTCACTTCCATTTCTTTGTTCCTTTCATCTTTTTCCATGAAGAGGAGGAATCGAAACTACAGTTTCCTTCTTCTTCTATAGCTGTATTCTCACTGTTTCTGCAAACGCCAATCTTTTTGTATCTATCGATCCTAAATTTACACTTCCATTTGTATTCTCTTAGGTAACCTAACAGGATTGTTTACTTTCTTCTCATTTGAAAATTTACACTTTCATCCCTATTCTCATAGGGTAACCTTACAAACTTGATTACATTCTCTATTTTCTCATTTGATTTATTAGAAATTTTGTTTCTTCTCCTAATTTGGGTTTTACAAAGTTGTTAAACTAGCCTGGCCTGGCAGGGGGGCCTTTAAGCTTGTCTGTGTCCTTTTCCATGTATTAGAGCTTTCCTTTTGTATCCTATATTTATGCTATTTGATGTTTATGGTGTTAATAAGAATAAAGTTGAATAATGGAATTGAAATTGGACGGTTCAATTGTTTGTAAGATAAGTTGGTTGTGAATTGCTCACCTTTTCTGAACTTAAACTACCTGTTGAAATCCTAACATGATTGGTACTTACTAGTTTAGGGCAAGTTTGATAACTCTCCTCGTTTCTATTTCTTGTTTCTTATTCCTATTTTTTTTTTAAAAAGAAACAAAAATATGTTTGATAATCTGTTTAGTTTCCTGGAAGAAAATAAAAAATAAAAATGTGTCGTAACTATTTTTTGTTTTTGTATCTCATAAAATAAAAATATGTTGAAAATATTATAACTTTTAATGAATTATTTAAAAATATTATATCAACATAATTTTTGAATACATAAAATATATTTTATAAGTCAAAACGGAATGATGTAATAATTTAAGTATTTCATCAATATAATTTTTGAATATATATAATATATTTTATAAGTCAAAATGGGACAATATAATAATTTATCAATGTGTTGAAAATTTTAGAAACAAAAATGAGAAATAAGAAACTAGAATTTGTTGTTTCTAAAATTTTCACACAATTTTGGGAAGGGTTCGTAAAAAAAAAAAAAAAAAACAAGAAATAAAAAGAGTTACCAAACAATTCTATTTCTTAAAAATTGAGAAAGAGACAAGAAATAAAAATCAGAAAGTTTACCAAAGGGGCATTTAGTTTTCATGAAATTGGACACTCCAATACATGAAAAACTGTATAAGGAAAAAAAAATCAAGTCCAAATCGTAGATTTTATTTCTCGTTAAAATGGATTATTATAAAAATTACACTAATTTGATATGTTTTTCATTATTTTTAATGGAAATGGAATATGTGATCGATGTAGACAAATAATATATCCCAATTTTATTAAATCTAATTGTGTTTTGTAAATTTATAAATCATTGTTGGATAACAAGCCCATTATTTTCTATTTATAGAGAATTCATGTGTTTAGGAGTTCTATGATTAAATAAACCAAAATTTTACCATGATTGTAATTTTAGAGAGACGTGAAAGGGAAAGCCTATAGGGTCGTTTCTGTAAATAGACAACGAGCACTGAAAACCGTTTTTACGCTAGATTTGATGATCCCAATCTTATTCACCGCAACTTTATGTATTTGTTATTGTTTAGTATTGAAAATCTTTATACCATCTAGTATTTTGTAAATAAAAAAAACTCAAGTCTATGATTTGCGTTTATACTTTTTTCCCCCTGATCTAACCGGTGCTTGAGAATTTAATTTTATTCAAGTTCGATAAGTTTATTTAATTCCAGTGAGGTTCTTGTGATAGTGCATGTTCTTGGTTTATGTAAAAACTGCGTCTTTCATTATCATTGATACTAGTTATATTAGTTGACTTTTTGATGATTCCATTATTTCGTATCTAACTTGTGATGTCTAGTTTATAATTATTTACTATTAGTAATCATATTAATTATTTATCTTATTTACTTTTAACAAATGAGTTTTAGAAAAGGAAAATTATCTTTAAAAAAAAAAAGATAAAAAAAAAATGATATTGAAAACATAAATAGCTAAACATCAAATTATTTTCAAAATATTCATAGGAAGAGAACATATTTTAAATCAAAGGTCGCTTATAACATTCTTTTGTAAAAAAAATGATTTAAATCTTCTTTTTAGATATTACATTAGATGATAGAAATTTTTTATACTGAAATCTACAATTAAATAGGAATGAAACACTTATACCATGTCCAACTTAGTATTTCATATTTTATTGTTGCATTTGGTAAGAATCTAATTGGAAATTTTGGAAGTGTCCATCGCTTATTTTTAACTTTTTCGGTTCATTTCAATATAATTTCTAATATTTAATTGGGCTGATTATTGAATTTTGAACAAAAATATGTTTTTTTTAGTAAATAAATTAAACAAAATACAAGTAATTCAAATGGGATTGAGATTGGGATTGATAGTCACATTGACACCAAAGGAGGAGAAGAGAAGAAATGCCATTTAGATTATTCAGAAAATGGAGACAATGGAAGCATCAAGAGATCACATAATCCATCATGGCAAATCTTCTTATACACAATTAGTTGGGACATGCTTTAGACAATAAATCCATCCTCTGTGGGTGGAAAAAAAAATTAGAAACTCCTATTTCAACACAATATATTAATGGGGGAGCTCTCCTAAATCAATGGCAAGTTGCTTCTTACACTAAGGATTGGGATTTACCCTGATACTCTCCCTTGTTTCAGTTTATCCTAACTTTCAGAAGCAACAGAGTGCCATTGTCGAATGTCTCAGCCTAGAGACGGATTTCTATAATGCTGTTACATCTGCTTTGGCTCGTTTTGCGTCGGGAGAAGAACACTTACCTTCACCTGATTCGATTGTTTCGCTTTCATGTGCCTTCTGCTTCCTGTTTACGGTTGGGGAAGTTTCTTCTTGTGTGCCATCGGCATTTCCTGTGCTAATACGGACTGTGACATTGTTTTGTTCTAATTTTTCTGGTTGGTCATCTTCACCGGGCTGATTATCCCCGACCGACGAGGATGGCTTCAGCTTGGTTTCCATCTTTCTTTGTTGCTCAAACATCTCCTGAAGACACTTACCCTGCTCTTCAATCCGTAACTGCAAATTCCTTTGAATCTGTATCCATTAAATTTAAGTACCAAAAATTAGAATCTTTTGTAAACTCAACTTCATCAAAATACCATTGATCCAATCACGTATGAAATTTAAATAAAATGAAAAAGACTTGGTAACTAATTGAAATTAAAAGTGGCGTTCCAGGGTTGAGATTAATAATCTCTCTTCATTGCCTTGGGCTAAATCTGTCGGCTAAATCATGAACAATATCCCATCAGTTCATCACCAATTATCAAACTTACAGTTCCCCAATAATCATTTGGCTTATAAAAAAACCTTTAAAAGTTCCAACAACCAAACGATACCACACGGTTATAAACGTGATAATACCACACTTTCAAGGGTGAACTCAGTTATCTCGTCATCTCAGAAACTAGAGTTCCAATTTGAGTTTGAACAAGGGGTCTAAATAAGAACACAGACATTATGATCTTAAGAAAGTACAAGAAAAAAAATTGTCCTGAATAAGTTTAAATTTATGACTCCAAGAAATAAGTTTTTTTTTTTTAATAAAAAATCATTACCAGCCACAACCAACAAAAGGTTAACAAAGGTCAGAATAAATATGCTCTCACTATCCATGAACTCTGTTGCTCATTGGGGCCAA
The DNA here is from genome assembly GCA_028015215.1 of Gynostemma pentaphyllum. Lineage (NCBI taxonomy): Eukaryota > Viridiplantae > Streptophyta > Magnoliopsida > Cucurbitales > Cucurbitaceae > Gynostemma > Gynostemma pentaphyllum. The sequence continues at coordinate 49,087,063 of CM051351.1, read as the reverse complement.
AAGCCGAAGAAGGAAAATACATAGTCAAGTTTGCAGAGAGGCTGAAGTGGTTAGTATATGTCATTGTCACCATAACTCAATTAACTTACCTGCCCTATTAATTAAATGAGACATGAAGTAAACTGAAAAACAAACCTCAAGTTGTTCATGGAGCCGCTTCTGAACTTCCATTTGCAAACGTAATGCTTCAGTGATCCCCATACTCCTGTATTATAAATCAATACATAAAGCAAAACATGTTCAGCACAAGATTAACCTCACAAAAAATGTCGACGATTTTCATTTTTTATGTTAATTGAACCTACAAAATCATGAATTTCAAGGAGTAAGACCCATTAGCATTTTTACCTTTAGTATAAAATTAAGCAGACTAATGAGTGGGGGAATTAGTACACAGTTTATACACATCAAAATATGCTGCAATTCAACAGTGAGAAATCTCCATAAATTAGCAAATTTAGGTTGCATATTGCATATAATTACATGATATTTTATCATCAAAACTAGAAAATTCTCAATAAACATTATTGAGCAACTGTTATATGAGTTTAAACAGAAACTTTAGCTATTCAGTCTCTCAAGAAAATGCATTGCAAGTGAAGTAAAAGGTTATAGAATAATTTATTGTTCGTTGTCTTGATTACATCTAAAGTTACAAAAGTAGAATAGGGGAATCACGGCTTGATTTGCAGCCTATACTAGCCTCAAGATAAGGGAGAGGGCTAAATCAAATCCTTTCACAAAGTTTCCTAGTGTTGTTCAAAAAATAGAGAAATATATAGAATTCTGGATGCTTCAACAATTGATATAGTTGTTGGTGGTAATACTGCTTTTAGAGTAATTATATTTTATTCTAAAAATTATAGTTCCTCCTCACTTTATGATGATATGCTACTGCAAATATTTAAACTTTGCATAGCTCAACTATTTTTGTTTTTTGTTTTTTTGCAAGAAATTAGAATGTCAAGGCATTGATTAAAGTTCCTTTCCTCGTAATTTTTATAAATTTTCAGTGCATTCCTAGTTTCCAGGATGCCCTTGGATGACATCAATCAGAAATCAATTGTTTAAACATCTGAGAATCTTAGGGTACTGTATTTGTTGTTTGACAGAGAGGATACCTGTGAATATATGGAAATTAATAGGAATTGTGTATATATATATATATACTTTTTTTTTTAACAAAGAAACACTTTTCAATTTTTTTGGGATAAGAACCAATTTCATTGATATATGAAATATACAAAAGAACAAGCCCCAGTGATTACAAAAAGCTCCGCCAATTAGGAGCCATTATCGAAGGACATAATTACAAAAATCCGTATCTAAAGAACTCCAAAGCGAGGTATGCCACAACAACTGACTCCCAAACCTCATTGGCATCCTTGTACTCGTCCTGAAATAACCATTGTTTTTTTCCCATCAGCAAAGCTACAATATAGTTCTCACCACAATGTTCTAAAGAACTTTAGCCTTTCCCAACAAGTTACTGCCACAGATTAGACCATAAAAGGCAGTAAGGGGCATTCCAATTAAGGGGGATGTGAACCAAAACGATGCTCATAAGTCTGTTCCAAAGGCCAGCCAAAAAGAAACAGTGGAAGAACAAATGCCCAGCATCTTTACTATCTAAGTCATGTAAAAGGCACCTATTGGGAGAAAGGGGCCTCTTGGGAAACTTTCTTTGAACTTTATCATTATAAGCCTCCTTTAAGCAAAGTTAACAAAAACATCTTAAAGAAACACTCTTCGTTGAAAAATAAAAAGTTCTACTTCAAAAGATATCTCCCATAGGAGTTAAAAACACTACTATAATTCCTAATAATCACATTGGGAGAGTAATTACAAAAAGGTTTAAATAAGGAACACCAATGAGGCAATGAACCATAACATTATCCAGTATTTCCATTCAAGATGAACCTTATCCCTAAAAAACCTACAATTCCTTTGTCACCAAATATTTCATAACAATGCTATAATAGTGTTATTCCACAGCAACTTCTCCTGATCCCTAATCCTGGTCCATCCAAGAACAAATTGTGTTGCCTTGGCTTGCCTAATCTTGACCTAAGACAGCAGATAAAATAAAAAAATTCTCCAACAAGCTTCACTAAAAGGGCAATTGAAATATTAAGTGTTGTGTTTCAGTTTCTTTCTTACACAGCAAGGGATTAAAATACCACCCAGGTCACCTTTTCCCCAGCCAATCCACTGTTTTCATAGCTCCAGAACAAAGGGACCAACAAAAAACCTTCACTTTCTTTTGGACCTTTTCCATCCTACACTGCGTCCACACCACAGACTTCGCCAAGGCTTCCACCCCATCGACTTTTGATTTAAAAAACAGGACTTAGCTGGAAAGTTTCCACTACCTTCCAATCCTTGCATCCTACCGCATAAAGTCTTTTTCTATGAAGAGTTTCAAATAAATCACAGAATTCAGACACTTCATATATCAAACTGCTCCGATTCCTCCCACAAATCACTTACTATAGCATCTTTGCAAAAGCAATGTTTAAGGGGCATTTCACTCAACCACCTGTCTTCCCAAAATATATTTTCCTCCCATTACCAGCACTTATCATAGTGTCGTTTTCTAAGGAGCTTCTCAACCTGAAGATAGCTTTCTATGGGCTCCTATTACTAACATTGCTTGTAAGATTTGTAAACCACTCAGAGTTCACAACCATGGATGCTTCTAACGATCTTAAACAATCAAGAGCCACCTTTGTGAAAGAACCTCCATCCCCATGTAATATAATGTTGTTATTTTTTCAACAATGCCCTTTTCTATGAGTATCAAGGTTAAAATATACAAGTATATGTACCACATATCAATTTGCTCATAAATTAACCAACTTTATTGACAAAATACAAATCTAATTTACTTCCCCAAGAATTTGTATTACTTTTGAAGTCTAATTAAATTGTAACTAATTGATTTTAAGTTAATAAAGAAGAATAATTGAAAGCCATTCAAATTTATTACGTAAATTTACAAGTAATTAATCATTCACAAAATTTAAATTATATTTTGATTTGGTTTGCTTAATAAAAAAATGATGGAATCAAATTAAACTGAACATAAAATAATTCAATTAGATTACAATCTTTTAAGAAAGACTCCTAGCATAATAGAATGAACTTATATTTTTTTAACTAAACTTTTCATGTACTCTGTTTGTTTAAGTAAATATGATGGAAAAAAATCAGTGTTTTAGAATTTAATTGATCAGTTCGTCTTATTCAAGGAAAGCAATTGGTCCCAACAATTTAGTCGAAAATCAAATCAAACAAACTGATGACCCTACAACTTGAGGCCTACATTTGGGAGGTCCCTATATTAAGCTATCCCCAGTATCAAATTATCAACCAACTGCATCTCAGCAGTAGCACATCATAATCCAAGAAAGTAAACCTTTCAATTTTTTGGCTGATTTTTTTTTTTTAAAGAAATTCAAGAGGTTTTAACATCCATGAAGGAAAAAAAAAATTCAAATAGATAAATTGATGTTACAAAGATGGTTGCGGATTTAACACCTCCTCTTACAGCAAGAATGTAAAAGCATAGGCACAAAACACACAAGATTCAAAGGAGAAAAATTACTCACGTTTTCAAGTCTAGAGATTTCATCTCCTCGATAGGATTTGATTTTTTCTCTGAAGATCCTGGAGAAAGGAAGAAATAATAATTCAACAAATCATCATATATTGCTTTTTCTTGAAAAGTCCTCAAAAGAGAGGTGATTAAAAAAAAGTGACTTATATTCTTCATGTATAATCCATCATCACATGCTATCTGATGAGGACATTGAACGTGAATGTTTACAAGTTACAAAATCAATTTCAGATAACTGCCAAGTTAAATGAGAAAACTGGAATTTTAGAAAAGAATTTAAAGCAGCTAATAAATGATGATGATAATCAAACAAAAAAGAACAAGGGCAACAGTCATCGCTACCTTCTGATGACTCCGGTTTATATCTGGCAGTTCTATATTTCTGACATTTGAATGATAATAAAGCAATATATTAGAATAAACACAAGGCATATCGAGCAAAGCTGCTAACAGGTTAAAAAAAGGCACTGTACCTGTAGGTGGCTTTTTACATGATAAATGGTTAGGCCTTCAACATTCATGAGCTTTAAGACACCCTTGGGAGTGGCATCTGTCATTTGTAATTTAATGTCAATTATTTCTGATTTTAAGGTGCTTTCAAGCTACAGTAAGAACATAATAAAGAAAGTAATATTATACGTTCACTGCCTCCAAGTTTATTGACAGCTTCTACAAATGCCTCATGAAGCTCTGGTGTCCAACGCATTCGAGGTCGGTTTGATGTGTTTGTCGAGAGTGAAGTAGAAACAGAATGAAACTCTACCAGTGGTACTGGTACAGGATCCACTTGATTTGTTTGATTTTGTTGCATGTGAAAATCAGTTGATGATTTTAGAACCTGTAGAATTTGCAATAAAGCGTATAAATCTCAAGGTTAAAAAACCCACAAACATGAAAATAAGTGCACAGATAAACATAAACTTCGGGAGTTCAACATGAATCTACTTTTTGTCAGAAGCTTGGAGTTGATAGGAAGAAGATTGCAAATAGATAATCATACTGCCTAACAATGTTCTCCATAACATATGCTTATACATTCACTGCCAGGTGGTTATACTACACATGGGACGTAAATTTTAAATCACCACTAAACCCAAAAGTTTAAGTTGTTAAATTTTGTTAAACTAAGACACGGTATTCCAGGCAGTAACAAGCACAATGATGGAAATGAAATGAACTGAATGTGAGTGGATGGAAATATATATGGCGACCTTCACAGTTATAGTATTTGAAAGTTCAAAACTAAGCACATACCAGAAACCTCAAGAGTTCAAGAAACCTTAAAATTAGAAGATAAACTATCATATTAGAACACTATTTAATAATAAACAATTGCACATCTTGTTACGAGCAAAGTACTTCACATGCATCATTCACCAAGAAGGCACTCAAGTATTATACAAGTCCCATATACACATTTACCACATCTCAAAACGACCAATCATTGTAGCATCCATAACTACAGTACCTGACCATAACTTGAAGCTAACATAGTTTGAGAAACCCAAAGGATGTACCCACAAAGTACAATATAATTCAGAAGAGGATCATTAACATGGTATAAAAGAATTTTAAGTTTCATTAAAGAATAAAGAATAAACCAACCTCTGGTTTTGGATCTCCAGCACTAACATCAGAGAAGATCTCACTCCAATTTGGCTCCAGTGCATCATCAACAGTGATGAATTGATCAGCCCAATCTGGCCAATCATTCCTCTTAGCTTGGTCATCTGACATCAGGACGCCAGTCATGCTTTGTTCTTGACCATTCTGGCAGGGAACATTCTCAGAAAATTCAAGCAAATCCTGAAGTGAATCTTCACACCAGGATGCATTGTTTTCATTCAAGTTATTGGTCACTATTGTGGATTGTACTTCTGAATGGGAAGAACCATGTAAAGGAAGCAGCGATACGTCATTAGCAGACCGAGAAATGAACTGAGGATACTGGGAATTTCTCTCTTGAGACAAAGGTGACATCAAGGGAAAATCGTTACGAAATCCAGAATTTGATGAAAATAAATGCCCAACAGTACCACTATTGGAAACTAAAGGAGGCGCCTGTCTGGGTATGGTGTTTCTCATAGCTTCACTTTGAGAGGAACCCTGACAAGAAACAGGCAATTTGGGATACTTGTCTTCAAAAGTTGTAGGAAAAACCGGATAAGATGACGACATAACTTCGGAAGCAACCGTCTTTCAGTCACTCTGTAGTGGAACAAATAAATACAGAAAGAGAACAGAATTACACAAAATTTCATGAGCAAATTACACTATATTCAAAGAACATAATCAATGAAAGCTTAGTGAATCGAATACATACAGAAAGAGAACAGAATTACACAATATTTCATCAACAAATTAAACTACATTAAAACAATATATCAATGACAGTTTGTTCTATGTCTCTAGAATTCAATACAAAGAGACGAACAATTCTTCGAATTAAGACCCACATAACCAAAAATCACCAAGAGCCAAATTCTGTACAAAATTAGAGAAAGCACAGCAATCAATAAAATTTCAACCCATAATTCGAAAAAACAAAAGAAAAAAAGAATTGGGTTTGTGGAAAAACATTCGAATATAGACAAAGAGAAGTCCAAAATCACAAAAACAAACAAAAATAAAACTTACCCAGAAACCCAAATAGAATAAAGATGAATATTGAATCAAGCAAAAGGATGGAATTCAAAGAAAAGGGTAAGGTAAGGGTGGAGCTGACGAAAAAGAGCAGGCGACAATGGCAAAGATGTTACGATGTACTCTATATGATGGCTTTGTCGTTTTGACTCTCTCTCTCTCTCTCTCTCTCTCCTAAACAGAAAGGCTAAAAGGGGAGAGACGTATTGAGATTTCTGTCTCTAGGATAGCATCATGATCAGCACTCTCCAAATCCTTCAAGCCATCAGATTTTTTTTCTATCTGATTATTGATTTGATTAATAACCCTTGATTTTGCATGTAGTTTTTTCTTGATATAGCAATGATTGGATAGAGGAATTTGGGAAAATTTTAGTTTATGCCCAATAATTCTAGTTGGCTTAAGTGTTAATGAATGGCCATATATGGAGAAAGGGAAAAGGCAAGTGGGTTTCATTCTCTCTCTTTCTCTTTCTCTTTCTCTCTCTATAAATAAATAAATAATTTGTTTATTTATTTATTTTTAAATAAAATGTCCTAACTCTCTCCACTTGAGCCTTCTTTTTACTTTTTTGCTCAAGTGTGTCATGTTGATGTTGGGTTGTTGTTTCATTGGTGTGATATTGAAACTTAGTTGAAAACGAAAAAATGTTGATTTTCATCTTTGACCCTAATTTGGGTTGTTTGGATTTTTTTTTTTATTTTTTTACAAAAATAAAATATAATATGTTTTAATGATTGTTTTTAAAATTAATTTATGTTTATATATATATAATTATTTTTTATTTTAAAATTATAGATTTGTGAATAGTGATTTTAAAATTCGACTAATAGTGAGTTATGACTAATCTAGAGGGTAAGCATATGTTAATTTAGATTCAAATATCTAATTTTAACATTTTTTTTAGATTAATGCAATTTAATAAGCAAAACAATAAAATAAGTAAGAAATAAAGGTAACAATATACGACGTATGTGAAAACCCCAAAATTCGAGAAAAAATCATGTGCCTAATATTAAAAAAAATCACGTGTAGCCTAAGCCTAAGCAATCTGTTTCATTGGATGTCTTCCAATGTCGCTATAGTACTTTGTCTTCAACTTTAGCCCAAGAGAAACCGGCTAGTTTTATGAAGGACATCGAACATGAACTTGTGTAAATTCCCTTGCGAAGAAATTAATCCATTAATTTTGTTGGAATTTATGCCCTAAAACTTGTAACTTGTTTGATTATTAATAAATAAAAGTGTTCTTCTTATTATGTAATGTAAGCATTTTAATATTATTGTAACTATCTATTAACTGTGAAAATCTCAAGTTATGACTTGTGATCTTATATTGGGTATGTAGAGACATACAAAAGGATCCAATCAAGACATAACTTCAAAAGAGTCTACGTTGTTTGGATAAGGTTGGGTGTCTTATCCGAGAAACACCATTAGCACAACCCACTTGTAATAGTTACAAGTGATTTGATCCGGAACACTCACGTGGAGACATGTAAGTGGGGGGTGCTATATACAATAAAGATTGTACACGATTGGACAATGATATATTTGTAAGCTCTCTCTAAAGCCCATTAGAAAATAAACAAATATATCACTAAGAACATCATTTTGGTTTTATCTTAATCCTGACTGAGTTTGTGAGCTACCTGGGAAATACAGTCCTCTGATTTACATGGATGAGAATTGATACAATAGTTCGTTCAATAAACCGACCATTTTGGGGACCATTCCTAGTAGGGAATTGGGAAAATAATTATTTTTCTAAACATGAAAACTAGAGAAGTGGTTCTCTTAAATACTAGTTCGAGACTTGAATAATGTGGCTCTACCTTCATCCTGGTCGAGAATGACTTGTTTCATGTGTTGGGATTGATGCCCCAGAACTTGTAATTTGAATGTCAATATTATTTATTTAGAATATAGTTAAAACGAATACCATTATATTTTTCTAAGCTAATATGTGCACATTGCCATATATATACAATATATTGCATTCAAATTACTTAAATTCCCTTGAGGAGGTTCCAACTCGAGATACTAACTCAAATAGTCTACAATATATGGATAAAGTTGGGAAAACTTGATCTTGATTGTTAACACAATCCATTTTATAATGATTACAAATGATCTTATCCGGATCATTCATATAACAGACATGCGAGTGAAGGTATCCTATACAATAGTGATTGCGCAAGACTGGACCACGATGTTTTATCAATTCCTTAATAATGCCGTTTAAAAGAAATGATCAAATATCAGTTAGATTATCAAGCGCGATAGATCTTAATTTTAAGTGTGCTATGAACTCTTTCTCGTGGAGTTGTGTCTTTTGATTCACATCATTGAGAATAACCCTTTGGTACATTCAAGCGGACTCTTATTTTGGGGACATAACAAAACGAGGAGCTTAGAACATTTTTATACGAGAAGGGAGTTCACAACTTTCCTACTTTGACAATTTAGTTCGACACTTCATTAAATTTGAGAAATTTAGGTAACTCTTTTGCTGTAGTGATATGTGACTTGAACAAGCGACGTCTCATCTTTCACTGATCATGAAAGTATTTCTCTATAGATATTGTTCATTAGAGAATCAACGAAAACACAATAAACAAGATATAATTACAGGGGTAAAACGATAATTTTGACCCAACTATAATCATGAGTTTTACCACGTGAAGGATACAATACAACTAAACTTGATAAACTAATGGACATAACTTATCTGTAGTAGGGGGAATTCAATTATGAATTTATAGTGGAATAATCCATAGTTAATAATAGTAACTAATAAAATAATGAGTTTAATCAAATTAATTACCTATTTATTGGAGCCCATGATCTATAGGTCCATCGGGTCCTTATACTAACCAAAATATCGTAATAGTAAAATCAAGAGACAAATAATTTAGGTAAATTGGTTTACTTAAATTATGGCGATATTAATTAATAATAAGTTTATTTAAATATAAATTAATATGATTAATTGTTTAAATAATGAATTTATTTAAACGGTAATTAATAATAAAATATTATTAATTTTTTAGATAATGAGTTTATTGAACAGTAATTAATAATGAACTACTATTAATTATTACTTTTAATTATTTAAATAAAGTGTTTATTTAAATTAACTAATAATTAAATTATTATTAATATTCAATTAATAATAAAATATTATCAATCAATATTATTAATTGTTTAAATAATGTGATTATTTAAATGGAAAATAATGATTCAAATATTATTAAATATTTCAATAATTAAATAATTAAGATTATTTAAATAGAAATTAATAATTATATATTACTTGATGATATTTAATTGAGGAATAAAATTAATATTGTTGTTATTAATTATTTTAAATAATGGGTTTTATTTAAATGGTAATTAAAAATTAAATTGATATTAAATTTAATAATTAATTAAATTAGACTCGTTTTAATTTAAAAGATAATTTTAAATGCAATGGGATCAATGAACCCAATTGAATTTTGGCCTAAATAATCAATTAAATAAATTTATTAATTAATTGAGAATAGCATTTTCGGCCAACATGTATTATTTTGCAAATAATTATTTGAATTATTTTTTTTAAAAAGAAATACATAAAATTATAATTATCCAAGATAAAATAAATGAAGGAAAAATAAGAATTTTACTTTTGTATATATCACATATTTTTAGTCAATTTTTTTTAATCTTTGGTGGGATTTCCTAATGTGATTTGACAACCCAAAACTCTATAAATAGGATGTCTTGGCTATTCATAATTAACACAACACAATTTAATTTAAGAATTAAAAATTTTCTTCCCCTCCCATACCCATTGCCAATTTTGCCTAGCAAAATTAAGAAAAAAAATATTTTTCTTCTTCTTAGTTTCTTCTAGTTTGATCACATGATCGGATTTTGCTTGATCTATTGAGATATAGTGTAGAAGTCTTTAATCTAAATTTTACCTTCAACCAAGTCTCCATAAATTTACTTTGTAAGTATTTGTAGTTTTTGAATTTAGCATAAATTTATGAAATTTAATATAAATTTTGCATAATAATAAAGTAGACTCTTGCATGTTAATTAAATTTTAGGTTAAATACACTCCCCCTGCACTCTTAAGCGTTTTTAATTTACACCGCTGAACTATCAATTTAACTTTTTTCACCCCTACACTTTCAATTGACCAACTTCTATCCAATAAATCTGTTAAAACTAATAGCCCTTATTTTTTATTATTTTTTATGCTCAAGGATATGTGAAAAGGCTTTTTTAACCCTAACCTAAAATTAATACTTCAACTCTCTCGTTCTGCTACTCAAATTGAATGATCTTGAGATTTTTTTTTTCAACATTACTAATCTACCATAAAAAATCATTCGCTTTAACTTTATGAGCTCTCTTCAATTCCTCCACCCATTTCTTCAATCGATCCATCATATCGTATACTTCTTCATAACAAACTTTCAACGCTAAGTATTCTCTCTGTGTCAACCCTTTGAATTTCGTCGACGTGTAAACATAAGATTGAGTAGTTTGAGCCCCAAAGATGGAGAAGAAGAGAACGATCTGGATTAATTGACGAGGTTTTTTTTTGGATTTTGGATGAGAAAGATGAGAGAGATTGGATGCATGATGATGTGTGTGTGGTGAAGCTGCATTTCGATTTTATGAAATTTGATGTGTCATAACCATGGGTTGTGAAGATACTAATTGACGAGGTTTGTGGGATTGTGGATGAGAATGATGAGAGAGATTAGATGCAAAATGATGGGTATGTGGTGGCGCTGCATTTCGATTTTATGAAATTTGATGTGTCATAGCCATAAGTTGTGAAGATATAGAGAAGGTGTGAAGACAAGTGATGAGAAAGAAGAGACAGGAAAATAATAAATAAAAAAAATAAAAGCACTTAGGTTAAAAAAGTCTTTTCACATATCCTTGAACATAAAAAAAATAAGAGAATAAAAATAAGTGTTGTTAGTTTTAACATGCTTATTGGACTGAAGTTGGACAATTGAAAGTATTGGGTCAAAAAACTAAATTGATAGTCCAGGTGTAACGGCCTGTTTTCTAGGTAAGTTTTTTTGAATAAATATTATTTGTTTTATAATATTTATTTGAAAAAAATAATAAAGGAAATTGATAATTAATTATTAATTCTTATTTTTTAGGAATTAATTTAATTAATAAATCAATTAATGAATTTTGGACAAAAAAAAAGGAAGTGGCGTGAGACCTCTCAGTTTGGGCGTGAAAACGTGAAACACAGAGAAAAAGGTAGGTTTTTCTTTCTCTTCTTCTTTCCCTAGCCGACGCCTCCCTTGCCTTTATTGGGCAAATTTTGATCGAATCCTTGCTCAATTCTTCGTCGTTCTAGGTGTGGTTCGAGGTTGAATCCGTTGGTGGAAGATTTGTGGAGAATTGGAGAGTTTTTTTTCTTTCAAGTTTTGGATCCAAGGTAATGAAAATTATTTTCTTTTAAATTCTAGAATTTAATGTTTTGAAGTTAAATTTCATCTAAAACCCATTGATTTCTTCATCCCTATCAACAATTCTCACTTCCCAATCAAGAACCCTTCAAACCTTAGAAACCCTAACCTTCATAAATCTGAAAAAGGCCTCCTAACGATCCAATTTATAGCCAAATGAGATGCCGAAAAACACCCCATGGACGTGCATTCACCGCCGTATCAGCCCAGAGTTTGCTGCTGCAAAATTGTGGGCATGAACAGCCAAAAAGTGGGCTGTTTGTGTCGTGTCTTTGTGGCAGTCGTTTGTTGTCTTCTGGTATTTTTTTAGGTGTTTTAGGATAGGCTTTTGAATGTTTTAGATGACGTTTTCAAGTTCTTGAAGTTCTTGGAAAGTAGGGCTCGAGTTCTTGAAATTTCAAGATTTAAGGTGAGTAAATTGTATTGAATGTTGGTAGTGTTTTGATTTTATTTTTTTTCATTAACTAAGTATTTTTAAATTTTATTTGGGCGTTTTAAGATGATATTAGGCATGTTAAATGACGTTTCTCGCTAAATTAGAAGTGTGAAAATTTTAGATTGAAACCATAGAAAAACTAGAGATAAAAGAATGCTAATGGACTAGTTTGGATTTATGTATTTTGAAAATTGATTGATGGATGTTTGTGAGTTATTATATGGTGTTTTAAGAAGATTTTTGAATGGTTTATGACGTTATGAGGCTGCTGGAACTTTAGTTTAAACTATGAGAAAAGTGGAAATAAGAGCATGTATGTAGACTAGTTATCTTCGTTTGATATTAAATTGATGTTTGGAATTTATGGAACTCTTATTTGATATTTTATGGTATTTTTGGATGATTTTAGTATGTTTTAATACTTCTGAAATTTTAGAGTTTATTGTAGGTTTAGTGCCCATTAAGTAAGGAAACTAGGCTAGTTTCGCCCTGTAATGGCGGGTTAATGGTGGGTGACAGTTATGAGCTATTGAAAAGTGTTCTTGGGTGATTTTAGATCATTTTAAGGCTGGAAACATGATACTTTTTCATAATTTTGAATTTTTAAAGATTATGCCTTAAAAGTGAGTTTTTAGGTAGAAACGATGTTTCCATGTGAAAATTTGAACTTAGGCTTGTTAAGCATCTTGGTAAGCAATATTTTTTTTAAATCATATTGTTTTTATGCCTTGAAAAATATGGTTGAAGGTTCACATTAAGTAGGGACATACTTAATGAAGAATATGCCATAAGGTGGATTATTATAGTTGTGCACGACTTAATACCATTTAGCAGGGCAGGTTCATTCCATGTGTACAAATGGAAAAGAATATACTTATAGGTTCACTTTTGTGCTTTGCAACCACATAAGAAGAATAACTCGAAAGGTTAAAATATAGAAACATGTGTTTAATCTTTATCGAGGATGAACTCTCTATTTGTTTGCGAATAAAAAGGAGAGTTAAGGCATTGGGGTTAAGATAAAATGGTTTAGATTGAGCGAACTTGTTTGCAAGTTGGTGAGGTTGAATTTGGACTTAATGAATTTAGACTCATCTCATGTCATTAACGAATTAGGACTTAATTTCTACTCATTGGGCGTAACCTCATGACGCTGTATTTTTTTTCAAGAAAGAAGAAAAAGAATGGTGTCAACTGATGATGTTCGAGGCAGGTGGATTTGGTTGGAATGAATTTACACGACGACAACTATCTTTCATTTTATTTCCAGTGTGGGGTTGAGATTTGAATTCAAATAATTAACCTAATGTCACTTTTATGTTTTAGATGTCATTTTGTTTTATTTGATTCTGATTAGTGCATTGGTTTTGAAACAAGTAGAATTGTTGTGGATTTAATATTTGAAATAAGATCATGATCGATATGTGAACTTGGTTTATTTTGATTTGAATGAAAGAGCACGTTTGTCTTTTGTTATCCTTCCGCTGTTGTTATTTTTATGTTTTCTAAGTTTTAGGAATTTTGGGGATGTTACACCGGGGGTGTAAAATAAAAAAGATTGAAAGTGCAGGGGTCATCAATGCATTTAATCCTTAAATTTTTTAATTAATTAACTATTAGTTTTTGCTGCATAAAATTGATCTCACTTCCTTCAATTAGGTCATTTAATAATGTTCCCACTCAAATGTAGTTATGATAAAGATTTACCTAAATATTAGAATAGATTTAAACAACTTATTTAAAACCAAAAGCACAGCAGAAGACTTAGTAATTTTTTAAAAAAAAGGGGTATGAGAACATTTAAAACTTGGACTATACAAAAACCTGTAATACATTTTTCACAACAGACGCAAAGTGGAAATACGCATTTCCTTTTATAAACAATTTCCAAAATGAAGACATATAAACTAAAGGAAAATAAATTCAAAGTGCTCTCATGAGCCCAAATACAAATATCCCAACAACAGAAATAAAGTAGAAAGATAATGAAAATATTTAAGCTATGCATTCATAGAATGCTCAAAACCATGTCTATATCCAAGGTATCATCGCTCCTCGGTCAAGCGACACCACCTCCTCTACCATGCCATCTACCATGTCGAGTACCTAAAAAAAGGAAGTATAGCAACATTAGCATAAAAATGCTAGTGAGAGTAAAATGGAAGCAAATAATCCTATAGACCGAATTCCATATCGGAAATTATGTCCAAAGGCCTAACATGCTCTTTCATCAAACACCCATAGCCATAAATCACGTCATGTAATAACACCCATAGCCTGTTTCATCAAACAACTAACAATCAACACAATCATAATACAATTTACACTAAATTACATGCTTATCTTTTGTACTTCTTAAGGTGTTGTCTCTTGCAAAATCCCAAGTACATCAATCATATTATCATTAGAATTTCCATAATCCACGTTATACCGCTATCAAACCATAACCCTCAATAATTACATAAGGTAACAAGATCAAATAAAACAACATCCGTAATCACCACTGATACCAAGTTCACGAAGATCGTAGTTTCTAAGTAACCAATTATCAAGATTAACACATCAATGTAACCAGAGGCAAAAGAACACTTTATAGTACAATAATTAACTTCCAAGAATTCTACTAAGCTACTTTGGTCCAATGGCTACTCATAATAACTTTAATTTCCAATATTCTTCTAAATCCACCATAACCTTACAAGACTTCCGAAAACGTACTAAAGTTTACTTTTCAACTAAATCCAATAATAGAACTCCAAATACACTTGAAATACAAATATCTCAAACTCACTTCCAAGGTTCATAGTCACCAACCAACCATTTAATAACTCTTAGCAATAAGTGAATCTCTTAACCTCGATCGAACAATATGGTCATGTAACTCGAAACATAAAATTACAAACCACCACTTTAAACTCACCTTAGTAGACAACCTTCCTAAATATCGAACAATCGATCACGCGAGTGATTACCAACACCTACAAGTTAAATTACATCTAACATACATTGATTAACCAAACAACAAACAAACGACACCTAAACAAACGAAAGGCTTAAAACAGCCTGGAAATCATCTTGAAACTCACGGCCAAAACATGGATTGTTTTAAGGGAGGCGCTTCTATGGCTTTCGAGCAATTTAGGGACGATCCAGGTTCATTTTGGGTACTTTTTAGGTGGTATTTACTATTGGGTAATAAGTTTTAGGGCATTTAGACAAGAACTTTCCTCCCAAAATCAAAGAAAACACAAAACAAACATGTTTATCTTTTAAAACAAGTAACCACTGTTTTTAGGAAAGAAATTTGGTGATATTTTGGCTCTCAAAGTGTCTAGAACTTAAAGAACAACAAGGAAAACCTAAATGATAACTCAGTCCCTAAATCTCTATGATCCATGAGAAGAAATTGAAGACCCAAAACTAAAATGAGAAAAATAGTGATTCTTGGATGAACAGTGATCTAAGATGAATAGTGTTTTTGGATGAATAGTGATTTATAAAATTCCGAGCTCAAAATCTTCAAGTTTAATGGAGGAAAATGATGATTTCAACTTAAGAACTCATTTAGAAGTAAAAATAAACAAAAATCATAGGAAAAGTTATAAAAACTCATTTTTTAAGGCTTCCCATAGAGAAAGAGAAACACAGCAAGGGTAGGATGGAAAGAACGCTAATGATGAGAGCTTTCCAACGCACTAAGAATCGATGAAAACAGATGAGAGACGAAAAAAACCCTGAATTTTCTTCTTTTCCTATGGTGGTGGCGGCATGGTGGTTTTTGAAGAGCTTGAGTTCTCTCTCTTTTTTTTAGAAGATGATGAAATCATATTTGAAGAGATAATAATTTCTTGTAAAAAGGCCCCTCATTTCTCTTTCAACTTTTAAAATGAGTCCCATGACTTAGTAAACACTATTTACCTCTAAATATTAACCAAGTACAATTAATCTAGCTAAAAGGTAATTAATAATTGGCCGTTAATAATTATTAATGCACCTAGTCTTAAATTATGTTTCTAATGGAAATAAAAGGTTTAAGAATGAATAAAACTTCTAAATTCAAAATTATTAACTCTAAAATAAAATTTAAATACTTTAACTAAGATAAAAAAAAATTACCTCGAAAATAATGGGACTTACACTAGATGTTTTTCCGGTGTGTAGGTGTGGTGTTTTGTGGATTGGTTGTTTCTAGACGATGGTTTCGTTGGAGAAGTGGAGTTTCTTCTCGTTTTGAACCTCGTTTTTTGTGGCTTTTCATCATCGTAGTTCTCCTTTTGAATTGGTGTAAATTTCCTTCCGAGTTGGAGCTTTTCCCTCGTTCAGGTTTTACATCACTTTTGTTCGTTTCCTTGTTTTTGTTTCTTGGTTCTCTGGCTTCTCTTTCGTCTTATTGAGTTTGATGAAGCTTCGACCATCTAAGGTGGTCCATGCGTCATTTGGGTCTGCGACAGAATTACGAAGGGCAAAGTTAATCTTTGAGAGAAAAAAGCTTGGGTCTCTGTATCTGGGTTCTGTTTGTTGGATTTTATACAATTTATAGTATAAAATTTAAGTGTGAAAGTAAGTGGAAGTGTAGAGAGAAAAGTTGGAAGTTGAGGTTTGTGGGAAAGTGAAAAAATCACTTGTCCCACATTGGAAAGATCTCATTTTCAACTTCTCCTTTTATATCCTACACTTGCATTTTGGGTTGGGCCCTTAGGGGTACCAAAGATTTTGCGAGGGCCGAGCGCGCACCCAATGTGATTCAATCCACACGCGCGCGTCGCCCGCCTGCCCGCCCGTCACGTCACGACCCGACCCGACCCGGTCCGTCTTCTTTGATTAAATGATATTCTTCTTATTTAAAGAATATTTATTTAATTTCTTTTTGGAAATTCGGAAAACTGTAACAGTAGCTCATAAATGGTCATAACCGTTTCCGGCGTCATGGAGCCGTTTCAGATGACATCGAGCCGTTTCCGGTCACCGGCGTGCGTTTCAGGCCAACGGTCAGCTGTTATAGAGACAGATTTAATTCTGAAATTTAATCCAGAATTAATTTTCTGTCTGGAGTTATAAATCCGTCTCCCTATAAATAGAGACGGATTCTTCACTCTCAAACACACCAGAAATCTATCAACTTCTACTTTCTGTTTTTCTCTCTTTTGTTCTTCATATTCTGTCCACTTTGAGAGTTGTTCTTGAGGGGTTCTGCCAGGTTCTTGAAATTCTGATTGTTGTATTCAAGAAACCCTCCATCGAATCCTGCAGAGCCGAATTGCCGACGAACCATAAACAATCTGAGCGGGGCAATATCGACTTCAGGACAACGGCCTGTCCGTGCTTTGGAGATTTTACAGTAACGTTGTCCTTTCATTTCTGTTATTATTTTCTTGTTATTATTGATCTGTTTGTTATTGTAATCAGTTTCATATCAATATCAAGTTCGATTATTATTCAAATTCCTTCTCTGTTCCAACAATCTGAAGTCGATATCATGGAATTTGTGAACATCTACGGATCGAACGACTCACCACTTGCTAAAATTGTCGCTGCCCTTACTGCCGACAATGTTGCTGCGGCTACTGCCGCCCTCGCTGCCGCCAATGCGGCTGCCTCTGAAACTGCTGCCGCTCTTGCAGCTGTCACTGCCGCTGCACAAAACAGTGCACCAATTCTGGACAATACCGTTGCTGCGAATCTGGTACCTGCACGGGCTCAAGGAGATGCTTACAATGCTGCAACATTTCAGGCTAGTAAGTATCCTCCTTCTTACCCACCGAAGCCGGTCCACTCTAAGGATCCGCCTCAATTCAATGGTCAAGACTACAAGCGATGGCATCAAAAGATGATGTTCTTCCTCACCACACTCGGTCTTGCTTATGTGCTGAAAGATCCAATGCTGGAAGTGCACGAGGACTATGTCACTTACGAGGGACTTATGGAACGAGATCAATGAGAGAATTCTGATTATCTTTGTTGCAATTACATTTTAAATAGCTTAATTGATAGTCTATATAAAGTGTATGAAAGCTGTAAGAGTGCGAAAGAATTGTGGGATGCACTTGAACTGAAGTATAGATCAGTTGGTGCAGGGGTTAAGAGGTTTAGTGCGGGAAAGTTTAATGATTTCCAAATGGTTGACGGAAAATCCGTAATCAACCAAGCTGAGGAGCTACAAGTCATCATCAGTGACTTGCATAGCGAAGGAATGGGGATGAGTGAACCATTCCAAGTGGCAATCATGATTGAGAAATTGCCACCTTCCTGGAGTGACTTTAAGAATTATCTTAAACACAAGAGTAAGGAGTGTACGATGCAACACTTAATCCTAAAACTCCGAATAGAGGAAGATAATAGAAAAGGGATGGGTAATAATAGAGCCCCAAACCAAAGAAGTGGAGAAGCTAAGGCAAATCTCACCGAAACTAGGAGAAATAAGAATAGGCCAGCTAAAAAGAAGGTTGACCTAGGCCCCAAGCATGCCATCAACAAACGCATCACTGGGAATTGCTACACCTGTGGCAAAGCGGGCCATAGATCCTCTGATTGCAGGCACCGTAAGAATCCTGTGCCAAATAGACCCAATAATAGGTCCAACAATCAAGTCAATCTGACTGTGGATAATGGGGATGATATTCCGCTTGTTGCGATGATCTCCGAAGTGTGCATGACTACCACTGCTAAGGGTTGGTGGATTGATTCTGGTGCTACTAGGCATGTTTGTGCGGATAGATCTCTATTCTTCAACTACAAAGAAGTTGACGGCAATGAAAAGCTATACATGGGGAAATTCTGCCACTTCTGATGTGGTTGGCAAAGGAAACATCCAGCTGAAATGGACATCTGGGAAGATACTCACCCTGAATGATGTCTACTATGTTCCTGACATTAGAAGGAACCTTGTATCTGGACCACTTCTGAACAAAAACGAGTTCAAACAAGTCTTTGAGTCGGACAAGTTTGTACTGTCCAAGATCGGGATGTATATGGGTCGTGGGTAGTTTACTGAGAACATGTTCAAGCTGAATGTATTGGCTCAAAAGCCCAAAGTTATCAATAAAGTTGAATCTTCTTCTTATATTGTTGAGTTATTTAATATTTGGCATTCAAGATTGGGACATGTTAATAATCGATCCATACAAAGGATGATAAGTTTAGGATTAATACCTAAATTTGAAATTGATAATAGACATAAATGCGAAGTTTGTGTTGAATCAAAATTCGTGAGAAAATCTCATCCTTCATTGAACGAAATAATGAATTACTTAGCTTAATTCATAGTGATATTTGTGATTTCAGAAATAATCCTTCGCGAGGAGGAAAGAAATATTTCATCACATTTATAGATGACTTTAGTAAATATTGTAAAGTATTTTTACTAAATAGTAAAGATGAAGCTTTAGAAGTCTTTAAGATTTATAAAGCAGAAGTTGAGAATCAACTTGGAAAGAAGTTAAAAATACTTCGATCAGATAGAGGTGGTGAATATGAGTCCACTTATATGACTGATTTTTGTGCAGAAAAGCTGGTATTATACATCAGACAACAGCACCTTATACACCACAACAAAATGGTGTAGCTGAAAGAAAGAACCGAACTCTTAAAGACATGATTAATTGCATGTTAAATAGTTCAGGTTTACCACAGAACTTGTGGGGGGAAGCATTGCTTACAGCAAACTTTATTTTAAACCGAATCCCACAAAAGAAGACCAATAAGTCGGCTTATGAGTTGTGGAATGGAAAACTCCCTACTTATAAAATGTTGAAAGTGTGGGGGTGTTTAGCAAAGGTACAAGTTCCTTTACCTAAAAGGACAAAACTTGGACCTAAGACAGTTGATTGTGTGTTTATAGGTTATGCCTTAAACAGTGCAGCTTATCGATTCCTAGTAGTTAATTCTCAAGTGTCTGAAATTAACAATAACACTATAATGGAGTCTATTGAAGCTGAATTCTTTGAAAATGTGTTTCCATATAAGAAACATCATGCACTGGAACCAAGAGAAATTATGAAGCAAGTACTTCAAGAATTCAAGACGGTCCAGAATCTGAACATGAACAGGAAACTGATCATGATCAATCTGAACCCAGAAGAAGTAAAAGAAGTAAAACAGCTACTTCATTTGGTCCAGACTTTATTACCTATATGGTAGAAAGTGAACCTCAAACATTTAAAGAGGTAATGACTACTCCAGATTCTGTAAATTGGAAGGAAGCCATTGATAGTGAGATAACCTCCATTATGCAAAATAATACTTGGATATTAGTTGATTTACCACCTGGGAGTAAACCAATTGGTTGCAAATGGATCTTCAAGAGAAAGCTTAAAGCTGATGGTTCTATAGATAAATATAAAGCTCGTTTAGTAGCTAAAGGCTATAGACAAAAAGAAGGAATAGATTTCTTTGATACCTATTCTCCTGTGACCAGAATCACATCCATTCGTGTGTTGATTGCTATTGCATCTATACTTAATTTAGAAATTCATCAAATGAATGTGAAAACTGCCTTTCTAAATGGAGACTTAGATGAAGAAGTCTACATGGAACAACCTGAAGGGTTTGTTGTAAAAGGGCATGAAAATAAGTTTGTAAACTTGTAAAGTCGTTATATGGCTTAAAACAAGCACCCAAACAGTGGCATGAGAAATTTGATTACACTATGATATCTAATGGGTTTAGAATCAATGAGTGTGACAAATGTGTCTATTATAAAAGTGCAAATAATCAAAGTGTTATTATTTGCTTATATGTGGATGACATGTTAATCATGGGCACCACCAAAGAGATAATAGAATCAACGAAGAAAATGTTGAATTCTAATTTTGATATGACAGACATGGGTCTTGCTGATGTTATTCTAGGGATAAGAATAACTAGAGATTCTAAAGGATATATCCTTTCTCAGTCACACTACATAGAAAATGTGTTGAAAAAGTTTGGACAATTTGAAAGCAAACCGGTATTCACTCCGTTTGATCCTAGTATCAAACTGTGTAAGAATACAGGTGTTGGTGTATCATCTTTAGAATATTCTAGAGTGATTGGAAGTCTTATGTACATAATGAATTGTACAAGACTAGATATAGCTTACTCTGTATGTAGATTAGCAAGATACACCAGCAATCCAGGTCGTGATCATTGGGATGCACTAGTGAGAGTGTTGAGATATCTCAAATATACTATAGATTATGGATTGCACTATACACAGTATCCACCTGTACTGGAAGGATTTAGTGATGCTAATTGGATATCTGATAGCTTAGAAACTAAATCAACCAGTGTGTATGTCTTCACCTTAGGTGGAGCAGCTGTGTCTTGGAAGTCATCTAAACAGACGTGTATTGCACGCTCTACGATGGAATCAGAATTCATAGCTTTAGATAAAGCTAGTGAAGAAGGAGAATGGCTAAGGAAAATTCTAGAAAACATTCCATTATGGCCAAAACCTGTAAACGATATATGTATATATTGTGATAATTTAGCTGCATCAATGAGAGCTAAAAATACAGTTTACAATGGCAAGTCTAGGCATATACGGCGTAGACATAACTAGATTAGACAGTTGCTCACTAATTCAATAATCTCAATAGATTATGTGAAATCAAAAGAAAATATTGCTGATCCTTTAACCAAAGGAGTAACGAAAGAGCAAGTGTTGTATACATCGAGGGAAATGGGATTAAAGCCTAAGAAATGAGTTATCTGGTGGAAACCTAACCTTGTTGACTGGAGATCCCAAGATCTAGGTTTAATAGGCAAACTAAACCGGAATAACTCATAGTAGACACACTAAGACTTTTTAAGTCAAAACCCATTTTCATTAACATGTGTGTGTATCTGGGGATGTTAAGATAATATTGATACATGGATATTTTGAGAATATATAAAATCAATAGTTATCTATATGAGAGAAGAATTGGGTCGGTTCAATGAGAACAGTACAGGCTTATGTTCTCTAAATCTCTCACAAACTGCGGGATCGAGTCCAGGACCAAAAAGGACTCAAACGAATAGAACTCAATAGAATGAGTTAAATTATGTGTGACAAATTCAACAGAAGGAAAGTTTAAGAAATACGTTTCACTATTTCTTCGGTAAATTCGATAGTCTATCACTAAGGAAGGTTTAAGTTCAAAAGACACCTTTCCTGATGCATAACTTAACCAATGCTCTCAAAAGTGACAGAATTTTTTGTTTTCATGTTTTCTGGGATAACTTACTTTCATGTGGGGGATTGTTGGATTTTATACAATTTATAGTATAAAATTTAAGTGTGAAAGTAAGTGGAAGTGTAGAGAGAAAAGTTGGAAGTTGAGGTTTGTGGGAAAGTGAAAAAATCACTTGTCCCACATTGGAAAGATCTCATTTTCAACTTCTCCTTTTATATCCTACACTTGCATTTTGGGTTGGGCCCTTAGGGGTACCAAAGATTTTGCGAGGGCCGAGCGCGCACCCAATGTGATTCAATCCACACGCGCGCAGGCGTCGCCCGGCCGCCTGTCCCGACCCGGACCGGTCGGGTCGGGTCGGGTCGGGTTCGGGCCGGGCCGGCCCGGTCCGTCTTCTTTGATTAAATGATATTCTTTTTATTTAAAGAATATTTATTTAATTTCTTTTTGGAATTCGGAAAACTGTAACAGTAGCTCATAAATGGTCATAACCGTTTCCGGCGTCATGGAGCCGTTTCAGATGACATTGAGCCGTTTCCGGTCACCGGCGTGCGTTTCAGGCCAACGGTCACACTTATTCGAGAGATGATTTAATTCGGAATTTAATCAGAATTAATTTTCTGTCTGGAGTTACAAATCCGTCTCCCTATAAATAGAGACGGATTCTTCACTCTCAAACACACCAGAAATCTATCAACTTCTACTTTCTGTTTTCCTCTTTTTGTTCTTCATATTCCATCCACTTTGAGAGTTGTTTCTTGAGGGGTTCCGCCGGGTTCTTGAAATTCCGATTGTTGTATTCAAGAAACCCTCCATCGAATCCTGCCGAGCCGAATTGCCGACAAACCACAAACAATCTGAGCGGGGCAATATCGACTTCAGGACAACGACCTGTCCGTGCTTTGGAGATTTTACAGTAACGTTGTCCTTTCGTTTCTGTTATTATTTTCTTGTTATTATTGATCTGTTTGTTATTGTAATCAGTTTCATATCAATATCAAGTTCGATTATTATTCAAATTCCTTCTCTGTTCTAACACTGTTCAGTCAAGATTAGAAGGTTTTAACCAAAATGTTTTTTTTAAGATGGCTGTGGTGGAGGTTGTTTCAGAGAAAACTAATCCTTTCATGGAAACATAGTTTGGGTTAGGTTTCTCAGATATTGTTCTTCCAAGGTTTTCGTTTGGTTCTCAACAAAAACATATTTCTCTCCTCAGAAAAGACGTTTGAGACATCTCTCCGACAGTTTTGGACGTCTCACTTGTAGATCTTGCAGTTTCTTCGAGTTTTGGTTTGGTTCCCGTGGCAGCCATGCCTTCAGATGCAACTTCTAGGGTTTTGGGGGAGGACACAACCATTGGCCTTGATTAGTTGTCAGGCCTCAACTTTTTAAGGCCTAATTTACTGTTGTTTCTAATATTGTGAAGCGTATTTGCGTATTGAACCTCCGAAGATCATTTCTCTTGAAAATGGTTTGTTTTTATTTAGTTTCATCCAAGAGTCCTCTTGGGATTGGGTGCTTACTAATGGTCCTTGGCATATATGGGATAAGCCCTTAATTCTTAGAAGATGGGACCCCCTCATTGCTTTGGAGAAGTTTGAATTCAAGAAGTTATCTATCTGGATTCGTTTGTCAGATATCTCTCTTGAGTTATAGGGACAGAGAGGCATTGGGATGATTGTTAGTGTTGTCGGTCGCCCACTTGAGATTGATGAGGCTACATTTTCTCATTCTCCTATGTCCTTTGCTCGGGTTAGAGTTGAGGTGGATGTTGATTTCGAGCTCCCCTCTATGATTTCTGTTACTATTTGTGAAAGTCTACTAATTGTATGGTGTTTGGATTTTTGTCCCTAGGAATTAAAGAAATGGAAGCCTAAGGTGCCTGCCTCGGCTACTTCCACTGCTTGACCTCCTGCCAATGCATTTTTAAAGAAGGCGAATAAGAATCGTCGGTTATTAAGGAGAATAGAATGAGTGTTGTTTTTCCTTGGGATGATTATGCGGCTACTTTAGGAAAGGGTAAGAATATTGTCTCTCCTAGTTTTGTTGCACTGGTTATGAAGAGGAGGGACAAGTTGATGGCCAGTCTCATTCTTCTACTTTGAAGACTCCTAGTAGTGCTCTCCTTCGAAGGGTTTCTAAGATAGTTGGTTCTACTGAGGTTAAGGATCAGGTTTCAATCCCTCCTTTTGGTCGCTCTGACTATGATATAGATGGTTTAGTTGATGGGTCTGGTGAAAGTGATCGTTTCGATGAGTCGATTCACTCTCTGTCTTCATCTTTTGATGTTATGTCTGATCGAATCTTCGATAGTTCTTGGCTTTTCTTTATCTACTAAAGAGAAGAAGAAGCACAATAAACAAGGAAGAATGATCGTGATTGTGCTGTTATCCATAGTGGCGTAGCATAGGATTTTCTTTCTTTTGTTCTTTTAGTGGCTTGTTGCCTTGTCTTGGTTTTGCTTGTTTAGATTGTTGCTTATTGCCTTTGTCGTTGTTATATTTGTTTAGCTTTGTGGCTTGTTTGCCTTGTCTAGGTTTTTCCTTTGCTTTAGTTTCTTGCATGTTGCCCTGTTGTCTTTTTTTTTTGCTTTGTTAGGGAGGATGTCTTTGTGCCCTGGTCTTCGACAGTGGGACTTTTTTTTACTTGCAATATATTACCCCTTTTGTGCAAAAACTATTTGTTTATTGTGGAATGTATTTATGAAAATCTTACAATTTCTAATTATGTAGTAGTTTGTCTTATATTTGTATGGTTTAAAATTTCAGTCTTGTGACTTTATTAATTTTATCCAAGTAATTTGTGAATCCAAATCACATTGATCACAATTATTGCATTTTGATTTCCTGTTTAATTTTCGTATCAGCTAATCATCGCTAAGCTTTTTGAGGTAACCAATAAATGGAATTTTAGAAATTTACATATCTAGTAACAATTTATGTCTTCAATATCAATATGTTTAACTTAGACACCATTTTAAGTCTATTTTCCATATCTAAACGAATGTATCATTTCTACTTTCCAGAAAAACTAATGAACTAATATGATTATCATCTCTAACTTTTGAAGAGCCACTTTTAAAGTTAGTCCTCTAAACTTTATCCAAGTAAATTGTCTAAGACTTAACTTATTAGATATGTTTAATTTTAAGCCTTACAATTTATTTAGACTTTAAAATAATTAGAATGATTTCAAGCATAAATTTTTAATTTAACAACTTGTTTTGTTTATTTTGTAAATCCTATGTATTGCTTCTTTTCTTGAATGATCTCCTGAATCAGCATGTTGGTGAAACTCTTCCACGTTCAAGAATCAAGCTTCAACTGCAACTATTTAATAAGATTCATAATCATCAACTATTTAAGTAGTAAGTCAATCTCATTTACCTTGTTTGTCCTTTTTCTTCTCCTCAAGATTTTTGGAGCAATTTATCTTTCAGTGACCATCAACGTTGCAATGAAAACATTTTTCCTTGTATATTTCTTATCATTTTTTATCGTTGTCTTCTTGGTCTTCAGTGCTGCCTTATTATTATGAGCTTTAAGGCCCTCATGCTTCTTTGAGCCATAAGTAGAAGCATAGGCATCATGCGCCTCACCAGACTTCTTTCTATCCAAAATCGTGGACTAGAAAGTCTAAAACTAATTCAATAATTCAGTGAGATTATAGCCCAGTTTGTTCATAATATAATTTCTCTTAAATTGAAAAAAAAAACTCTTCGAAAGAGATTCCAAGATAAAAATATTTTATTTTATTTTATTTTCATTAAATATATTTTTC
This sequence comes from Gynostemma pentaphyllum, assembly GCA_028015215.1. Taxonomy (NCBI): domain Eukaryota; kingdom Viridiplantae; phylum Streptophyta; class Magnoliopsida; order Cucurbitales; family Cucurbitaceae; genus Gynostemma; species Gynostemma pentaphyllum. Next base: position 49,060,936 of record CM051351.1, on the reverse strand, counting down.
TTATTACATTTTCCCATTTGGCTATAAATAGAGCTTTATTTTTCAACCCAAGACAATAGATTCACAATCAAATTATGCCACATCTCTCACTCTCTTGATTTGATGTTAAAGAGGTTTTTGATTTTTATCAATCAATTTTTTTTTTTTTTTTTACCATTCCTATTCTTCTCCAAATATTTCCACCATTTATTGAAGCTTTATATCCCTCACTTCCCTTACAATACAAATCTGTCCCAATAAATCTAACCTTATAAAAAAACTTCTGAAAAAATTGTTTGATAGCTGGAATAATGACCCAATAGAAAACCTCAGACCCGTTTCGTTATCATTTTCAGAATCATGCACTTATACCGGATAGAAGACCCACGCTTAGAGTCACACATTTGTATATTTTGCTTAATCCAAAGTAAGTTTTTTTCTTTGATCAAACATAGTTTGATGATTGACTCTACTGTGTTTTAGTTTAAATATAGAATTATATGCTTATTTAGGTTATGTGATGATTTTTCTTGAAAATATAATTAAATAGGTAGGAAAAAGAATCAATTGATTTAGATTTGTGGCTGAAATGTTATAATTTTTAGAAGTTTGATGTTCAAATATATTAATTGTTTTGGGAAAATTTGAATACTTTTTAATGCTAATTCTTTGAGAAGTTTGCTGTTCAATTATATCTCAGTTTGGTGTTCAAATATGGTTGTTATGAATACATTTGGATTCCATAGGTTAATGATAGATTAATGAAGAATATTTAGGAGAAAGAATCAAGTTAAAACACATTTTGGTTAAAGAGTTATAAATTTTTTAAGTTTGAGAATTGACTTGCTATATTAGTAAACTTGATTGTCATATTTATGTCAAGAATTTATTTCCTTGCCTTAATTAATTTAGATTTATTATAGAAAAAATTTAAATAGAAAGCTGGGAAATTTTAGGATGCGTTTCCCAATTGTTTAAAAGATGTTTGATTTTATTATGGCATTAAGGATGGCAACGAGGCGGGACGGGGCGGGTCGGGGATGTACTTCCCATCCCCTAACCCGCGGGGATTTTTAATCCCCATACCCTACCCTATCCCCTAATCAAAAAAATCGGGTTCGGGTTCGGGGATTCCCCATTAGGGGATCGGGTTCCCCGCGGGGAAAATTCCCCGTTTTACATTTTAATTCTTATTTAAAAAGAAATATAAATTTAAAATATACATTTTGACATTTTATATTGTATTAGTTAATATAATCATATTTTACATATATTTTTCAATAAATAAAGATAAAAGTAAACAAAAATACATAGATATTTTTATAAAATCGGGTTCGGGGTCGGGGACGGGGATGTATTCTCATACCCTTACCCTATAACAAATCGGGAGGAAAATTCTCACCCTAACCCTATAAAACGGGGATTCCCCGTCAGGGCCGGCCCTGGGCATGTTCAACATGTGCGATGGAACAGGGCCCCCAAATATCGAGGGCCCAAAATCAGGGACGGGTTTATATAGTGTTTAAAATTGTTACGTTTTTAAATATATTTTAAAAAGGATATTTTATTTCAATGAATTGTTGTTGGCGCGATGGCAGACATTAGACCTTACACTAGTAGACGCGCTAGGGTACCGTGTTCGAATCCTGCTGAAGGTAAGTTTTTTTGTTTTGTTTTTTCATGATATTTATTTTTTATTGTTATATTTATAAATATATATATATATAGTGTTATTTATAGAATTTAGAAAATAAAATTTTAAATCTGATTAAAGAATTTACCACTCACTTTATTTATTTAAAATTTACCACATCGTTAATATGTTTTGAAATCGAATTCAGTACTATTTTAAGCTTGTTAGTTTTATCTATTGTTATAAAATATCCATTTAATATTTTTCTTTCATTTATTGAACGTTAAAAAAATATCATTTTATAACATTCTAAATTATTATGTTAATATTTGAAATATACTTTAAAAAATTATCATTTAAATTGTCATTATCATAGTTATACTTAAATATGTAGGTAGATCGTTCATTATTCTGCTCTTGAACCTAAATCATATACATATTAATGCCCAAGATAGAGTTTTATTGAATAAATTAAAAAAAAAACTTCATTTTTTATTTATGTGGATTAGAAAAATATATTTCTAAAATTCAATTTAATCTTTACCCTCTATAATTTTAACGATAATGCATTTCAATAAAGGTTAATTTTTTATATTTAAAATTATATATGATAGAGGGTCTCAAACTACATTTTCGCACTGGGCCCTTAATTTGTTAGGACCGGCACTGTTCCCCGCCCCTATAGGGTCGGGGCCCCGCGGGGAATTTTGCCATCCATATATGGCATGTTGATTTTAAAAACGAAATTAGAAATTTTAGGATTATAATCTTCCATTCTTCAATATTAATAATTTATGTTTTGACTAAATACTTTTCTTAATGGGATAAAACCTCAAATTTCAAAAGATTTTTACTTAATAAAAAGTCCATATACAAGTCCGGTAAAAGATTATTAAAGATATTTTAAATGAAAACATTCCATAAAAAACCTAATTCTCAAATTAAAATATTCCGAAGATGATTTTCACAAAAATTATGGTGTTGAAATTGAGAAGTTTTCAGGATCCTGATATTCTAATATGAGTTTAATCAAGGGATGTCAAGATTAAACTCTAACAATATTTTTTCCTATCGGTCCTATGTCACTCATCCTTATTCGATTATGTCTTCTAATGTTTAGGGTATTAATCAATAACATATGAGACTTTCAAAATAAAAATTGCAAACATATTATATTTTCGAAATAAAAGGCTTTAATATGAAATAAAAAGAATAATAAATAGTAACTGTGTTATTTTTATATCGTTTAGGCGTTTAAAGTTTTTTTTTTTGTTTTATGTTGTTTTTCTAAAAAAAAAAAGATAAAAAGTTTTTTTTGCTTCATTTATGTAATTTATTTTATTTTATTATTTTATTATTTTTCACTTTTTACTTTTTTTTCTTAATTTCATCACCCATACAATAAAAAATTGTGAAAAAAAAAAAATTCTTTTGTAGGTTGATAAAGTTCAATAATTTTGACCATGCATTTTACACATGCATCACACATCATTGTTTCTATTTTTATGTTTTTCATTGGAGCATTTACTTCCAATAAATTTTCAGAAAAATTAAAAAGAAAAAAATATGATGAATCATTGTAGAGGAGGTCATATATTTTAAATATTCTATCTTAACTTGTATAGATCAACTTCTTGTTATTAGCCTATCAAACTTGAGCTACAACTTGAACCAAACTCTTCCCGTGACCCATCCCCGGACACTACACTGGGGTAATTGTCATGTTTGTTTTATCCATTTTTGCCAATTTCATTTTAGGGTAAAATACCATTTTGGTCCCTGAACTTTCACTCAAGTTTCATTTTCGTCCCTAAACTTTCAAAAGTCACCATTTTCGTCCCTGAACTTTCCAATTCGTTTCGTTTTGGTCCTTCAGATTTTTTTTTCATCTAGGACATCACCGAAGGGCTTATGTGGCATATAATTGATCATGTGATATTATATAAATATACAATGAGGTTAAAAGATGTAGAAAAACGAATATACAGTGAGATTTAAGACTGGAATTAAAGAGAAAAAGATGAGATTAAACTTCTGTTATATTCATTTTTCCATGGTATTTAACCTCACGGTTTATTTTTATAATGTCACGTCATCAATTACTTGCCACATAAGCCCTCCATTGGTGTTTTAGATGAAAAACAAAATCTGAAGGACCAAAACGAAACGAAACAGAAAGTTCAGGGACGAAAATGGTAACTTTTGAAAGTTCAGGGACGAAAATGAAACTTGAGTGAAAGTTCAAGGACCAAAATGGTATTTTACCCTTCATTTTATAAACTATACAAGCTTGAGTCATGATCTAAACCAATTTTATATGAACTCACTATTGGAGCCCAATGAGCATTTTCTCTTTCTTCTACTTTCTCTTATTTTTCAAGCCATGTTCAAACTTGTAGAGCAACTTGTTGGTAAAATTTCTAAACAATTTGCTAAAGAATAGATAAAAGAAGAATTGCATATAGGAACAGTAAATCAAATAAATATAAGCGAAGGAAATTTAAAACGAAGTGAGGTATGCAGATATGCAAATTTCCTTAAGACAATATTTACCCACTGCTTAGGTGCTACAGATAATGGACAATAGTCTCCCAAGATACAACACTTCTAACCAAAGTTAATAAAGCACTTTACTAACCTTGACAGTCGAACCAAAAACTTGAACGAAACTCAATCCCGAAATTGCAGAGTAAATCCAGCAGAATAACACTTTGTGAAAGTAGAGAGAAATATTAGAGAATTCTCTCTTGTATTTTTCAAGTGTGTTATTCTGAAATGTGGAGGCCTATATATAGGCATAGTTATGACTCTTAAAAGTAACTTTTGGGAAAAGTCATATCTATTAGTAAATAACTACCTTTAGAATATAACCACCATTTAAAAGTGACCTTTAATTGTGACTTTATGTCAAAGGTTGTAACTATTCAATAAGTAACCACTTTTATCAATAGTTGTAACTATTGAATAATTAACTACTTTTATGAAAAGTTGCATCTATTCAAAAAGTAACCACCTTTATGAAAAGTTGTAACTATTGAATAAATAACTACCTTTATGGAAGGTTGCATCTATTGAATAAATAACCACTTTTATTCAACAGTCACTACCCATCCAACGGATACATCCATTCATAAAGTCACTTTGTGATAAGTCACAATTGTATTGGAAACTATTCATTCTTATAACCACCATATCCAATGGTTACTTCATATCAACGCAACTATTGGCGATACATGTGACTATTCGAGGGCCCTTTCGAATATCATTGTCACCATAACGAATGTTTGGTTATATTAAATGAAAATCATTAACATAGGTATTTGGAGTCTTATTCCAACTAACCTAAACATTAATAATGTTTTTTCCAACAATTGGTGACTATTTTTCTTATTTATGATTTCTTTACTGTTGCTAAATTCTAGATTGTAATTTTGCATATTTTAAATTAAATAAGTAATTTCAAAATTCTTATTTTTAGTATTCGATTTTGAAGTTGTTATATACTGTTAGTATATATTTTGTAAATTTAGAGTTTAAATTTCTCTTCATCACTTGTTCATTCAAATCGATATTCTATTACAGAATATTATGGATTCCAATACTGAATCAACACAAATGGTCAATGGTTCTGTACCATATGTGTCAAATGCACCTGTTGTGCCCACTGTACCCGTTGTGCCTATTGTGCCAACGCCGGTAATGCCTCCTCCTTCTCAGTTTGAAAAGCCGAAAAAATTTAACGGCACTGAATTCAAACGTTGGCAGAAGAAGATGTTGTTTTATTTGACCACTCTGAATTTGGTCAAATTTCTGTTCGAGGATTCTCCAAAATTGACAGAAGAAAATGCTTCTGATCAACACATCATCCTGGCCATAGAGGCATGGAAACATGCCGACTATTTATGCAGGAATTACATTTTGAATGGGTTGGAGAATTCGTTGTACAACGTCTATAGCACTATTATTTCTGCAAAGGAATTGTGGAGTACATTAGACAAAAAGTATAAAACAGAAGATGCAGGAACAAAGAAATACTTTGTGGCGAAATTCTTAGACTTCAAGGTGATTGATAGCAAATCTGTTATCAGTCAAATTCAAGAATTTCAAATCATCCTGCACGACATCGAAGCAGAGGGAATGGTCATTGGTGAGTCTTTCTGTGTGGCTGCGGCTATTGAGAAATTACCTCCTAGTTGGGATAATTTCAAAGATAACCTTAAGCATAAACGCAGAGAGATGCGACTTGAAGAACTGATTGTTTGTCTTCGCATTGAGGAAGACAATCGGATCAATCGCCGAAAGACATCCAATGCAATAGAGGCTAAGGCAAACATTGCTGAACACAGTGGGTCAAAGAACAAGAAAAGAAAGCATTCTGAAGCAACCTCCTCAAAAGGTGCAAGTAATAATGCAAAGAGATTCAAGGGAAATTGCTATAATTGCAACAAGCCTGGGCATCATGCAAAAGATTGCAGATCTAAGAAGAATGATGCCAAAAAGAAAACTGCCCAAGCCAACATCGCTGAGGTTGAGCAAGTCACTACAGGTGTTGCTGAGATGAGTTTGTCTGCTGTCGTTTCAGAGGTCAATCTTGTGATCAACAACAAAGACTGGTGGTTGGATACTGGAGCCACTAGTCATATATGTGCCGATAAGCATCTGTTCGCTGAGTACAAAGAGATCAACCATAACGAGAAACTCTATATGGGTAACTCTTCTGAATCTATTGTCAATGGCGTTGGAAAGGTGATTCTGAAATTCACCTCCGGCAAGGAAGTGACCTTCAATGATGTGCTGTATGTTCCAGACATTCGTAAGAACCTGATCTCCGGATCCATTCTGAGCAAGAAAGGTTTCAAGATGGTTTTTGAATCGGACAAATTTGTTCTGACTAAGGGGGTTTTGTATATTGGGAAAGGGTATCTTTTAGATGGTTTGTTTAAGGCCAATGTTGCTGTAGTTTCTAAGAACTCCAAATTTATGTATCCACAAGCTTCTGCTATTAATAATAATGCTTCTACTTCTGCTTACTTGCTTGAGTCTTCTTCTTTATGGCATAGTAGACTTGGATATGTTAATTATGCATCTCTAAAACGGTTAACACACTTAAGTTTAATTCCTAGATTTGAAATTAGTAATAAACATAAGTGTGAAATTTGTGTTGAAGCTAAGTTTGCTAAGAAACCGTTCAAAACTATAGAAAGAAGTAGTGAACCATTATCTTTAATACATAGCGATATTTGTGATCTTAAATTTATTCAAACTCGGGGTGGGAAAAAGTATTTTATTACTTTTATTGATGATTACACTAGATATTGCTATGTTTATCTCTTGAGTAGTAAAGATGAAGCTTTAACTACATTTATCACTTTTAAGAATGAAGTTGAAAATCAACTTAATAAAACTATAAAGGTACTAAGATCCGATCGAGGTGGAGAATATGAATCATCAAATTTTGATGAATTTTGTGCTAAGTTTGGTATTATACATCAAACTATCGCACCGTATACTCCACAACAAAACGGAGTGGCGAAAGGAAAAACAGAACTTTAAAAGACATGGTTAACGCTATGCTAATAAGTCTTGGTTTACCTCATAACTTGTGGGGGGGAAGCAATTTTAATCGCTAACTTTATCTTAAATAGAATTCCTCACAAAAAGAGTGGTTTAGTACCTTATGAGTCATGGTTTGGAAGGATGCCCTCGTATAAATACATGAAAGTGTGGGGGTGCCTGGCTAAAGTGGCTGTACCACTACCTAAAAGGGTAAAGTTAGGACCTAAAACTATTGATTGCACTTTCATTGGGTATGCCACCAATAGTAGTGCCTATAGATTTTTGGTACACAAATCTGATATAAGTGATATACATGTTAATACTATACTCGAATCAAGAGATGCTAAGTTCTTGGAACATATATTTCCTTCTAGAAAGGAAAATAGAGAGTTAACTCTTAAAAGAACTCAAGATGTTCTTTATGAACACGATCCAACACATTTAGAAACTGAACCTAGACGAAGTAAGAGATCTAGAACCGAAAAAACTTTTGGTCCAGATTTCTTAACCTATATGGTTGAAGATGAGCCTCAAACTTACAAAGCGGCTATGTCTAGTTCAGAATCAAATTTTTGGAAAGAAGCTATAAATAGCGAAATAGAATCAATTTTGAGCAACAACACTTGGCAAGTTGTGGATCTACCACCCGGATCCAAACCAATAGGTTGTAAATGGATTTTTAAAAGGAAGTTAAGACCTGATGGTTCTATAGAAAGGTACAAGGCTAGACTTGTCGCCAAAGGTTACAGCCAAAAAGAAGGGCTTGACTTCTTCGACACATATTCACTAGTAACAAGAATTACTTCCATCAGAATATTAATTGCTATAACAGCACTCTTTAACTTAGAAATACATCAAATGGATGTGAAGACTGCATTCTTAAATGGTGAATTGAATGAAGAAATATATATAGAGCAACCTGAAGGATTCATGAAGGAGAGTGAGAAACAAAAAGTGTGTAAACTCGTTAGATCATTATATGGTCTAAAACAGGCTCCTAAACAATGACATGAAAAGTTTGATAATGTTATGCTAAGAAATGGTTTCACCATTAATGAGTGTGACAAATGCATATACTTAAAGAAATTTGGATATGAATATGTCATTGTATGCTTGTATGTGGATGACATGCTTATTATGGGTACTAATATTGATGTCATAAATAAAACCAAGAAAATACTTACAAGTAATTTTGATATGAAAGATATGGGAGTAGCAGATGTTATATTAGGTATAAAAATATCTAAATCATCTGAAGGCATATCTCTGTCACAAACCCACTACATTGAAAAAATAGTAGAAAGGTTTAAGGGACATGGAATCAAGGAAACAAACAATCCATTCCTACCACATGTAGTACTACATAAAAATACAGGAAATGGAAAACTCCAATTAGAATACTCCCAGGATAATTGGAAGTTTGATGTATATCATGAACTGCACAAGGCCAGATATTGCCTATGCGGGTTAGTAAATTAAGTAGATATACAAGTAACCCAGGGACCGAACATTGGAATGCAATACTAAGAGTTTTAGGATATCTAAAACGAACAAAAGAGTATTCATTGCATTATGGGAAGTATCCAGCGGTTCTAGAAGGCTATAGTGACGCCTAATTGGATATCCGATTCGATGAATCAAAATCAACAAGTGGCTATGTTTTTAAACCGGGGTGGTGGAGCCGTATCTTGGAAATCTTCTAAGCAAACGTGTATAGCTCGTTCCACAATGGAATCAGAGTTTATTGCGTTGGATAAAGCTGTAGAAGAAGCTGAATGGCTTCGACATTTTCTAGAAGATGTTCCAATATGGCCGAAACCTGTGACTGCTATTTGCATACACTGTGATAACCAAGCTGCAATAGCTCGTGCACAGAATTTCGTATATAACGGGAAATCACGACATATTCGTCGTCGACATAATACCGTTAGGCAGTTACTCTCGAATGGAGTTATATCCATAGACTTTGTTAAGTCCAAAGATAATCTCGCGGATCCATTTACAAAGGGATTATCTAGAGAGCGTATCGACTGCGCATCGAGAGAAATGGGATTAAAGCCTAAACCCAACGAATCACCTTAATGGAAACCTAACCAGGCGATTGGAGATCCCATGGACTTGGTTCAATAGGAAAACTAGTTATGAATGATTCACAAGTAGCACTTAGGAGTAAAACTCCTTCCCATTTTTGATGCACTAGAAGTGCTGTCTACTAAAGTTGAGGATAAGCTTTGCTTTTAATGATAATATATCTTGTTTAACAAGTGGAGTATAGTAGAATACTCTTGATATTGATCACCTATGTGAGCGAGAACATGGCCGGTTCTTTGAGAATTTATCGATTAGGCAAATTCTCTAAAGCGCTTACAGAACCCAAGAAGTTCATGGCCGAAATAATGAACACAATAGAGAACCAAATTTGAATATGAAAGTTAATGTGTAAAATTCATTGTCTAAACTTACACTAAACGGTAAACAGTTCAAAACGTAAGTTCACTGATTTACCTAGTGAGTTCGATGGATCTTTACTAAGGAAGGTTCAAGGCGAAAGCTACCTATCTGGACAAGTTATCTTTCAGCAGAAACTTAATTGTTATTTATTGTAGTCTTTTCCATGTGGGGGATTGTTGGAAAAAACATTATTAATGTTTAGGTTAGTTAAAATAAGACTCCAAATACCTATGTTAATGATTTTCATTTAATATAACCAAACATTCGTTATGGTGACAATGATATTCGAAAGGGCCCTCGAATAGTCACATGTATCGCCAATAGTTGCGTTGATATGAAGTAACCATTGGATATGGTGGTTATAAGAATGAATAGTTTCCAATACAATTGTGACTTATCACAAAGTGACTTTATGAATGGATGTATCCGTTGGATGGGTAGTGACTGTTGAATAAAAGTGGTTATTTATTCAATAGATGCAACCTTCCATAAAGGTAGTTATTTATTCAATAGTTACAACTTTTCATAAAGGTGGTTACTTTTTGAATAGATGCAACTTTTCATAAAAGTAGTTAATTATTCAATAGTTACAACTATTGATAAAAGTGGTTACTTATTGAATAGTTACAACCTTTGACATAAAGTCACAATTAAAGGTCACTTTTAAATGGTGGTTATATTCTAAAGGTAGTTATTTACTAATAGATATGACTTTTCCCAAAAGTTACTTTTAAGAGTCATAACTATGCCTATATATAGGCCTCCACATTTCAGAATAACACACTTGAAAAATACAAGAGAGAATTCTCTAATATTTCTCTCTACTTTCACAAAGTGTTATTCTCATTGGATTTACTCTGCAATTTCGGGATTGAGTTTCGTTCAAGTTTTTGGTTCGACCAAAGGTTAGTAAAGTGCTTTATTAACTTTGGTTAGAAGTGTTGTATCTTGGGAGACTATTGTCCATTATCTGTAGCACCTAAGCAGTGGGCAAATATTGTCTTAAGGAAATTTGCATATCTGCATACCTCACTTCGTTTTAAATTTCCTTCGCTTATATTTATTTGATTTACTGTTCCTATATGCAATTCTTCTTTTATCTATTCTTTAGCAAATTGTTTAGAAATTTTACCAACACAACTTATATGTTAAGATGAGCTTTAAAAGTAATGAAATAGTGTTCAGATAAAATTTTTATTTGGACAGATTTTCGGAAAGCATAAAAATATTATATTATATTTTTATTAAATGTATTTTCCTTATTACATTTTTCATTTGGCTATAAATAGAGCTTTTGATAAATTCACAAAGCTAATTATGCCCCATCTCTCCATCTCTCCATCTCTCGGTTTGACTTAAAAGAGGTTTTTTATTTTATTTTTATCAATCAAAAGTGCTCTTTTTACCACTCATATTATTTTCAAAATATTTCCACCATTGTTGAAGCTTCATCTTCCTAACTTCACTGAAAATAAAAATATGTCCAAAGAAATCTAACCTTATAAAAAAAATTATGAAAAAATCGTTTGCAAATCGCTGGAATAATCACTCAATCGAAAACTTTAGACCATTTGTGTTATCATAACCAGAATAATGCACTAACATTAGATAGAAGACCCATGCTCGGAGTCACATGTTTGTACATTTCGCTTCATCCACAGTAAGTTGTTTTCTTCAATAAAACATACTTGGATGTTTCATTTTGCTGTATTTTAGATAAAATATAGATTTTATCTGCTAACTTAGGTTATGTGGTGATTTTTCCTTGAAAATAGACTTAAATAAAAATCCATAAAAAAAAATAATCAACTGATTTGGATTGGTGTTCATATATATTATCAGTTTCAAGAATTTCTGAATACTTTTTAATTCTTGATTTTTTTTCATGTTGATTCTTTGAGACCCATGATTAATGGTTAATTTTTGGGATAATTCCAAATCTAGCCAATTTTCTGTAATATTTGTAAAAATATTATGGTTAAAAATATATTTAAATATAACAAATTTTAAGTTGGTTAATCAATGATTAACATTGAATTACATATTTTTACTATAAGTGAACCATTGATTAACACATTAATCTTTGTTAATCCGTGATTAACACAATCAAAATTGATATATTTATAAATCTTATTATACGATGATAATTTTTAAATATTGCATCAAAATCTATTACCCAATAAAATTTTCCTTATTTTTCTTTGATAATAGACTTGTAAATGAATATTTTGGAATAAAAATCAGCCAATTTCACTCTGACATAAAAAAGAATTTTTTTTTCAAAGTTGATGCAAATTCTGTAGAGTTTTTATGAAAAAACTGTAGCTCAAGTAATTGTTTTTAGGGAAAAATAAATTTTTGGTCCCTAAGTTTTCATTTTATTTTCTATTTGGTCCATAAGTTTTAAAACTCGACAAATATACCCATGAGTTTTGATTTAACGGTCATTTTAGTCTTTGCCGTCCAAGTTCAGTTAAATACTTGACAGAAATCTGACGTGTCATTAATTATTAATTTAAATATATTATATTTGTATGTGTGGTAAATTTTAAATGATGTGACATGCGTATATATTGATATTATGTGGTATTTCTATTTACTCACTCTCATTTTCTCTCTCTCCACCCTCTCTATTCATATCTTCGTCCCAGATCTCCTTTCTTGCTCACTAACTTCTCTGCTATGACATTGAAGAATCAAAAAGAGAAAGAAATTGCACCATCTCTTTTTCTGTCTACCTCATACGAACTGAATCTCTCATATTCCCTAAAGCATCTTTATCTTTACTCCATATTATAGCTAGCCCAATCGCCACAGCTTACCCATGAATGGCCAATAACGCGGTCACGAGCTTCTATTTTCAGCGAATCGTGTCCAAAAATATAAACAACCCCATTTCAAACCAAAAATAAATCCTAAAGTTTCCTATGTGAACCTAAAACAAATCGTGAACTAATTTTCTTACTCACCTGTAGAATATTGGTTTTCATTAATGTCATGAACTAAAAAAGTGACACTTACGAAGAAGAAACTCACGCTTTTGAAAGTCTTAATGCATGAAGGGGTTTAACTAATTCTTGATGAACTTTTTCCTTTGGCCCTTAAAACTTATAAAGAAATGCTTTTGGTGGTGCTGGATTTTTTTTGGGTCTTGTAGTATTGATTTTTTTTTAATATTTATCATTAATACCCAAATTTATGTCAAACTCTTACCCTCAATGATGATAGTGCTAGAGTTTCTGCCTTAAATCTTATGTAATACAAATAAACTATAAATAAATAAAGGAATTATTAATTAGTAATATTTACATTGTCATTTATTATTTAATAAATGTAATCCATCATAAGATCCAGAGTTACTTATGATAACTTAGAGTGAACATGTTGTTAGGAATGGTGTCCTAGAAATTGTAATTATTTAAGTATAATAATTTATTTCGAATAAATTAAATAAATAAACATAAGTTCTTTATATTATCTAGATTGATTCAATTGAAGATATTAGGAATATATGGAAATATATAAATATCAAACATTCAAGTAGTAAAACCCTAAGTCACTCTTATGAAATCACGACTTAGTATGTGAGTCATACGAGAGGATTAAAGTCGAGATGAGTAACTTAAAAGTGTCTACAGTAAATGGATAACGTTTGGGAACCTTATCCTGGTAACACTGTTGATAGCTTCGCATTTTATTGATAGACAAATGATCTAATCCTGATCATTCATGTGGGAGACATGAACCACGATGTTCGATCAAATTTCTCATTAGTACCGTTTACGAGAAATGATCGAATATCAAACTAAGTTTATCAACCTGATAGATCTCAATCTTGAGTGAAATGCGGACTCCTATTTATAGAGTTATGTTCTTTGCTTCACATGGTTGAGAGCGATCTGTAAGATCGCTCAATACACTCCTGTTTTGGGAACATGGCTAGATAAGTAGCTGAGAACTCATTTACACGAGATGGAATTCATAACTTTCCTAAACAATTAACGGTATCAGTGCGATACCTAACCATTCTAGGAACTTTAGGAAGCTCCCTTGATGTACTGATTCAAGACATGAACAAGTGGCGCCACGACTTCTATTGATCACGTATATACTATCTATAGTTCGACTAAAGATAATGTTCATTGGAGAATCAGCGAGAACACAAGGATAAAGCGGTAATTACAGGGGCAAAACGGTAAATCTTATCCATCTGTAATTATGAGTGTTCCACGTGAAGGATAATATCACAGATATAAATAAAGATAAACTAAATGGACAATAACTCATCTATAGTGAGGGGGGTTCAGCTATGAATCTATAGTGGAATTATTCATAGTTAGATAATAAGTAATTAACTGATTATTCATAGTTAGATAATAAGTAATCTATAGTGGAAAATTAATAATGAAATATTATTAATTAGACATTATTAATTATTTAAATATTGGTATATTTAAATGGTAATTAATAATTGAAATTAATTGACAATTATTAATTGTTTAAATAATTAATTTTATTTGAACGGAAATTAATAATTAAAATTAATTAATTAATAATAAAATATTATCAATAAAGTTATTAATTAAATAATGAGTTTATTTAATGGAAATTAATAATTAAAATATTTATTATTAATTATTTAAATAATGAAAATTATTTAAATGGAAATTAATAATTAAATATAATTTGATAATATTTAGTCGGGAGAAAATATTAATATTATTAATTATTTAAATAAAATATTTTATTTAAATGGTAATTAATAAATAAATTAATTAAGTTGGACTTATTAATTTAAGAGAGAGTTTCAAGCCCAATTGGATTAATGAACCCAATTGCAATTGGCCCAAAATAATTAATTAAATAAATTTGATTTATTAATTATTTATTATTAATTTTGGCCATCATAGATAATTTGTAGGAGATAATTATTTGAATTATATCATATAATAATTATATAGATTTATTTACCCAAGATAAATAAAATAAAGAAAAGAAAATATTCTCTTATTTATCTATGGCATTTTAGAAATACCAAGATAAAGGAAAGAGATAATTCTTTTTTCTTTTTGTATTTATCTCCATGGATTAATCCTAATGTGATTAGGATTCCTATTTTCCTATAAATAGGAGGCTTGGGTCATTCATAAATCACACAATTAAATTCCTAAGAAATTTGGAATTCTCTCTTTCTCCTTCTCCCCCCTTGGCCGATTTTCCCTCTTGATATTGGGAAGAAAAATATTTTTTCTTCTTCCCAATTTCTTCTAAAGTTCGATCCCACAATCGGGTTTCGTTTGATCGATCGGGATATAGCGTAGAAGATCTGGTGTTGCTGAGGATTTGATCCTGTAAAAAAACCTCCAACCGATTCTCCATATTTTACTCAATGTAAGTAAAAGGGTTTTAATTTTTGAAAAAAACTAGCATGAATCTACATGTTTTTATCACAAATTGCATGATGTTAATAGATCCGTTATTAAATGTTAATAAATTTACTAAATAAATTTCCGCTAATTTAGTAAATCATCCCTTCACATGTGATGCGGGAAGATTCACTTAAGTTGTAAATCAAATAGTCTTTGATATATGAATAAAGGTTGGGTGCCTTATTTACGGTAATACCACTAACACAGCCCACTTGTGAATTGGCACAAGTGATCTCATCTGGATCGCTCATGTAGAGAAATGTGAGTGGGGGTGTTGCTGCAATAGAGATTGTAATAGACTGGACTAAAATATACTTACTGTCTTCTGGTAAATCCGTTACAAAAAGAACACTTCGTATATCAATCGGTTGATCATGTACAATTGATCTTAATCCTGATTCAGTGCTTGAACGGCGGGGCCCCATATTTCTTTGATCAAGGAAAAAGAAAAGACGCATAATAGAGATTATGTAAGGTTGTTCATTAGAGAATCAGTTAGGCTTAAGGAACAAGATGTATCATGGAGGTTAATACGGTAAAAATACCTAGTCATGGATACGAACTACTTGTGAAGGATCAAAGTGTAGTTAATGATTTTAACCAATGAACATAATTATGTCTATAGTACTAATAGTGCAACTTTAGATATTTAGTGGAGTTATCTAGGAGTTAATGAATAAGAGTTAATTGATTAAAGGAGTTTAATAAATGTAATTCTAGATCATTGGAGCTTAGACCTATGGGTCCATTAAATCTTCCGAGCTAACGCATGTAATTGAGAACATAAATCAATATGGATTAATTTCTTTGGAAAAATGGTTTCAAGTATTTATTTTGAAGTTGTCAAATTAATTAAGGCAAATACAAATAGGGTTAATTTCAGTAATAACCATTTAATAAATGGAAATTTCAAGAAAACCGTATCTTTTATATCTATATCAAAACTACCCAAAAACCGCCGCCGGCTAAATTAATTAGATTGTGAAAAGACAAAACATACCCTCGATTTAATTTCTCCTTAATTTATGCAAAATTTAAGGAAAATTTTAAAATGCCTTAAATTTTACAAAATTAATGGAAAAATCAAATCTAAAACTATAAAAATTAAATCTAAAAAATATAAAAATACAAGAAAACCTTCAAGCTTCTGACTTTCTTGCAGTAAATATCGAATTGCTTTCTTCTTCGATCATCCTCTAACCGTCACTGTGTATAATTGATAAACAAAAAAAAAAGTAATAAGTATTTATTTTCTTTTAAAAAAAGTAGAACAAAAGTAAACCAAATACATATGTTAAATTGAAAAAAAGAACATAAAAAAACATTTTGGAAAAACAAAATCATAAATCGTTAAACATGTTTATATTTGATAAACATTGTATAATTGAAAAATCAGTGAAACCGCCTGGAAACTGTATATATTTAATAAACAGTTTATTATTGATAAACAAACATATAACAGCAACCATTAACATTTTTAGCAGATAGCAGCAGCAATATATAAAAAAAGGTTTATATTTAATAAATAGTTTACTATATATCAACAAACCATAAAAAATGGAAAAACAAAACAAACAAAAAGTTACAATCCAATCCTGCTCAAATTTTAATATTATCAGAATGAAAAGAATACAAGGCAAGAAACGAAATCAGTTTCAGACCTCAGACTTCACAAATGATTGCGATGAGATGGAAACTCGAGACACCGATCGGTCCCGTCGTTCACAGCCAAATCTCGACAAGCTCCGGCCACCAATTTTCCTACTTCCCGAAACATTACTTCCCGAATCACAATTTCTCGACACCGTTAGTCCTCTAGTGTCCTCAACACCACCATAACTCATAAAAGCACGAAGAGTAAGATTACGGAAGAGATGAAAACGGTGAAGAGGAATACGATGAAAGAATTGGAATAGGAAAAAATAAAAAAAGAAGAAAGAAAGAGAAGAATACGGAGAAGGATTGATAGAAAAATGAATAATGAGAAAATCATAATAAGGCAGTTACAAATCCCTCAATTAAAGGCAATTGTAAATTAAATCGAAAAGGAAAATATCATTAATGATTTGGTCTCACAAAAAGCGGACAAAAATAACAGAGGGCAAATCCGTAAACTGTTATTTCGAAAACAACCAGGTGATCTCCTCTAATTCTGGTGGTTATTGGGTATATATGAAATAAAAAAGAAACCACCATTAAAAGTGGATTATGATGAATTATTGTGGTTATGTTTGCAATTATTTCATACAAATAAAGGAGTCTATTTGATTAATTAAAAGAAATTAACTAGAGAAGTCTATTTAGTTATTTAATTAATGGTGAAATTAAATAGAGGAGTCTATTTAATTATTTATTAGATAGAAGAATCTATTTAATTATTTTAATAGAGAGATTAAATAGAAAAGTTTATTTAATTAAATTAATTTTGCAGTTGTTTAAAATTAATGGGAAATTAAATAGATGAATCTATTTTATTATTAAATTTGAGGTATTCAAATTAAAGAGGAATTAAATGAATAAAAGGATTTTTATTTATTTAAATATTTAATGGAATTGTTCTATTAAATAAAAAGGAAAAATAAAATGCCCAATATTGTCATAGAGATGATGGTATGGGCGTGTGACCCATGGGTGGGTCACACGCCACTTTGGTTTTTATTTAACCAAAAATATGCATTTTATTTTATTTAAAATATATATAATATCTTAATTTAAATTAATATGATTGATTTAAATGAGTAAGATATGAAATAATTAATTTAAATTAATATGGATTAATTTAAATTATGATATGGGAATCTCTTATTATGGAATAAGATATTATATCTTAATTATTCAAAATATATTTTATAATATCTTTATTTAATTATTTGATAATTAAAAAATATTCAAAGATTTTCCGAGACCTTAGTTTTTCTATAAATAGGAACCCTGGGGTGACCCCAAAACACACAACTAAGAGAGCAAAAGAAAGGCTCAGAAAAATTCCTCTTCTCCTTCTCTCTCTGCCGTCACTGACCTCTGTGGTCTAAGGGAAGAGATCTTTCTTTCCGTTTCTTTTTTCCAAAGAGGACATTGCCCAGGAACCAATTCTCTTTTGTCTTAGTGAGGAATAACTTTTTGGTGGTCCCAAGATTGCAACAAAAAAAACGAGGAAGAGCTAGAGACTTCTCGACAAAGGTTAGTATTCGATTTGTGCATTAGTTTTTAGAATAATATTATACTGCAAGATCCTTGGGAATTCTGCTTGAGAACTCTTTTATAGAGGCCTCAATCCCCAACAGATAGTAGACATGAATGATCCGCTTTTAGTTTTGCTCTAAAATATGGACAATTTTCAGAGACTATTCACCGGGAATGGAAGCTCAGGACAACATTAATGGTGCTTCCATGAATCGATTTGGGTAGGTCTTATGTGGATCAGAGATGAAGATGATTTTGTGATATGAGTGACTTGTTTCATGTGAGGTAGAAAGGAAAAGAAATAATGTTTTTTTCTCTTTTTAATTCTTCATAGTCCTAGAAGAGAGGTGAAAGAGAGGAATCTCAGAAGAAGAAGGGAAGAGAGAGGGATGAGAGAGAAAATATGAGTTATGAGAGAGAAATGCCACCTAATATTAACATATACTCATGCCACATCATTTAAAATTGGGGCTCTTACGAAAATAGCAAAAATAGGCTCAAAATTTGTAAAAATAGCAGTAAAAAAACTTATTTGCAAAAATAGCAGAAAAATTAAATTCACGCCTAAAAATTACAAAATTCTCACTAGTAATCAGTGATATCTTCACAAATAATCACTGATAAGTAATCACTGATTTACAGATATCCTGATATTTTGTGCAGGAATCACTGATTACTTGATAGTTATCACTGATTTCTCTAATCACATGAATGGGAGTTGTTAAAAATCTGCTATATTTGCAAATACTTTTTAAAAATGCTATATTTTTAAATATTGCTAAAAATTATGCTACCCAATGAAATTTTCCTTTAAAATTTGCCATATATGCAAATATAATATATTTAAATTAATAATTAATGACACGTTAGATTTCCACAAGTATTTAACAAATTTGGACGACAAGGGCTAAAATGACCATTAAATCTCACGGGTATATTTAGAGTTTTAAAACTTATGGACCAAATAGAAAATAAAATGAAGACTCATTGACTAAAAATGTATTTTTCCCTTATTTTTATAAAATCTTTTTTCTTTTTGTAAAGTGTGAATACATTTAGATTTCACATGTCAATGATAAATTAATAAAGAATATTTAGGAGAAAAAATTAAGTCAAAAAACGCTTTGGTTAGAGAGTGATGAATTTTTAAAGTTTGAGAATTGTCTAGCTATATTAGTTAACTTGATTTCCATATTAGTGTTTGTAATATTTATGTTTAATATTTATTTCCTTACCTTATATTAATTGAGATTTATTATAAGAAAAGTTCTAAATGCAATTATAGAAAATTTTAGGATGCTAATTTTTGCAATTTTCTAAAAGATGTTTGACTTTATCATGGCATGCTGATTTTAAAAATGTGATTGAAAATTCTAGGATGCTAATTTTCTAGTCTTCCAAATTTTGTAAAATAAACATTCATTTGGAATAAAATCTCAAATTTTAAAAGATTTTGACTAAATAAAAAATCTATATACAATTTTTTCTTAAGGAATATGAGTTTAATTAAGGGATGGTGAGATTAAACTCATACAAATTTTATTTTTTCTTAATGTCTCTCACACGAATGATTATGATAAGATCATTTGTAATCAATACACAGTGGACCTATCAATAGTTTTATCAGGAAAAGGATCCTCAACCTTATCCATCTATTGTAGCCTAATTGATTTACTATCTCGAGTTGAATCCTCATGTATGTCTGACATACCCAGTACTCCGAGATATTTACATAATTTGAATGGATTATATCAAACATATGAAAATGTAAAGATTCTCTTAGAAGAATATAATTGCATTGATATTAAATTATTCAAAATAAATAATGTTTACATAAAATTACAAGTGCTAGGGCATCAATCCCATTAATTGTAATACCTTCCTTTTGCATGAATAAACTCTTGACCCCATTTTCTCAAATTCGTAGATCATCTATTATCCTATTTTTAAAGATCAAGTTATCAATCACACCTATTTTAAATCAATCATTGGTTGTAACTCCTTTTTTCCCTTTCCACAATTTTAGAAAATAACAACGGACGCTCCTTATCGTAGCTAGGTTGGTAACAACAGTCGTATTGATGAAAGTTTAAACCATACACATTTAGATTTGAAAGATCAAGTGATAAATAAGTTACCACTATTATTTTTTATTATCTAGTAAGGAAACACAAGTAATTGTATCTACAAATACAATCTTTTCTTGAGAAAGGTTAGATGACATTCAAACTACCACATAATAAAATTGTATAATGAAATTCATAACTTTCATTCCACTGCTAAAAAAAGTTGGTTAAGAGACTCTCTAAGAGTCATATAATATCTATATTAGAATATTGTTTGAGTTGGAGTTTGGAGGGTCATTAAACTACCCAAACACATAAATGAATTTATCAAAACCTAAATTGTTACAAGAGGATTCATTAACTTCAAAAGTATAATGTAACTTTTTTGATAAAGATGAGTGGAATAAAGCCATGAAGCGCGAGATAAAGTCGGGATACTCTAACTCTACATGTAAGATAGTGTAAAACTCATCGGTTACAAGTAAACAATCAAGAGATTAAAAGGTATAGACGGGTAAAGTAGAGACTTTTAAAATGTACCAATTCTCAATGGTAGAATTAGAAAGGTTCATAGTTACTAGAAAAAAGCAAAAGAGATTGCTTAGTGCTAGCTTGTAGAGAAGTGTCTGTGTTCTTCCAAATGGTTACAATCCTGAGATCAGCAACAAGTCTTCCAGGCTATGACTCAAGCGTGAACGATGTGTGAACACCAAAGCTTTGGAATAGAAAAAAGACTCCTTATTTTTGTAAGGCTTTATCGAAAATGAGAGGAAGAGTTGGAGAAATTTATCTAAAGTTTTTTCTCATGAAAAACTTGCTTATTTTTTTTGAAAACCTTGTTCATATTTATAAAGTTTGAGAAAATCTCTAGATAGTATCTAAATATGGCCAAGATAATCTCATATTTATCTAATAATTATATGGAGATCATTTTCATATTCTCCAAATACATTTAATTATATTTACCACATTTAATTAAACTAATTAATTAAATAAGAAGAAAAAAAATGATATCTTCCAAAAATATCACAAGCTTACTTATTGACCACACAAAGTGGCATGTGGGCCATTTCATAATAGGCCACACGCCTAATCTCAAATGCTATGTGCTTATGCTTAGCGTCTGGGCCCTATAAGTGGGCTTGGGTATTTCTTTTTTGCTTCATCTTAATAGATATAATCATTACCTATATGATAGACCCTTCACAAGTGGTTCATTATTACAAGAGGGTGATAATACTGATTTTACCCATATAATACATCTTGTTCTTTAAGTACCTATTGATTCTCTAATGAACAACCTTACATAATCTTGATTATGCGTAAGTTTTTAAGAGAACCACTTATCTAGTTTCCAAATAAGAAAATGAGTGAATTCCTTACGGTGGTATTATGTTTCCGACCATCTGCATGATCTAATCCCCATTTAGTGAGGCATATTGAGAATACTATTTCTGAGCCACTCTCACCATGCAAATCAAAGGGCTATCTCTTACGGATAAGAATTCATAATCCTTTCAGGATTAAGGTCAACTGTATATGGACAACCTATCAATGTATAAAGTATCTCTCTAAACAGCCTATACAGAAGACAATAAATATATCTATTCTAGTCCTTTACAATCTTGGTTGTAGTAACACCTCCACATGCACTATCATATAAGATCACATACTAAGTTAAGTTACAATCAATTACTCTAGATTTGATGGATAAAACAACCATTTATTACAAGACATTAACTAATAAATGTAAATAATATTTACAATTTAATAAACAATATTATTTTATTAATAAATAGTTTATCAGACTACATTAATTATGGAAGATACTCCAAAAATATCTCGTTTGTACTAATGCTAATAAGATCTATTTTGTTGTTCTAAACTACCCATGTGACACTCAAACACTTTAGTCGAGAGTGTATTTGTAAATAGATCATCAATATTGTCCTCATAGCATTCTTCATGACTACTACGTCTCCTCTTTGCACTATCTTCTTTATTAGATGATCTCTCTATGAGATTTTCTATTTTGTGGCTTTCAGATTCTTTGGAGTTACCCACTGCACCACTATTATCACAAAATAGTGTGATAGGTTTCTCAATACCTCGAACTACTTTCAGATCTGTTAGGAATTTCCTAAGCTAGACACCTTCCTTAGCAACTTCACAAGCAGCTATGTACTTCACTTCCATTGTGGAATCAACAATACAACTTTGCTTCATACTTCTCCAAAAAATGACTCCACCATAAAGTGTGAAAACTAATTCAGATGAAGATTTCTTAGATACCTTATCTGCTTGGAAATCAAATTATATGTATCGTTTAAGAATCAAATCCTTAGAGCCATACACTAGTACATGGTCTCTCGTTCTCCGTAGATACTTGAGAATTTTTTTAACTTCTCTACAATGGTCATAACTGCTAACTAAATTCTACACTATAAAGTTACCCCTTGATTTAATTGCATTTTGATGATTGTTGTGATACTTTAATTAGCTTTTTTTAATCTAATTGTGTAGGTATTGAAAAATATTTGTATAATAATGGAAAATGAAGCAAAAATATATTGCTGGAAAAGATTAGTTCAAGTGATGCATCACTTAACATCACTTGAACTCAAGCGACTCATTACTTGAATAGTAAAGACAATTTCAAGATTTACCAAGAGATGCATCACTTGAACTCGAGGGAGACACCGCTCATGTGAACAAATGAGTGTCAGGGGCAGACCAAGCAATGCATCGTTTGAACTTTAGTGAGGCGTTGCTCAAACTTGATCTTAGCCACCGCCTCTGAATATCTTTATTAAGAAGGATGAAGCTATTTTCTAATCATTCTTGGAGACATCAAGAGAGAGAGAAAATCAGTTTTTGGAAATTTTAGCACTTTTCGAGCGAGTCAACATGAGTTCATCATCTTTTTCGTTAAGTTTAGTATTTATGTTTTCCAGAATATTTATTTGTTGAATTCTATTTTTATGAATAACTAATTTTCTTATTTCTAGGAGATTGATGTAGCTACTTCATTTTTATTGTTTGGGTATTTAGTTTTAGTTTTGAAGACTATTTTATTATTCTATTTATGTTTTTATGTTCTTAATGCTTTTAATTTACTGGTCATAGGTTAATTGAGTTTAAATCTAGAATATAGCATTCAAGAGAGGTGATTTTAAATTGGATCTTAGGAACATAGCTAATGGTAAATAAGAGTTGGAAAACTTAATCTTACTTTAGAAGTCTAAAAAGAACTGTGACTAATACACTTTTAATAACTAAAATTGAATAGTGATATTGGTTTATTTATTAATTATGATCTTGATTTGACACTCAGGAGAGTTAATTAAGGATTTTAGTGTTCTTGAGTTATAAAATATGAAAATGTTGTTCTTGACTAAACAAAATTCTTTCCATAAATCAAAGTAGTGAAATAATTCCTCTAGGACATTTTTCCATGGATTTAATTCAACGTTTTTACATTAAGTTTTGTTTATTATCATTAGTTTATGATCATTAATTTAGTTAATCAATCATTAAATTACGATTTCTAAATAAAATTAAGTTAAGCATACATTAGTATTTAGATAGACTTATTTTTTTTTCTCAGAGGGTGACACTATTTGTTTTTATCACTATATTAAAACTTGACTCTGTACACTTGCAGGTAACTAGTATTTTTATCAACAAGTTTTTGTCGTCGTTGCCGAAGATTATGCCATTTAGTTTTAGTTGATACTATCATCCATTATCTTGGAGATTGAGAAAACTTGCAAGGCTAATCGTAAGTAGAAAAAGCTTCAAGTCAAAGCAAATGGATAATCAAGAGGACCAGAATCAGAATGCAATTTATCACAACAACATGAGGAAATTAAGGATTATTTCAAACCCGTTATTATCCAAAAAAATTCAAGCATAGCTTGGCAAACCATTAATGAAAACAACTTTAAAATGAAACTTTCTTCGATTGGTATGGTTCAACAACATCAGTTTGGAGGGACTGCCTTAGAAGATGTAAATTTTCACTTTTCTAGGTTCTTAGAAATTTGTGATATAGTTAAGATGATGGGATACCTAAAGAAATAATTAAGTTGTCCTTTCTCATTGGGGGATAAGGTTAGAGGTTGGTTACAATCAGTACAACCTGGAAATATCACTAGTTAGCAAAATATGATTGAAAAGGTTTTGACAAAATTCTTCCCACCATAGAGGGCCACTCATATGAGTACTGAAATCAATAATTTCAAGTAACAAAAATTTGAAACTTTATATGAAGTTTGGGAGAGATTTCGGGAACTTTTGAAGAATTGACCACAATACATGAACTTCATAATTACTTACATATTCAACTTTTCTATAATGGGTTGACAGGACAAACTAAATCGAATGTTGTTATCAAATGTCTAAAACTATTGAAGAAGCATTGGAATTACTAGACAATATGACTAAAAACGATTTTCATTATCTTGATGATCGATCCGTAGCTTTAAAAGTAGTAGGAGTATTAGTAGTTAATGATGTAATGTTCATTAAATCTCAGATTGCTTCACTCTCACATTAGGTAACAAGATTATCAAGACCTACAACATCACAATCCATTGAAACTTTATCACCTATTAGTGAAATGGTTTAGTATAAAGAACCTAAAACTGAACAAGCTCAATATGTGAATAACAGAAATTATGGTTATGAATGTTTGCTTACAAATCGCTCTTGGTGTTGTGAGAACGTTATGATGAATGTTGTGTTAATGAATGATAGCCTATGTGATGCTTCGTGATCTTCCAGGGTGCTTGGATAGGTAACTGTTGTGTGAAATCGTGATACGCAAGTGCATGCAGTCAAACAAGTAATAAAGTGATAAGAAAGATATCGTTCCCACGAGGATTAGTAGATTAAGTAGGTGTTTAACAAATAATTTAAAGAAAATAAAGACAATGATAAATTGGGATGATGTGATTTATGAAACTAAATAATTAAAATTGTGCAAAACTAAATAAATAAATTCTAAATTAATTAAGGAAAATAAATGTGATGGTCTAAAGTGGCTTAAATTACTCCTAAAATATGCAAGAATATTCAAATGATTAAACTATGAAGAGACAAACGGTTGGAAAGTCAAGAATCCCCCCAAAAAAGTCTTAGAATTCACAAATGTTTGCCGAATGCTATGGGTCTTTGCCGAAGCAACCGCATTAATAAAGACACTTTTTATGCAAGCAAACCCAATTGTTCAAGTGACTTCGTCAAGCCTAAATGATTCTAATTCCTAATCCAATTTAAATCCTATGTCTAGGTAAAATTAGATTAAGAAATATGTTTTAATGTTCCTGTTAGACCTTAAGGTGTAACTACATATGTCTATGCATTTACCAAAAACAATTTCAAGAATCGTTAACCCCTATCAATCAATATTCTTCCATTCAATTTTAACCTTTTCAGAATTAAAACTAAACTAAACAATTCACCTAAGTTGATCAAGCATAAGCAAATAGATAGAAATATCAAACTATTGATTGAACATAACAACTGAATTTATTAAAGCTTGTGAAAACTAATTCCCCTTAGGGTTCATCTATCAATTCCAACCTAATAAAATTTAGTTCATAATGAAATTCAAATAAACAAAAGAGTTTAACAAAAATAAACCTAAACCTAACATGGCTTCAAATCAATAATGAAAAAACTAAAGAGCAAAGAAGAAGAAGAAGAAAATAATCAATAGAAGAGAAGATCCAAACGAAATCTCCATCAAAGATGAAGAATCTCCCTGCGAAATCGTCTCTGTCTCCAAATCTCACGTTCAGCCCTTCACGTTTCAGCCCTCCTCTTCTTCTTCTCACGTTGAAGTCTGTCTTTTCTTTAAGCTGCTGCCTCCCTTTTAATCTTTTTAGATTTAGGTTAATTTCTTTTCTTTTCTTTGTATTGGGCTTGGGCTTCATCCTAATCTCCTCCAAATTTGCTTCTAAGTTGGACCTCAATGATGGGCTATTTCTTTCTCACTTGAATCAATTTGAAACGGCCCAAAAATATGATATTTTAGGGCTTAAAATCGTGATCCTGCTTGTTGTCCAAATTCGCCCGGTGTCTTGCGCAAAGACAATCGCAAGATCGCCACAAAGACTTTTCAAAAATCAGACTTTTTTTCCTATTTCCTTCATGAAATTTGCAATTCTTTTAGGACTTTCTTTTATTCAAATTGACAAAATTAAATACCAAGAGCCAAGAACAATCCTAAATATACTTTAAAGTGCTAAAAACCCGAATTTTCCCAAAATAAGCTTTAATAAAGAATGATTCTAAATGAGTTCAAAATGCACAAAATATAAGCAAAGTTCAATCAATTATTTATCACATAGGCATTAAAATAGGACTAAATAACTCTATTTTATAGAGTTATCAGTAACGATGGCCTTTGTGGTGCTGTGTGATCTCCCAAAGTGCTTGGTTGGTAAATGATAGCATCTATGATACTGTGTGATCTTCTTGATAGCCTCTGTGGTTTTGTGTGATCTCCTAGAATGCTTGGTTGTTAAATGATAGCCTCTGTGATGTTATGTAATCTTCTAGAGTGCTTGGATGGGTAAAGATAGCCTATATGGTACTGTATGATCTTCTAGAGTGCTTGGTTTGTGAATGATAGTGTCTGTGATGTTGTGTGATCTTCTAGAGTGTTTGGTTGGTGAATGTTAGACTCTGTGGTACTGTGTGATCTCTCGACAAGCTTGGTTGGTTAATGATAGCCTATGTGGTGTTGTGTGATCTCCGAAGAGCTTGTATAGGTAATGGTAGCCTCCATTGTGCTGTGTGATCTCTCGGAGTGCTTGGATATTTAATGGTGTGGTATGAGTATTATCTTGATTGAGTTGTTATATGGTTGACTAAATTATAAGGTTTTGTGTATGTAATGTTACATGGTTACAATTGTTCCAAAGGTTCAATCTCGGTTGATATGAATTGTCATTGATTTATCCATTGTGTTTTCATTGAGCCGTCGTACTCACGATGCTACATTTTCCTATTTTAGGTTCATACCTGGGGACGAGGATGTCGGTATGCGTTGAAATGTCAAGGGCCGAGACTTTTAGTTTTTGAAGGCTTATACATTACTTTTGGGTTGTATGTATTTGAGCTTAAGTTACTATATTTTGGGTAGAGATGTACGTAAGGTTAACCTAAGAACTTTGGTGTAGAGTTGCGTAATATTCGTGACACGATGTCATGTAAACAAAGTTAATTGTAGATAAAACTTAAACTTAGCCCTATGTGATGGATGTTTATAGTTTCCAATGGGAAATGATTGATTTTAAAAAATGGGTTGACTTGCCCTGTGATTGCGTTCACTTTCTCTAGATTGGTTAGATGGGATACGTGCCCTTGGTCACTGATAACTCTACAAAATAGAGTTATTTGGTCCTATTTTAATGCCTAAGTGATAATTATTTGATTGAACTTTGCTCATATTTTGTGCACTTTGAACTCATTTAGAATCATTCTTTATTAAAGCTTATTTTGGGAAAAACTCGGGTTTTTAGCACTTTAAAGTATATTTAGGATTGTTCTTGGCTTTTGGTATTTAATTTTGTCAATTTGAATGAAAGAAAGTCCTAAAAGAATTGTAAATTTCATGCAGGAACAAAGAAAAAAGTGCAGATTTTTCAATAGTGTTGTGGCAGTGCTGCAGCACACTGGAGCAGTTTTGGACAGTAGTGCAGATCACGATTTTTGGATTAAAAATTCATCTTTTTGGACCTGTTTCAGCACATCCACGCATGGTAAAAGAAGCCCACTACTTTGGGTCCAATTTAGGAGCAATTTTGAGGAGATTTAAGAAAAGCCCAAGCCCAAAACGAAGAAAAAGAAAAGAAATTAACCTAGATCTAAAAAGAAAGAAGGAGAGGAAGATTTAGGGGAGAGGACTTTAACGTGAAAAAGAATGGAGGTCACTGAACGTGAAGAAAAGAAACGAGACGATTTCCAAGAGAGAGTTCTTCATCTTTGGGGAACTTCGTTTGGATCTTCTCTTCCATTAATTATTCATTCTTCTTCTTCTCCGTTGTTAGATTATGTTAGGTTTAGGTTTATTTTTTAAGAACACTTTTGTTTATTTGCATTTCATTATGAACTAAATTTCTTAGGTTGGAATTCATAGATGAACCCTAAAGGGAATTAGTTTTCATAAGCTTTAATGAATTCAATTTTTATGCTCAATCAATAGTTCGATAATTTTTTATCTCTTTGCTTATGCTTGATCAACCTAAGTAAATTGCTTAGTTTAGTTTTAATTCTGAAAAGGTTAAAATTGAATGGAAGAATATTGATTGATAGGGGTTAACGATTCTTGAAATTGTTTTTGGTAATGCATAGACATATGTGTTTACACCTTAAAGGCCTAAACCGGAGCATCAAAACATATTTTTAATCTAATTTAACCTAGACATAGGAATCAAGTTGGATTAAGAATTAGAATCATGCTAGACTTAACAAAGTCACATGAACATTTGAGTTTGCTTGCATAAAAAGTGCATTTGTTATAGCGATTCGTGCAAAGACACCATAGCACTCGCTGCAAAGATTTGTGAATTCTAAGACTTTTTAGGGGGATTCTTGATTTTCCAACCATTCATCTCTACATAGTTTAATCACTTCATTATTCTTGCATATTTTAGGAGTAATTTCAGCCACTTTAAACCATCTTACTTATTTTCCATATTTAATTTAGAATTTCGTCATTAGTTTTGCATAATTTCACAATTTTAGTTATTTAGTTTCATAAATCATATCACCCAAAATTTATCATTGTTTTTATTTTCTTTAAGCTATTTGTTAAACACCACTTTAAGTCACTAATCCTCATGGGAACGATCTTTCTTATCACTTTATTACTTGTTAGACTACGTGCACTTGCGTAACACGATTTCACACAACAAATTTTTGGCGTCGTTGCCGGGGATTAGTTTAGGTTTAATTGGTGTCATAACATTTAGTTTAATTTGATTATTTTTATTTTATTTTTGTTTTCTTTATTCTTTGCAGGATATTAATCTTGTATGAGCGACGAGGAAACAACTGCTTTGATTCCGTCCGATCAAGAGATTGAACGAACTTTTCACAAGAGGAAAAAGCAACAAAAACAAAAGAAAGTCGTTCAAAAAGAAGAGATGGAAAACCGGCAAATAGTTGTAACTGATGAACGAGACACTGTTATTCAAGAGTATAGAAGGCCTAACTTCGGTCCTGTGATTGTTAGGCCAGAAATTGAAGCAAACCACTTTGAGCTGAAGCCGGTTATGTTCCAAATGTTGCAAAGTGCGGGACAATTGAATGGAACACCTACTGAGGATCCACATGCTCATCTGCAATTATTCGTCCAAGTAAGTGATTCTTTTAAACTTAATGGAGTTTCTAAGGATGCCCTTAGGTTAAAGTTATTTCCTTATTCTTAGAAAGGCTTAGCAAAAGATTGGCTAAATTCATTGCCTCAAGGGTCGATAACTAGTTGGAATGATCTTGTGGAAAAGTTTTTAACTCAATATTTCCCTCCTACTAAGAAAAACAAACTTAGGAGCCAAATCACTTCCTTTGAACAATTTGAGCATGAATCCTTGTATAACACTTAGGAGAGATTTAAAGAGATGATTAGAAAGTGTCCCAACCATGGAATCCCGTATAAGATCCAAATGCAAATTTTCTATAATGGGTTGTGTTCTCACACTAGAGATAGAGTGGATTCATCATCGGGAGGGGCATTACTTTCTAAAACTTACAATGAGGCTTGTGCCATCTTGAACAAAATAGCGAGGAATAACCTTAGTTGGCCAAATCAACGCTTGAACCAAGATAGGAAAACCAATGTCAATTATGGTGGGAATGATTCGAATTCTTTGATAGCACAGCTTGGTCGCTTTGAATAGTACTTTAACGAAGATGGATTTGGGTGGGAATAACCAAATGGTGAATGCACTTTCGAGACTTGTGTTTTTTGTGGAGAAGGTCACCGATATGAAGGATGTCCATCTAATCCCGAATCAGTGAATTATGTGGGGTATAATAAGAACTTCAATCCTTATTCTAATTCATATAACCCCGGTTGGAAACAACACCCAAATTTTTCTTGGAAAGATCAGGGTGCGGGGCCAACACATATTCAACAAAGACCGATTGATATCTTACCTCCTCAAAAGCCTCAAGTTGAGGATTCCATAGCCGCCCTTTCCACTATGATGAAAGATTACATGGATAGGACCGATGCGATGTTCCAAAATCAAGCCGCTTCAATAAGGAATTTAAAAATTCAAATGGGACAATTAGCTTCATCCATGAGTAATCGAGCTCAAGGATCCTTACCAAGCAACACTGAAAATTCTAAAAATCAAGGTAAGGAGTCATGCCAAGCTATTACTGTGACGACTCGACTCCATTTAAAACACATAAAACAATTCGCAACGGAAACTCAAAGTTCTTACGGAAAATTCGCGTGGATCCATTTGTATTTAGAATAAACCAAAACCTATTTACAAGTCCCATAACAGAGAAAGCTATAAAACACGCAAGCATAAGTATTTTCACAATTCACAACCACCAAACACAAGTTTAAATACCAAAAGACTAGCTCTTTCGAGCACCGGACACAACCATAATATGTACAAATCAAAAGAGTAAAAAAAACTAGTAGGCGCCTAATCCATTTCCTCGTATCATCCCGGTGGGTCACGTTGCACCACGCCCTCTAGCCCTCTCGTTTCCACGAGGCATACTTGAAAAGTTTGTAATGTAGCAACATTAGCGAAACGCTAGTGAGAAAACAACGAATAGTAAATAACAATAAGTACTCAAATCTTAAGCGATAATACATCCAATGTCATGGGTAGGCCATGCTTTTCTTGAACTTATTTCTAGGAGCATACAATCGTTCACAATAGGATTCGATGAAGAACTCGGTATCTAATCATTCGTTCAAGCTACAAAACTCTAAGTATCTAAAACAAAGGTTCAGGTAGAAAGTAGATCACACTTTTATACGGATATAAAGTAAAACACTTACACGGTTACTCAACTACAAGCAAATCAAAGCAAATCACATGCTTTCCCGAATTACCAAGCAAATCACATGCTTTTTTGAATCACCAAGCAAATCACATGCTTTTCCGAATTACCAAGCAAATCACATGCTTTTTCGATTAACCGTACTATTCCCCTTGGATAGCACAACGTAGCGAATCCCATCGCTTAGAGTAAATATGGTAACCAAAGGTCCTCTGAACATGGTCTCAAACAATCTCTCTCAATGTTAGATAAAATTAAGGAATCAATCACCAACTCTTCCTAAACTAGCTAATTCACGTGCACAATCTCACTTCCTAAACCATTTAACTAATAAACCCACCATAAGATTAACTAGGAACCTAATCTCTCATACTTCTCCGACTTCTGAATTACTTAGAGAAAAGTATAACGCTCAACTTCGAGCTAGCACTAACGGTTGCGATGTGAGAGCAAATTATTATTTACAACTCATTCTAATCTCACCTTTTGAGCGCGTAGAGTTCCACCACTCGCCGGATGGGTTAACGGTTGCTTGAGAGCCAAAACCTACATTTGAAATGTATATCTAAAAGTATTAATTTACCACACAACGAACGAACTAATACTAAGTAATTAAAACGTCAAAACAGCCCGCTAAATATCCCACAACAATTCCGACAAAACAGCCCCTGTTTTAGTATAAGGATTTATCGGCTTTTTGAACGTTTTACAATCAATCCGGGTTGATTTAAAGTAAGCTAAGATTGGCCAATTCTAATGGGTAACACTTTGGAAAATCCCATGCAAAACCCATCATCAAAACTCAATGCAAAACAGAATTTAAAAAGGAAAGACAATACCAAAACAGTCACAAATTGAAAAAAAAAAAAGACGAGGGCTCGAGTTTTCTTTCAACTTGGGGTCGAGACTAAAGGAACAAACTATGTTTCAATGGTTTAATTTAGCTAGGGAACGCATCAAACACAAAGGGAGAAAGGTTTAAAACTTGAATCAAAGATTGGAAGAAAAGAAAAGAAACTCTAATACCCATTTTCGAAATTCCTTCTCACCTCGTAACTCACGGATCTTGGACGGTTTGGCTCGATTGATGGTTGGAAAAGCAAGTACTTGTCAAGCTCTTTCCAACGGGACCGGAATCAACTGAAACGGTTGAGAAACGGCGAAGAAAACTCCGGATCTCTCTTCCTCCTTCTTGGCCGCGGGTGGGGGGGCTGTTACGGGTCTGTTTCTTTCTTTGTTTTTTTTTTTTTGCGTTTTGCTTTGCTAAAAGAGAGAAAATGAACTTAAATAAGAGGAGAAGAAATGACTAAAGTGCCCCCAAACTTCTTCCTAAAGAAATTCGTTCCGTGTTCGTTAATACCGTTTCTAAAGTGCTCTAGCAAAGGAACTAATAAAAATTTACTAACCCCAACTTAATAACTAAATAAAATAAAATAAAATAAAATAACACATTAGAATAAAATAAGTAAAATCACCTCAAAACTCGGGATGTTACAATTACTCTTAGGAGTGGTAAAGATTTGGAACCACCTAAAGTTACTCCAAGTAAGGAAATAGAGCTCACTTCAATCCAGAAAAATATTGAGGATGGTGATGGAGAAGAAAAGTCAAGAAAGGAGAGGTTGGATGGTGATGACTGTTCAAATCAACGTGCTGCAGCACTGCCGCAGCACAATTCCAGCACCTTACCTATTCAAAAGCATGCACCAATTGCTAGGCCACCTCCACCTTTCCCTCAAAGACTTCAAAAGAAAGCTCAAAACAATCAATTTGCAGTTCATACCAAGTTTTGATTGGATCCTCCAATGTTCTTCTTTTCCTATTGTTCACCAATTGTTTCCACCATGTTAGTGCATAATCACAAAATTTAACGGTTATAAGTTGTACCTTCTTTGAATCACTATATGGATGTTCTATAAAACAAAGCTCCACTTCTCTTTCCCATATTAAGTAAACCTCCTGGATTTGATCTTCCTTGAAAAGTAGGTACCTTGAGCTTATCACCTCCTAAGCTTCTATGCTCCATCCCTCCATGATAAACCTCTCTAATTTCCCTCCGAGTATGTTCTACCTATCTATTACTCGTACTTTTATAAATCCTTTCATGATACATGGCTGCAAGTAAACAAGTTAGTTATA
The DNA here is from genome assembly GCA_028015215.1 of Gynostemma pentaphyllum. Taxonomy (NCBI): domain Eukaryota; kingdom Viridiplantae; phylum Streptophyta; class Magnoliopsida; order Cucurbitales; family Cucurbitaceae; genus Gynostemma; species Gynostemma pentaphyllum. The sequence goes on along the minus strand of CM051351.1, from coordinate 49,027,457 downwards.
AAATAGGACCTTTCAATCACTCCCTAAGTGTTTACACTCAATAATGTTAGTTCTCTTGTGTTTGCACTCAAAACAGATTGTAAAGGCCAAATTGTAACCTTGAACTTTTAGCACTCTTTCACAACTATCAAACAACAAAGATACTAATGAAATTTTTAAAAAGTAACAATCAAGAAATAAGAAACAATCAACTTGGGTGGATAACGAAAAAAAGACAGATTTTGTAACGACCCAAAACTCGTAAAATCCTTTTTGATACAAATGCACAACGGAAGACTTGATTTTTACAGAAAAACGGCATAGGTTCGTTTAAAAATCGGATTATCCAAAACCTGTTTACAACCCAATTTTCAGATAAAACAACAAACCTGGAATGCGCATTCCATACTATGTTGAAACTTCTAGAGAAAGTTTTAAAGTTCAAAAACATATACAAATTATACAAATGCTCCATCGAGCTCAAAATGAAACATAAGAAAAAGTGATGAAATGTTTGTAAGCATTCAAGAATGCTACACCCAAAACCAGTCATGTTCCTGTCCATTCATCATCTCGATAAGTCACGCGGCGCCACCTCCTCTACCTCGTCCTCTACCACGATTCTTACCTGAAAAATTGTAATTGTAGCAACATTAGCATAAAAATGCTAGTGAGAGTAAAATGAAAGCAAGTAATCCTATGAACCAAATTCAATTTCGGAAATTGTGTCCAAAGGCCTATATTTCACTTTTACTACCCATTCCACATTCCAAATTCCACACATAATCAATATACATAATATTCTTCTTGTAAAGTAATGATATTAAGACATAAAGTAAAAGTATCGGTTATTACTAAGTCTTTCTATCCATTCTAATAAGTATATGTAACTGTAACATTAACATTCCTTTTTACTAAACCAGTTTCATCGTAATGGATTTACCGTATGGATCAACATCAACATACTAGCCCGTACAGTATTACCATACCACAATCATCGTATCGGGTTTACCATATGAATCAATATCGCATACTAAACCCGTACAGTATTACCATATCACAATCATCGTATCGGGTTTACCATATGGATCAATATCACATACTAAGCCCGTATGGTATTACCATATCACAATCATCGTATCCCTAATAAGTTAGATAGAATTCTACTAAAGAACATAAACTACATAAGTTACACTAATTAACTCTCAAGTGCAACTTCAAGCCTCTTTGACTTCCAAACCACTCAAGTTCCTTAAACTTCCACTTTCATCTAAAACCTCCAATCGCATCCTACAAGACTTCCAAACCACTCAAATGTTACCTTTCACTTCCAAATTCGTAAGATTTGCAAAGTCACTCCACTCACTTCTGAGTTAAAGTCTCCAACCAAGTATTAACTTCCAGAAGTTAGTTTCCCTCTTATCCTCAATAAACAATGTCGTAATGAAACATAATTCACAAAATCACTAACTTCCATTTTAAACTCACCTTAGATTGTGAAGTCCAAGCTTACAAAGTGCCAAGATCAAAACCACGCAAACGATCACAAACCTACAAATCAATTACACCTAACAATCAATAATTAACCGAAAATCGAGCAAACGACATCTAAACGCATAAAACGATGAAAATCAGGAAATGGACCCTAGGGGTACTCACGGCCAAGCAAGGGAAAAGGCTTGGGTTCGGTTTTTCTGCTTTTATGCAATTTAGAGGCGTTTCGGGTTGTTTTCGGATACTTTGGAAACCGAGATAACAATGGGTCACCGTATTTTAGGGTTTTACATAATAATCGATCTCTGAAAAATTAAGTAAAACGTAAAATCATAGCAAATTAAACACCCTAGCCATAGCCAAGTGAAAGAAAAACAAACGGAACGAGTTTTCCATTCAACTCGGGTTTAGGTCCAAGACAACAACCTCATCCAAAGTGATTTTTTCTAACTAGAATTCACAAACAACACCCGGGAAAAACGAATCAAGGCTTGCATACAAGATTTGAAAAAAGGAAAACCCAAAAACCCATTTCTTCCTCACCTTGTATCTCCTGGATCTTTAATGGATTGGCTCGATTGATGGAATGGGTAGAAATTACATCTTGAGAGCTTTCCAACAAGCTAAGGCACGATGAAAACGGTCGAGAAACGGCCGGGCGACAATTTATTTCTCTCCTCTTTTTTTCTCTCTAAGCTACGGGTTTGGGGACTAATTTTCACCTTTCCTTTCTTTTTTTTCTTATCTTTATCCTTGAAAATATGTAGAAGATATATATAAAGATATTTTGGTAAAAGACCATATTGCCCTTCCTCTTATTTCCTTGAGAAAACTTATTCCGGGTGCTCGTTATTTCACGTTTCTAATTCCAATTCAACTTAACTACTTCTAATCTATCTTAAAAGTATTTAACAATAAATAATGGGCCCGCTAATAATTATTAATGTCACCGAAACTAATTTAAAGTGATAAAATGATTAAAAAGGTTTTCGAATGAAAATAACTACTAAAATCGAAATTACTAAGTTTAAACTAAACTTCAATACTTTATTTAAAATAAAAAATAAAAAAATTACCTCCAAAAGTAATGGGGCGTTCTGATTTTACAAATGGTGTATATTTGTAAGAAGGAAAGAATAAACAAGAAAATAAGCAAGAATAAACGTTCCTAAAAGGGAAAAATTCAAAATAAGGCTTCCCCAAAGTGTTTTGAATCAGAAAATAAGACTATCCTAAAGCAAAAGATGCATGTATTAAAAAATGGGACAGATTTGAAACTTTCTTAAAACTGTTTTGGCTATTTATGGTAAGTTCTAACTTTTTAGGAAACAAACAATTCTAGCACAATTATTTTCCAATATTTGAATTCAAGATGAAACTTTGATGAGTTTAAGATGGACTTTTCAAGAACAATAAGAACACAAACTACTTTTTCCAGAAATTTCAACAACAAGAAATAACACTTTTTTCAATTTTTTTCAATCCGACGATCGAGAAGATGTGATTTTTTCTCAACCTTCAAATTGTTTTTGACAAGTATGTCTGAATACTAAATAAAGAGGACAAAATGATAAAAGCTTTTTTAGTTGATTATATTCTAAGAATCGAATTGCAACTACACCAAAAATAGCAAACACAGTAGGCTAAACAACATAAGGAAATTCTATGACTTTTTGTTTTTCAATTTCTGCACAATCAGAGAGTATGAAAAGATCTGTTTGTTTCTCAAGCTTTCAATTTTGTTTTGACAATATTTTCTTAAAAATAAATAAAATAGACAAAACGATAAAGGGTTTTGCAGTTTGTGATTTTCTGAGAATAGAATTGGAACTAGACGAAATAAGGAAATTCTGGAACTTTATTTTATTTTATTTTTTGTGTTTTCTGGATTTTCGATGAACGAAGAACAAGAAAAGAAAAATTCAAATAACAAGAAAGAAAGTAAGATATAAATATTCCCTTGAGCCTAAACTCTAATACCAAATGATATGAAACCCTACAAAATTAAAATAAGAACCCGTTGAAAACACAAAGAACCCCTAGATGCAAATCCTAAAACCCCAATGAACAATAAGGTAAAACCCTTAGAAAACAAGAAGAAAATTATTCCAATGATCTAATATCTTGAAATAAGAGAACTTGTTTTTATTTCAAGATCGAAACAATCCACAAACACACTAGATCAAATTATGCTTGAATGTTTCTAAAACATGCAACCTAGAACAAGGTTACAAAATGCAAGATAAAATCAACCAAGCAAAGAGAAAAACAAAGCCATTTTATATCATATTAATTCTTGGTTGTAAACCTTTCAAATGTGCCTTTAAATAGGCAAAGAAACCTTAAAATTAACTTAGCAAATTTAGATTACAAGGTGAACAAAATCTGCCAAGTACTTTCCTTAAGTGCATTTGGTGCATTTTAGGAAAGTTTTACTCTAGAAGATATTATATCATTCCTAAACTATTATAAGCATTAAAACTGATAAATAAAGGCCTAAAACATGTCTAAATACATTGTAAATTCGTGGAAAACATATAAGGCAAGTTCGGGAACAAATATGGAAAGTGGTCCAAATAAGGAAAGTTTGCAAAAGTGATGCAACTTTCCTAATTAGCTCTCTTCTTCATTTTTGATTGCACAAGTCTTCAAGATTCTTTTTTCAAATGAATTTGCCATTGATTAAAATGCATCAAGTGTTCTTCCTTAGCCTCCATGCTTGGATCTTCAAAGCTTGTCTTTACTTTACTCATGTAGGCTTGTCAATGGATGTTCAATGCTTGTTTTGAACTTTGATTTTGTCATTGGTCCTTGACCTATTTGTGAGGCTCCATGATTGGTTGTTTAAGTGTTTGGTTTGGCATCTTGAACAACGTCACCCACCTTCTAATGGCTCCAAATGATCATAAGAGATTTGATGGAATCCCAAATGTATTCATAAAGGTGGTAAAATAGACTTTTACCATTCGTTATATAATGACACATATAAGATGACGTTTAAAAAATGACATTGTAAATGTGTCATCGTAAGATAAGAGGGCACTCACAGTAATGACACTTACAAAAGTGTCATTGTATTATTAAGATGACAGTTTTTGTCTGTCATTAAAAGGCAAATTTGTTGTAGTGTTTTGACTATATTATAGTTATGAACTACTCGCGAAGGGTCAACCTCTCACATTTTTGTTAGGAATGGTGTCCTAGAACTTGTAATTATTTAATAAGGATAATTTATTACGAATAAATTAAATAAATAAACATAAGTTCATTATATTATCTAGATTGATTCAATTGACGATATTAGGAATATATGGAAATATATTAATATCAAACATTCAAATAGTAAAACCCAAAGTTACTCTTATGAAATCACGACTTAGTATGTGAGTCATACGAGAGGATTAAGGTCGAGATGAGTAACTTAAAAGTGTCTACAGTAAAGGGATAACGTTTGGGAACCTTATCCTGGTAACACTGTTGATAGCTTCGCATTTTGTTTATAGAAAAATGATCTAATCCTGATCATTCATGTGGGAGACATGAAATGGAAGTATCATATGCAAAGTTGATTGTATAAGACAGGACCACGATGTTCGATCAAATTTCTCATTAGTACCGTTTAAGAGAAATGATCGAATATCAAACTAAGTTTATCAACCGTGATAGATCTCAATCCTGAGTGAAATGCGGACTCCTATTTATGGAGTTATGTTCTTTGATTCACATGGTTGAGAGCGATCTGTAAGAACGCTCAATACACTCCTGTTTTGGGAACATGGCTAGATAAGTAGCTGGGAACTCATTTTCACGAGATGGAATTCATAACTTTCCTATAAATTAACGGTATCAGTGCGATACCTAAATATTTTAGGAACTTTAGGAAACTCCCTTGATGTACTAATTCGAGACATCAACAAGTGGCGCCACGACTTCTATTGATCACAGAAGTATATTATCTCTAGTTCGACTAAAGATAATGTTCATTGGAGAATCAGCGGGAACACAAGGATAAAGCGGTAATTACAGGGGCAAAACGGTAAATTTATCCGCCTGTAATTATGAGGGTTCCACGTGAAGGATATTTCACAGATATAAATAAAGATAAACTAAATGGACATAACTCATCCAGTAGTGAGGGGAGTTCAACTATGAATCTATAGTGGAATTATTCATAGTTAGATAATAAGTAATTAACCGATTATGAGTTAATCACTTAATTGACTAATTATTAAGCCCATGATCTATAGGTCCATCGGGTCCCTATGCTAGCCCAAATATCGTAGTCGCGAAATCAAGTAGAAGAAATGGAAAGTTTAAGTAAAGTGAATTACTTAAATAGGCAATATTAATTGTTTAAATATTGAGTATATTTAAATGGTAATTAATATAAACATTATTAATTGTTTAAATAATGAGTTTATTTGAACAGAAAATTAATAATGAAATATTATTAATTAGACATTATTAATTATTTAAATATTGAGTATATTTAAATGGTAATTAATAATTTGAAATTAATTGACAATTATTAATTGTTTAAATAATTAATTTATTTGAACGGAAATTAATAATTAAAATTAATTAATTAATAATAAAATATTATCAATAAAGTTATTAATTAAATAATGAGATTATTTAATGGAAATTAATAATTAAAATATTTATTATTAATTATTTAAATAATGAAAATTATTTAAATGGAAATTAATAATATAATTTGATAATATTTAGTCGGGAGAAAATATTAATATTATTAATTTTTTAATAAAATATTTTATTTAAGTGGAAATTAATAAATAAATTAATTAAGTTGGACTTATTATATTAAGAGAGAGTTTCAAGCCCAATTGGATTAATGAACCCAATTGAAATTGGCCCAAAATAACTAATTAAATAAATTTGATTTATTAATTATTTATTATTAATTTTGGCCATCATAGATAATTTGTAGGAGATAATTATTTGAATTATATCCTATAATAATTATATAGATTTATTTACCCAAGATAAATAAAATAAAGAAAAGAAAATATTCTCTTATTTATCTATGGCATTTTAGAAATACCAAGATAAAGGAAAGAGATAATTCTTTTTTTCTTTTTTGTATTTATCTCCATGGATTAATCCTAATGTGATTAGGATTCCTATTTTCCTATAAATAGGAGGCTTGGGTCATTCATAAATCACACAATTCAATTCCTAAGAAATTTGGAATTCTCTCTTTCTCCTTCTCCCCCTTGGCCGATTTTCCCTCTTGATATTGGGAAGAAAAATATTTTTTCTTCTTCCCAATTTCTTCTAAAGTTCGATCCCACAATCGGGTTTCGTTTGATCGATCGGGATATAGCGTAGAAGATCCTGGTGTTGCTGAGGATTTGATCTTGTAAAGAAACCTCCAACCGATTCTCCATATTTTACTCAATGTAAGTAAACGGGTTTTAATTTTCGAAATTAAGCATGAATCTACATGTTTTTATCACAAATTGCATGATGTTAATAGATCCAGGTTATTAAATGTTAATAAGTTTACTAAATAAAATTCCGCTAGTTTAGTAAATCATCCCTTCAATTTTATGGTTATTTTTTTGGACATAATAATACCTATTGTCTATGGATGTACAATCTCAAAGATTTTAGAGGAATTTAGGATAAACAAATGTGGATTAATCAATTAATCAGGGATTTTAGTAAATTAATTCAATATCCATAGACTCTCATATATAATAAATTTATTAGTTCTCCTTGTTAACTCATAACTACTATAAGCTAGCAATTTCAATAGAAAATTAATTTGAAATTTATAATTAATTTAAATTAAATAATAAATTTGATCCGAAATATGAATAAAGGTTACAAAAAGAAAGAAAAGGGATGAATACGTAGATAGCCCACCCAATGAAGAAATAAAGTTTATGGGTCCCATTCTAAAAAAAAAAAAAAAATAGTCTATTTGATATGTAAAATACCTAAACCACCCTTACTAAACTTAATTAAGAAGGAAAGAAGAAAGAGAATTAAGATTTGAAAATGCTTAAATCAAGGAAACATTAAAAATGAAAAAATCATAAAAGAAAATAAGATAAAAAATCAAAAATTTTAAAAAAAATCAAAACTAAACAAAAAAAATCTAACTTTTCAAAACATAGTGTACATAAATGTACAATACGAAAAAGATGTAATAAAGTAATATAATATAGTGTACATAAATGTACAATACGAAAAAGATGTAATAAAGTAATATAATATACTTTACATAATATAATATATTTATGTACAATACGAAAAAGATGTAATAAAATAATATAAGATACTCTACAGAATATTATATATTCATGTACAATATATGAAAAGAGGTAAGGTGTGGTTGGATGAATAAAAAAGATGAAAATGTACAAGATAAGCTTGATCATGATTATACCAAATTTGGATTTATAAAATGATCGTCTTTCTACGATGGATAATGACGTATGTTTTCTCCAACCATCTGATTTTTGTATCATGATCTCTGTTCGAGATCTGGCGACACCATCACTTTTTGTTTCCACTTCCGTTTCTATTCTAGATCTGCCATTAAATCTCGATTTTAAAACTTAGATGCCGGAGAATGAAAAACAAACGACCATTGAAAAAGCAAGAATCCATGAGTTTTGGAAAGAAAATGAAAAAATGACTGAAACGATAAAAAGAAACACGGATGAAGAACAACAAAAGCAAGAAAGTTTAAAAAAATGAAAACCCCCAAAACAACAGACAGAAACGCAAATGAGAAAGATGAAAAGCAAGATACCCTAAAAACAAAATAAAAAAACGAAAAAAAGAAAGTGAACAAATGAATTAATTAAAACAAAAAAAACAAAAACCCAAAATTAAGGCACATTAAAAAAATATACCAAATTGGAAAAAAAAAAAATTAAAAAATCCCTACAAATCACGGGAGAATTGTTTTCAAATATGATAGAGAGGGAGGGAGGGATCGTAGGAATTTAAAAAAAAAAACTGCAAATCGGGTATAATAAAAAACAATATATCATATATGGGTCAAAAAGTATTAAAAAAGATATGGGGTAAAAAAAAACATAGAGACTAGCTAAAATGGGCCATTTGCCGGATTATCCCTACGTTATTAGTCAACTTAAAAGACTTGGCCCAATCCCATGAAAGGCTACTACATATATGGCCCATATGAAAGAGGCTACTACATGTTGAAAAGTCCACCCTGACCAGCCAGCTTAAAGTTCAAAATAAATAAAATTTGTTTGTTTGTTTATTTTTAAATAAGAAATTAAAGGGAATATAAGAAACTTTATAGGAGTAAGACCCATGTTCCTTGAATTCTAGAGTTCAAAGTTAATTATGAATCTTGTAAAAGTGAGGCTCTAATTTCATAAACAAATTAGAGAACTCAAAACCTAGAGAATCCTGTTAAAATAATATCCTATTAATGGTCAGTTTGTGATAGCTTTTAAAAATATTTTTTAATGATTATCAAAAACACTATTTTTATTCAAAAACACTTTTAAAAGTTATTTCAAACAGACACTAAATTAAGAAACACAATCATGCTAAAGGATTAATTGTTCGTTATAATAGGATGGGTCTTTTGAGGACTCTCCAAGCTACTAGCTGTCAGAGTAGATATGTGAACTTTAATACAAATTTGGTCAACCACTACCAAAATCAACAAAGCAACTTGTAAAATGACCCTAGCTAAATTGACTTGAGATGTTGCAAAAGTAGTTGGACAAGGGGTTTCATAAGACCTATATCATGTTGCCTTGGGGAGAAAATTGTGCATAGACCTACAAGTATTAGAAATAATTTTGGAGGAGCTCAATTTTTTGAAAAGTAACTAGACAAAATAATTAATTTGTCGGTAAATCATATAAATAAAATAAATTTTAATAAAAATAAGAGTATTAGAATGGCTCATTTTTTTTTTTTAGTTGAAGCATGTTCATATAGATGCTGTCTTAAGAGAAATTATACCCCAATGCATCGAGTTAATCAAGCATTCCTCTTTAAAGATATAATAAATCTTTGAAAATTCTTGTGTGCAACTAAACCTTCCCACTAATCCCTTTTAGTATTTGTATGCTCTCAAAACAAAAAAGAATGTGGATTTTGATAATACAAAACTAATAAAATATTATAAAAAATAGGAAAAGTCCTCTCAACATAAAGAAGAGAGAAGAAATAAATACTTGTACGTTAGTGTTTACTGAAGATATGATTTTTAAATAATAATTAATAAGTTAAAAGAAAGCACTTCTATATTTATAAAGTGGATGGGAAGTTATTTGACTTATTAAAACTAAGGTTAAATAAATCAAACAAATATTTAAAAATATCTAACATGAGAACAAGTACCTCTACCCAAGATATATTTTGTGATTGACCAAGAGATTCAATGTTCACCGAGATCAATTTGTGGTCGGGGTATCTAAAAGACAAATATAATTAAAGACAAGATGGACTCGTGCAAAATGTGTTGGATTAATGAATGCGACTCAAACTTTATGACTCATGAATCGAGTCTTCTGAGAATTTTTAGATCAGTTTGAGATAGTTTTTGAAAGAGTTTAAAAATGTTTTTTTTAATGATTATCAAAAACACTTTTAAATACTTTTAAAAATTATCCTGAATAGAAACTTAACTATCTTATAATTATGTTCATGGTCAACATCCTAATCTATTTCATGTCAACGGAGGAACATGAGGAATATTTGAGGTGGGTTCTATCTATGTTGAGAATAATGAATTGTAGGTCAAGTTCTACAAATATCAACTTTGGCTCCCACAATTTTTTTTTTCAAGTCTAAGTGGTATCAAGAAAAATAACATGATCAATCTATAGTTAAATTAGAGATAGTTAGTGTAGTCGTTGTTGGACCAAACCTTATCATTTAACATTAATTATGGTTAATCATTGAGCTCACACGAAAAAAATACTATATCTATAAATATTTTTTAAATCAAGTTATATTTGTAATTTTCTCTCATTATATTAGTGTTTGATAAATTTAACTAAAAAAATATAAAATATATAAATAGTTGGATAGTGATAGTATTTAAAAATTAATTTAAAGGAGCTTAATTATAAGTATAACGATAGAAAAAAAATTATAATTATTTATTATTCCCTAAAATTTAAGTTAAAATATAACTTTATTTATCTAAAAGAATATATTTTTTTAAAATTTATTACAAATGGATTCGTGCAAAATTTCCAAAGCATAACGACAATCCACAAATGGTTTGTTGAAAGTTCAACGTAAATGGGCGGCTTTGTATTTTGAAGAAATTAATAAAAGTCTTATACTATCATTGCAAAGTCAAGATGATTACGGCAATTATCAAAATCATAACCTTAACGTGTGGATTCCTTGTAAGAAAAACACGTGGATTCCTGCACGTTGATTTTTGGGTAAAATACACTTTTGGTCTCTGTGTTTTCACTTTACGTTCGATTTGGTCCCTATGTTTTCAAACTCGACAAAAAAACCCCTGTGTTTTAATTAAACGTTCTATTTAGTCCCTGCCGTCTAGTTTCTGTTAAATACTTAATAGATTTTTTACGTGGCATTTATTTATTTATTTATTTTATATTGATTATGTGGCATATTTTAAATGATGTGGCATATTTATATATATTTTTAATTATGTGGCTTTAAACTATTATATATTTTTTTAATTAAGTCCCTTTCTCTCTCCTCCCTCCATCGTCTTTCTCTCTTCGCAGATGAACCTGCAACTGTAACAGCCAAAGCATCTCCCTTAGACATTCAACCCATCTCTAATAATAGTCAAAACAATCAAAACTCCAGGCATTATCGGTAGAAGAAGGATCAGGTGAAACCCCAGTTTTCTCAAAAACCTCCTCGGCTTTAACACCTTCATGAATCAAAAGAGTAGCATCACCACCATCATCAACAATCAGATCTAGACCACCATCAGGACCCCAATCCAAAGCTCGTTCCGTACACCACCAATACTCTTGCAAGGTCTCACCTTTCCAAGCGAAAATGGTCTCTTTCCTCATTCATTCAATCATTTATTTAACTCAATATGAATCCAGAAATTGAAATCCTTCAATAACCAAATCCATCTGATATGGCAGATCCCAACAAAATATGAGTTCCTCTCTCAATTTATAATTTAAAAGAAGAAGACCCTACTGCTTTGAGTAGTTATCACCCAAATGCAACACTAAATAGAATCAATTTGTCTTCTATTTTCATTACAATTTACAAGATAATCAATAGAGAAAATGGGTATCGTGCCCACGAGAAAAGAAGAAGAAATTGTGGGTTTCAATTTAGAGAAAAAAAACCAACACCAAAAATCTCTGCCGAAGGTATTGATTTAGATATGGGTTCAACTCAATAGAGAAAATGGGTATGGTGCCCACGGGATTCAATCTGGGTTCAACTCAAATTTTACAAATCGAGATTAATCTTTTTCCCCAAATCTGTAAACAATCTCCTTAATTAATGCTTACCCCAAATTGAAAACCCACAATAAACTAGATTTGCAATGAACCCAAACTGAAATAGAAATCAGTTTAGGCGATTGACGCGTTCAAGCTTGAAGGTGTTTAACGGCTGCTGTGGAGCAAGATCTAGCTTCGTTTAGGCGATTGACGCATTCGAGCTCAAAAGGCGATGCTCAACAATGAGAAAGATTAAGTGTGCGTTCGATTTAGGTCTAGTTAAATGGGTTTGAATTGAAAGGCTCGTTGGAAGTTTGGTATTTATAGAGTGATTTATGGTCTGAGAGGATGGATTCGGCGGAAATGGAGCTTTGAGGCGGCGTTAATGGAGACTAGAAGAAGGAGATGGAAAGGCGATGATAGAGGAAAGAGAGGTGGAGAGTGGACAGTTGGGAAATAATAAAATGTTTATTTAAATTCCATTTAAATAAAAATATTCATATAAAATCATTAATCATGCCGCCACATAAGTATATATTAAATATAAAAATAATAAATAAATGCCACATAAGAAATCTGTTAACTGTTTAACAGAAACTAGACGGCAGGGACTAAATAGAACGCTTAACTAAAACACAGGGGTTTTTTTGTCGAGTTTGAAAACATAGGGACCAAATCGAACGCAAACTGAAAACACAGGGACCAAAAGTGTATTTTACCCTTGATTTTTTTAATGAGCTTTTAGAAATTAAAATTCTCATTTACTAAATTGGAACATGTCATCAAGGGCGGAGCCATAATTTTTTTTAAGGGGGACAAAAAATACATAGAGTCAAATTTTAGAAATAAGGGGAGGAAAAATAGATAAGTGATAATAAAATTTTCAAATTTTACCTTTATTTTTTCATTTTTTAAAAAATTGAGGGGGCAAAAATTATATAAAGCTAATATTAAGAAATAAGGGGAGGGAAAATTGAATAAATTATATTAAAATTTCAATTTTTTACTTAACAAAATTCAATTTTAACATATAAATTTTTGTTTTTTAAAAAATTGAGGGGGGGGGGGGGAGCAACTGCCCCCCTAAGCTAAAGGGTGGCTCCTCCCCTTCATGTCATTAAAATAACTTATTTATTTTTGTTTACACCGATTAGTTTTCGATTTCACTAAATATAGGTGTGACCTGATATGTATGAAATTGGATGATATACTACATAAAATTTTCGGTTTAGCATTCAAAATTCATCTCGATAAGACTTGTAGTTACTATTAAGTGTATATATCTTATGTGGCATTTATGTAATTAATGTAATTAGTTTTATTATTAGTTTCATGAGTTACAAGTAGTTATGAATTAGTTGAGATCAAACTATAGCTATAAATACAAGTCTGTAATATGATTTATATTTTAATGAAAATCAGTCTTGTTGTCATGGTATCAGAGCTCTCAATGACACGCGTCTAACTCTCGATCTTCAACCGCTTCCGCATTCTTTTCCTTTCTGTTTCAACTAGTCTACACTGATTTTCTTTTCTCTTTCGCAATTTCTTCTTCGTTGATTCTCAAAACCTAGCTATGGCTGAAAATCAAGAACAACTGATTGCGAATCAAGCAAATCCAGTTCTATATGGTACAAATCAAGCAAACTCCTCTAGAATTTCTATGTATTCCTCTCTTTTTTCAACTCTTGAGCGTGAATTTTCACATTCACCGATCTTTCTTCTGTCGAACATTTGCACTCTTGTATCTGTTCGTCTTGATTCCTCAAATTATATTCTATGGAGGTATCAAATTGAGTCAATTCTTGAGGCTCATTTTCTTTTTGGATACGTTGATGGAACATTTCTCTGTCCCAGCCAGTTTCTCGATGAAAATGGCGTCCAATCTGAGAATCTGAAGTAGAGCTTGTGGAAAGCACAAGATCATGCACTCAAGACTCTTGTGAATGCAACACTTTCTCAGTCTACACTAGCCTTAGTTGTTGGATGCAAATCTTCAAGAGAAGTCTGGAATACTCTTGAAAGGCGATTTTCTTTTCTCATGAAAACAAATGTCTTCGATCTGAAGTCTGAATTGCACAAGTTTACGAAGAAATCTGCTGAATCAATTGATGATTATATTCATCACATCAAAACTATTCTTGATAAATTGGCATCAATTGGTGTTCTGCTTCATGATGATGATATTCTTGTTTACACGATTAATGGATTGACTTCTGAATATAATGGTTTTCGTATTGTTCTACGCACTCGCTCTACAGTTGTTGCTCGTGAAGACTTACATGTTTTTCTCATGGCTGAAGAATTTGTAATCTCAGCACAACAACAGGTCTCAGATTCAATTATGCCTTTGACAATGTTTGCACAAAATCGCACTTCTTCTGGTTCAAATGGAAACAATCGAGGAAATAGGGGAAATAATAATTTTGGTAACAGGAATGGCAACAATGGTGGAAATTCTGGAAATCGAAATAACTCGAATCGAAATACTGGAAATCGTAGTGGAAACTCTGGTGGTCAATTTCCAAATGGATCAAGACCTAATTCTTCGAGTGGAAATTCTGGTGGTCAACAAACATCTCCTTTTGCTAATAGGGTTACAACTCCTGGTGGATCACTACTACACAATCAAACAGAGTTTATTGTCAAATATGTTCAAAGTTTGGGCATTCTAGTTTAGACTGCTATGACCATATGAATTATGCTTTTTAAGGTCGTCATCCTCCTACTCAATTGGCTGCAATGGCTGTTGCAACCAATGCTTCTATGAACAATTCTTTTTGGCTTACTGATAGTGGTGCAAATGCACACTTAACTTATGATCTTGCAAATCTACACATCACCAACAATTATAATGGAGATGAGAAAATTGTGGTTGGCAATGGCCATAATCTTCCAATAACACATACAGGTTCGGGTACTCTATCTTTATCCTCTAAATCTTTTATTCTTCAAGATCTGTTGTGCGTTCCTGATATCCCCACCAATCTTCTCTCTTAGAATCAGCTTTGTAGAGATAATAGTGTCTATTTCTCTTTGCCTCTAATCAATTTTCAATCCATGACAGAACTTCTGGATTAGTCCTCTTCAAAGGACCAAGCTGTAATGGTTTATATCCAATCTCTTCAGTTTGCACCCTCACTTCTGCTGGCTATCAGTCAAATTTGGGAGCAATTATTTCTAACTCTCTTTGGCATGATAGATTAGAACACCCTAGCAATACTGTTGTAAACACTGTTTTACATTCTATTGGTTTATCACACTCAAATAAATGTACTAAACATGTTTGTACTCATTGTTTAGATGGTAAAATGTCTAAATTGCCTTTTCAAATGTCTAGAACTTCTTCAATAAAACCTCTGGAATTGGGTTCACAGTGATGTGTGGGGTCCTTCACCTTCTATTTCTATTGATGGCTTTCATTATTTTGTTTCTTTCATTGATCACATGTTTAGGTATAATACTTGGTTTTTTCCATTAAAATGTAAGTTTGATGTAACTACTGTGTTTCAAAAATTCAAACCTTATGCTAAAAATTTATTAAATTCCAAACTCAAAGTTTTCAGGTGTGATGGAGGGGGTGAGTTCATTAACCATTGCATGTCTCAAACCTTAAATACATAAAGTGTTTTACATCAAAAGTCCTGCCCTTATACCCCTGAACAAAATGGGATTGCTGAGAGAAAACACAAGCATATAGTAGAGACTGCTTTATCCCTACTGTCTAAGTCCAAAGTTTCTTTACAATTTTTGATCCATGCTTTTTTTACTGCTGTATTTTTAATAAACAGAATGCCTACCTCAGTCCTAAACCAAAAATCACCTTTTGAAGTTTTTTCTCCAAGCAACCTGATTATCATCACATAAAAACTTTTGGTTGTGCTTGCTATCCCCTTTTAAAACCCTATAACTCAAACAAACTCCAAGCCAAAACAACTCAGTGTGTTTTTCTTGGGTATCCTCTAGAATATAAGGGTTACATTTGTTATGATCCAAAATTACATAAGTTCTATACTTCTAGACATGTTATCTTTGATGAGACACTTTTTCCATTTGCTAATAATACTTCCTCTACTTCTCCATCCACTCTTGTTCAGCCTCAACCTAGTGGTAGCAAACAACTGTCCCTGTTGAGCAGCCTGTTTATGCTGACCCTGATTAGCAGTTCTGTTCTGTGCTTTCATATTCTTCCTACAATTAGCAGCTATATTGTGACGACCCATCACTTTTAAATAAATTACATTCAGAGAAAAACAGCGGAAGTATTTTAATTTACGAAAAATTGGCGTGGTTTTGTTTGAAAATTGGCATGCCGAAAACCTGTTTACATCATAATTTTCAAATCTAATAAAATCACATGGACTTTAAGCAAATTCGATAATATCATGAGCTAACAACTTAAGCCCAGTGAGAATAATAAGCATAAAAAGTAAAGATAGACCTCAAACTCGCATTTCGATTTGTGTCCAATTAACTAACACAAACAATCCTAAAGTTCTCCAAACTCTAGGTAATTCTATTTCCATATTCTCCAAGTAATGATACTAATTAGCACACTTAGTCTAATTGTTAATCCATTAACTTGTCATAACATGAGTAAGAAAAGTAAATAAATAAACTTTGCATAAATATAACATCTCGATTCTCTTTCTCGTTTATCAAATGCATAAAAGTAAGGAGTACATCTCGTAGGATACGCATTCGCCATTTATGCATGAAGTGGAGGTAATGTGGATTTTTTTACATACTATCCACCATTATCCTTATATATGAAGTAGTGTGGGCAATTATCGTGTCCCACCAATACTTATGTATGAAAGTAGTGTGGGCAATTATGGTGTCCCACCAAAACTTATGCATGAAAGTAGTGTGGGCAATTATGGCGTCCCACCAAAACTTATGCATGGAGGAAATGTGGACTTTCTCGTATTCCACCATTAACCTTTCGTTTTTCTTTCTCACTTTCTTTTCTTTTCAATAATGCGAGATGTTATGCATATGCTTGCAAAAGTAATAAAGTAAATGTAAATGATAAAGCAACCAGAAACAAGCATAAAGTAAAGGGGCATAAAGTAAAGAACATAAAGTAAAGGGGATAAAGTAAAATAGATAGAATTCGGACGAACGATATATCGATCGAACTCCGCTAACAATAATAAAAGTAAAGGTCAAAACATAACGATTAACCTAAACTTTCAAGGATTCTAAACTTCCAATAATCCAAAGTTCTATTAACCAATCTTTATCAAAGTCTTGGATCCTTTAACTTCCAAATGATCCATTCTAAACTCCGAAACTAATCTAACTTAGAATCTTCTAAGATTCGAGGCTTTCATCGAGAAATCCTAAGTTTCTCGCCTAAAGGATTAACTTCAAATCCTAAGGCACTAACTCACTCCTTTTAATCTTAGATTGGATTCTAATCTTAGTTTCGATTCTACAAACCATCACACTTATTCGATTTCTATAATTACTTTAAATCCTAACTATTCTCACCTTAATTAAAAGATGACCTTGCTCCTAAGTCTGAAAAGAGCGATCACACGCGCGGTTCAAAAAGGATTAATATCCCGAAAATTAATAAATTACCAACTAACGATTAAACAACGATGAAACAAGCAAAAGACGGAAAATCCACCAAACCCCCATCAAAGAGGCTCTCGGCCCTCCCTATAAAAAGGGTCTCGGGTTTGGTTTTTCGGCTTTTTGACAATTTAAATACGTTTTGAGTTGGTTTTAAGCAAATTCGATAATCCCGATTTCAATGGGTATCGATAATTAGGGTTTTTGAACATTAATCCCTTTCTCGAAATGAATTCAAATATGCAATTATACAAGAATCTATAACCCAAATTCAAACCCCAAAGAGAAATTTTCAAACGGGAAGGGTTTCATTGAAACTCGGTTTTAGGGTTATGGGATAGTTTCCAAAAACACGTAAAACTACTCCCGAGTTTACAAACACCGAGTTCTACAACACGAAATCAAAGAAAATCAAGTAAAACTCCATTAAAACACTATTTGGAGCTTAGGGTTTCAAGAAAAACTTACCGAGAACTCCGTATAATACGAGCGGCAAGTACGAAGGCTAGGTGGAAAATGATCGTAGGATCGATACCTTTCCACTGGAACGAGAATCGAATCGATCCCAAGAAGAAACGAACGAAATCGAAATTTTCCTTTTCTCTCTTTGAGACCCACGGGTATGGAGGGGAAAAATTGAGAGGATTTTGGTCAAATTTGAGTCAAGATGTGTTTTTAAAGACAAATGAATAGTGTTTTTCGATATTTTGCAAATTGGGAAATTACGATTTTGCCCTTTTATGACTTTTGGCTTAAAAACGAATCCCGAACATCTCAAACTATCCCAATGGTGATTAATAATTATTAATTGGCCCGTTAATAATTATTAATACCATTAAAACGTATTTAAATAAATAAAGCCATTAAAATGAATTAAAATGAAATAAATTACTAAATTCTAATTTAACAATAAATAAATAAACTTTAATTACTTAAATTAAAATAAAATAAATAAAAGTTTTTTTTTTATCACAAAATAAGTCCTTCCTGACGACAGATAAAACTTTTCTTAGGCTAGTTACATACTCCAGTATGCCTCTTACTATAGTTCCTGCACTCAGGAATATTAAACTGCTGCCTACCACCCTGATTCAGCCTGTTCTGATTGAACTGCCTATTCTGTGATGACTGTTGCCCCCTATTACTGCCCTGATTCTGTTTCTGCTGAAGTCCAGTCTCAGCTTTCCTCTTTTGCCCAACTGCAGTCTCAGTCGGTTCTATTTCTATAGCCTTGCCTCTACTCTACGGGTCAAGAGAGATGACAATCTTCAAAGCAGAAGCATAGTCTGTAGGTCCAATAGCCTCAATCTGTCCCAGTAAATCACATCTAATCCCATCATGAATCTATGCATTCTCAACGCAGGTGTAGCAACCTGATAAGCAGCAAACCTCGAAAGTCGATCAAATTATTTCTCATACTCAAGCACAGATTTGTCCCCTTTCTTCAAGGCCAAGAACTCGCACTCCTTCTGGCTTCTATACTTCTTAGTATAGTATTTTTCATAGAAACTCTCTTGGAATTCACTCCAAGTCACCGGAGTAGTAGATTCCCAGGTATTCAGTGTGGTCTCCCACCAATACATAGCATCCCCCACCAAAGAGAAAGTCCCACAATGAACTTTTAAATACTCGGGACAGTTAACAACCTTCAAAGCTCTCTGAACTCTAGTAAACCAATCCTCAGCTTCTTCAGGATCAACTGACTTTCTATTGAATTCAGCTGGTGCATACCTCTTGTATTCTCTCAGCATCTTGGCCTCCTCAGCCACACCACCAACTCGAGCCAACGCTCTACGCATTTCATCTCATTCAGCCTGGGGCACAAACTCGCCCTGAACAACTGGTGGTACCAAGGCCAGAGGAACATCCTCCGGTTCATCCATTCCAACTGGGTCCACATGCCCATCAACATTCCCCACAACAGGGGTAGCATAAGAGTTAACCTCATTCGACGACTCGGCGTCACTCTGGTATTCGAGGTTGACACCACGGCCTCGACCTCGTCCTCGTCCACCCCTACCTCAGCCTCTACCACAGCCTCGTCCTCTTCCTCTTCCAGGCATAACCACGGGAGGCATCCTGAAATACACAAACACTATATTTATCGAGATTGAACAGTTAAACTTTAACACTATCTATCATGCTACTCGGACAAGGTATAAATTTAGAGACTATTTCTTGAGATACCTAGCGCCGATGAGTGTGAAGATGAGGTTCAAGTAAAAAAAATGTATGTAATACATATGGTCTTTAGAACCAACCTGGCTCTGATACCAACTGTAAAGACCCGACTTTTCAGAGTTTAAAACAAACTTAGTTAATGCAACGGAAGACTCAATAAATGACATTTATTGAAAAATATGAAAATCCTCAACCAAATAGTCAATTAAATAAAATCAACAACTCCGGAGTTACAATCTTTAAAACAAAAACAATGAGTTAAATCAAATAACAAAATGTTTCAAAACTAGCATGAGTCTCAAATCTCATAAAACAAAATATAGTCAATAAAATTCGAGTACTTTATTCTTAATCTCAATGAAAATTAAAGATGCTTTTGGCTAGCCACCACGACATGAACTCTCATCTCTTCCACTTCATCAACCGCCACCTCTCGATCCATTGTTACCTGAAAAGAAACCACAAATAGCATTGTGAGGCTAAAGCCAGTGAGAAAACGATCTAAACAAAGGTAAAGTTTTAAATAGTCTCTAACAACTTGTACCGAGTCCCAACACTCAACACTCTCCAATGTCTCTTTCACACAAAACGTCACTTAAACCTCACATTCAATCTCTTTACATGAATAGGCAATTAATAACTAATTCCATATCTAAGACCAACATTCATAATAATCCTCCCAATACATATCCCAATCCGAAACAATAAGTCAACTCTAAATTAACAAACATAATCAATCAATCTTTCAAACCATCCACTAAGAAGGCGGTCTCTCGGGACTACAAACCTTTCTTAGGCACTTAGTTATAGTCGTAACCATAACTAATCCCCTAATGGATAGTTCATATGAGCAACGTCCATTAGTCGTTATGAGCTCACTCTCACAACTATTTTTTTTACTAAGTATGAGCTCGTAACCTCATACTAGTTTAACACACCTGTCAAGCCATCATTCCACAATCTCTTTACATTATCCTCTTGATAATGTTCATTCACAATCAGCAAACATAATTAAAATACAGCAGCTCAAAGATTCTAATTAAAGCATGCAAAATACATCTTTACGATAAAACTGCCGAAAACCGTCAAAACTAATAATTCGATCCTAATCATGCTCAACTCAAAAATCATGCCAAATCACCATAAAATACTCCATAATATTCCAGAATTAACTCCCAAATCAATCAGAATCAAATAGAATCGAAAAACATCAAAAACTGCCGAAAAACGACTGAACTAGTTCTAACCGAAAAATTGTTTCACCAAATGATTTTTTGATGTTTCCAACATGCGTTCACTTCCTAAAACTCCAGACTATTATATTTAAATATATTGAAACATACAATCTACGGTAAGGGCCTTAGATTTCTCTAAAACCCCACCAACGAATAAATCGTTAACTCACCTCGAAATCGCTTAAGTCCAAAATCAACGCTACTTCCCTTGAAGAATCAGACCTGAAAAGAAGGTCTTAAATAACTTAAAATACAAATTAAAATATCCTAAAATTATACAAAAGGCTTGGGGTTCGATGGATCAAAGAACGGAAAACAAACGACAAAGGAAATTGGCTATGGTTGGGGCGTGGGTGGTGTGTGGGCAGCGGCTGGTAATGGCCTTCGGGTCGTGGCTCTGTCGCTGTTTCAAGGCTACGGTGATCGATCTTGATGGTTCTAGGTAATAGGATCGGTAATCAAAATCGATTGGGTGTTTGGCCAAGGTTTGGAAAATTGAAAATTATGGAGGTTGGATCTCAAATTCATGGTTCTTGGTGTTCTTGAAAATTAATTAACTAAAATTCCAGATTTAATAATATCAAAAATTCAATCCCAAACACTTACCCGTTGATTGGAAATCGCGGAAAAAGCCTCGAATCTTCCTCCCACGATTCAACACGATTCTAATGAACTCCTAATAAATTAAATTGATGAAAAACTCATCAATTCCCTACTCTAGGCATCGGCAACAAGAAGGAAAAGGAAAAGAGGGAAAAAATTTACCTTTTGTCCAAGCAATCGATTCATATTCGCTTGAATCCAAAATCGAATCGATGAGCAACCAACCAACGAGACGAAACGACGAACTTTTCTTCTCCTTCTCTAAGTGGGGGGCGGCGGCATGAGGTGTAGGAGAGGATGAGGAAATTTTTCTTCTTCTTTTCCTTAGTTAAGATTAGGTTTTGGGGCTAAACTTGCCACATCATCAATTATCTCTTATTCCAAGATACTTCATTATTTACAAATGTGACACTTATCATAAAGTGTCACCCAAAAGCCTAAATAAAAATATAGATTATTTATCAATAATTCCAAACTCGTTAATTAAATTAAAGAAAATTTTAATTTAATTCAAAATTGATCTTACCTTGTAACGGGGTGTTACACACGTATTCACCCATTATTCTTACTTCTTCTCAACCTTTACAACCCACAACCAGTCCTACTCCTCTTAATTCTATAACTGAATCCGTCCCCGTGTCATTAGATCTAATTGCTCATCCAATGACCACAAGCAGTAAGTTTGGCATATCCAAAAAAAGGGTATATGCTGCACACTCTTGCAATTCAGTGCCTGAATCTACTTCATATACAGCTGCTAGTAAGTCAAGTGAATGGAAATTGGCTATGAATGATGAGTATAATGCTCTTATAAAACAGCAAACTTGGGAGTTGGTTCCTCTTCCTTTGGGAAAGAACATTGTTAGTCTGAAATGGGTCTATAGAATAAAACACAACTCATATGGTTCCATTGCTCGATATAAAGCTAGACTTGTGGAAAAAGGGTATCATCAGGAACATGAAGTTGATTTTGAGGAAACATTCGGTCCAGTGGTTAAAAAGTGCACTGTCATAATAGTTTTGGCCATTGCTACTCACAACAAGTGGAAAATGAGGCAACTTGATGTGAATAATGCCTTTCTACATGGAACCTTACTTGAGGAGGTTTACATGTCTCAACCTCAGGGTTTTGTTAGTTCCAACAATCCACATTATGTTTGCAAGCTTAAGAAGTCTCTCTATGAGCTAAAACAGGCTCCAAGGGCCTGGGTTGATTGTTTTACTTCACATATCATGACTGGATTTGGTTTTTCACAGCCTCTTGCTGATACTTCTCTTTTTATTCGAATGACTCCAACTTCTATTACATATCTCTTATTATATATGGATGATATCATCCTAACTGACAGTGATCCTCTTTATATATAACATTTTATACAGCAACTACAAAACAGGTTTTGAGATGACAGACTTGGGGAGTCTGAAATATTTTTGGGCTTAGAAATAACCCCTACATCTAGTGGTCTTCTTGTTAATCAGACAAAGTATGCCACTGACATCTTAAATAAGTTTAGCCTACTTTCTGTCAAACCTTGCAACACTCTATGCTCTTTTAAAGTGGTTATTACCTCTTCTGTTCCTAGTTCCCATCTGATGCACAATTATGTAGACAAATTGTGGGATCTCTTCAATATTTAACCTTCACTAGACCTAATATATGCTATACTGTCAATAAAGTATGTCAACATATGCATGCTCCTCTTCATGATCATTTTACTGCCGTAAAGAGAATTATGATATATGTAAAAGGAACCTTGTCAAAAAGTATTCATTATACTGCTAGATCACTCCATCTGCAAGCATTTTCAAACTCGGATTGGGAAGGGGATGTCACTGATCGCAAATCAACATCAGGATTTGTTATTTTTCTTGGCTCAAGTCTTGTTTCATGGTCTGCTAAGAAGCAACCAACTATGTCTAGGTCCTCTACGGAGGCTGAATACAGGGCATTTGCATCAACAGCAACAGAAATGTCTTGGATACGACAATTATTGAAAGACTTGGGTGTTTTTATAACATCTCCACCTATTTTATGGTGTGATAATAAGTTCTACTATTCTACTTCCTTCAAATCCGGTCTTCCATGCTTGTACTAAGCACATAGAAATTGATTATCATTTTGTTCGTGAACGAGTTGTGAGAAAAGATATTACTTTGAAGTATGTTTCCACGATTGATCAACTAGGCGATGTTCTCACAAAGCCACTTTCTCAAGAACGATTTGACTACTTATGTTCCAAACTCTTGATCTCTTTTCAAGTTCCATGAGTTTGAGGGAGGATATTAAGTGTATATATCTTATGTGGTATTTATGTAATTAATATAATTAGTTTTAGTATTAGTTTCATTAGTTACAAGTAGTTATGAATTAGAGATCAAACTATAGCTATAAATACAAGTCTGTAATATGATTTATATTTTATTGAAAATCAGTCTTGTTGTTAGTTACATGAGTTTCAACTCTCCACCTCTGTAAATCTTAATTTTTCTTCTCTACAAATCGAAAGTCAAGATCAAAAACTAAAATTCAAGGAAGAAGAGAACCTAAATTTCGCACGTATCAGGTCACACGTATGGTAAGAGAAACGAAAAAATTAAATAGGTGTGATAGTAAATATTTATGAAAGTTCATGAGGTATTTACTTAAAAAAAAAAAATTGGGGATACTTATCATAGCTCACATGGTTTAGGATTTTTCTATTTTTAAAATAGGCCATGAGATATCAATCACAATCTGTATAGTTTAAAGGTGTTTACTTTTAAAAAAAAATTATGAGGTTTTTATCGCAACCTGCATATTTCAATTTTTTTTGTTTTTTTTTTGAAAAGCATGTTTTTGTCGGATAATGGTCAGTTTGTCAGCGGCTTTTTTTTCACGTAAATTTGCAATCATTCAAAGGATCTTTCAAGCCCCAACCGATCTTATCTATTTATAATCTAATTAATAACGTACGTTGAAATGCACGGTTTATCCTTCACATATAAATCTGTTTTCTTGTTTTTAATTTAATGATTTAATAGCCGCTCAAATAAAGAAAAATTAATGATTTAATAGAATTCTCCATCGACAATTTTATGATAATTTGAGTGATTTTAATGTCTTAAATTTGGGCATTACACTTGTATTCTCACACCATATTAGTAGTGCGGACACACAAAGTTCAATTTGGGAGCCAAAAAATATAAATGATAATATATAGATTAATTTTTAATAAATATGATTTTAATGTATTAAGTTTTTTTAATTTTAATTTTAATTTTAATTGTTGTTGCGTGAAAACGGTATTAAGTGTAACGCGCGGACGTGCTCCACGCCAACGTCACTCTTGCTGCCACGTGTGCAACGAACAATAAATTTATCTGAGTCGAAAGCGATGACCCGCGTAGGAGGTAACTTGCGTAGGAGTTCTGCTATGTAGGTGGTCACCTGCGCAAAAGAGTAAATAGCACCGGTGTGGTGCCGGCCTAACACCCTTCGATGTTTAAGTTAGAGCAGAGCAGAGCTAGTGTGCCAAGCAAATGAGGAATGAAAATGAATTCCCTTTTGGCCATTTCTCATCTCCTATTTATAGGAGTGGAAATGGATGATGTCATCAAGCCACGTGTCACACATGGATTGGTCCATGTGTTGGGTCTTGATTGGGTGTAGGTGTGTAAGTGTGTATGTAGGTGACTGGTGCGTACTTACGCTTCTCTGAGATTGGGGTAGATACGCATAGCGTAGCAGTGCAGCAGCGCAACTTCTTACCTAGACACTTTAGTCGATATTTCTCCGAGGTGGGTCCGCGTCTATACGCACCTGCGAGCTTGTCACTCCATCATTAATTGGATGGTTGTGCCTCGCGGTCCTTAACACTTGAGACGACTGCGAACTACTCTTGATGGTACATTCTCCGCTAGTGGTGGAGGTCAGATCCGTCGTGCGTGGCATGTTCAAATAACTAGGCTCACACGCGTAGATCGAAAGAGTTTGATAATTCTGCGTGTCTCGTTGTATGCTTGACACGTGGTTCATTTTACTCTCAACGATATTTCACTCATAACATTAATAGTGAATACTTTATTTCATACTAAAATTTTCTAAAACCGATACATTAATGTTAACTACGTTTTTTTTTTTAAATACTAACTTTAAATTTTGATAATTTTAAATAAGAAAATATTTAACCTTAAACTATAAAATTCTTGAAAAAAATGTGTCAAGTACTTTTAAATAAACTCAACCAAAGTTTTTTCTATTAAGAATATACTATTACACTATTATTGATGTATTCTTAATTTAGCTACATGTTACTATTTTCTTAAATGAAATTATAGATAATAAGACCAAAAAAATAAAAATGAAAATATATTAATTCTAAATAAATAAATTGAAATTGAAATTATATTATTGAATATTACATATTTAAATTGTAAATGTATTATTAAAGAAATTAGCAACAAACAAATTTAATTTTTATAATAGAAAGTTAAAATAATAGTGTAGTTGAACCGAACAAATATTATTGATAATATTTGAAAAATCACTAAAAAAATATTTGCTACAGAGTTTATAAAGTTTTAGCCTTTCTTTCATATGTCTATTTAAAGGGATATTAAAGGATGATTTTCAAAAGAGTTATATATAATTTTGTTTTCTATTTTAAGTTGTCAAAAATTAAAACCATTTCTAGGGTTTCTTTTATATTTCAGAACTTTGTGTATTGACTATATTGACAGTCATTGTACGTTTCTATAGCTTTTGATCTTTTCTAAATACGAATTTTTTAAACAAGAAGAAGAGACTCAATTTCTTCAACAGTGTATGAATCCTTCTTAAAATTTACAGAAACAATAAATAAATTATAATCTTCAGTTAATCCATTGAAAATTGCTTCAATATAATCAGAATATGCCATGGAATGTCTAACAAAAATCAATTGATCTACAGTATGTTTTATCTTCAAAAAATAATAATTTATCGCGAGAGTCTTTTTTCAATTCCTTCAATCGATCTTAAAACTGAGAAATTTTCGCCTTAGACCGAGAATCAAAATAAACCTATAAAACATTCCAGGTTCTGGAAGCAATGTCACAACCAACCATCTTAGTGAGAACGATGGAGACATTGAAGAAAGAAGCCAAGAAACCATAAGATTATTATGTGCCTCCTAATCAAGAAATTATGAGGATAAATTTTCATAACTTCATCTTCAAGAAAAACAAACTTCTCTAGAACAAACTTCGTTCCTTCAAACACAAATTTCTGCAATTTGTAACATCTAATGGTTGTTTGAACTTTTTGCCTCCATAAGAGAAAATTACTCTGATCAAGCTTCAGTGAAATCGGTTAAGAAAACACAACTATAACTTTTTTTCTTACTCGAAGAAGATGATAGAAAATGAAAGAGAATTGAGAGATCAATAAAGAGTAGAATTTGTATTAAATGACTTTTAGGAACTACAAAGAGTATTTATATCCTAATAATAGCCAGCTAATAACAAACTAAACCAACTAACTAACTACCTCGGCAGAAAACATTTTATTAATATGTTTCTAATTATTCAACTAACACTTCACAAAACTTTACCTTTGAACAGATTAAAGACTATCAGCTAAAAAAATACAACAAGCTCTAACCTAATCAATCTTTCTCCATACAAAATGCAAGTTTCATATGAGTTACAATTTTGGTCATCATGTCTACAACATTCTCAGAAATATGAACTTTGTGAATTGTCACAATCCCTTCTTCAATCACTTCTCATATGAAATGTAGCTTCACATCCACATGCTTAGACATTTCATAAAATTGTTAATTCTTCATAAGGTATATCGCACTCTAGTTATCACAATTCACCTTAACACAATCCTAACAAATCTCAAACTCTCTAGCAATTGCTCTCAACAATATAGTTGCCTTAGTTTCATCAGTTAGAGCTATAAACTCAGCTTCTATTGATGACAATGCCACCATATGTTGCAGAGATGTTTTTCAACTCACATGATTTCCTCCTAATGTAAAGATATATCCCGACATTGATCTTCTTTTATCAAGATCACCCTCAAAATCTACATCTACACATTCTTTAAGTTTTGCATCAGAAGTTCTTCTATAGACTAAACCCACATCGATGTTCCTCTAAGGTATCTAAACATCCACTTTACATGTCTTCTTTCAGGCTTAGCCATGTACCTACTAGTTAAACTCATAGAAAATTCCAAATCTGGCCTAGTACACACCATTAAATACATAAGAAATCCAACAACATTTGAATAAGGAATAGATTCCATGTACCTGATGTGATCTACTTCAAAATCTTGCAGAGAACTTTTAGCTGACAAATTAAAATGTTATGCTAGAGGCTCTTTTCCCGCTTTGGCTTCTTTCATATTAAGCCTCTCAAGTATTTTCTTACAATACTTCCTTTGTTTAACCCACAACATACCATGTCTTTTGTCCCTTGTTATCTTCATGCCTAGAATTATGTTTGCATTCCCCATATCCTTCATTTCAAAGACTGAGTTCAATAAGCCTTTCACTTCTTTAAGGTCTACCTTCCTCTTTCCTACTAACAACATATCATCAACATACAACAAAAGATAAATTGAATTAACTTTTCCTTTATGTTTAACATATGTGCAACTGTCAAACATAGTTCTCTTGAAGCCTATGCTTATCACAAATTCATCAAACTTCTTATACTAACATCTTCGGGACTATTTTAGACCATACAAAGACTTTTTTTAGCAAACACGTACACAAAGTCTTCTTTGCCTTTTCCATAAATCTGAGAGGTTGTTGCATAAAGATCATTTCTTCTACACTTCCATGAAGAAAATTTGTCTTTACATCAAGTTAATGTAAATCTAAATCTTCTTGTACTACTACAAACAGCAGTAACCTTATTGAGTTGTGCTTCACTACATGAGAGAAAATTTCTTTGTAATCAATTCCCTCTCTTTGTGTATATCCTTGGACTACCAATCTAGCTTTAAACCTCAAAGGTTGCACACCTTGGATTCCATCTTTCTTTTTGTATATCCACATTGACTCAATAAGTTTCTGTTCTGTTGGCTTTGGGATTAGGATCCAAGTCTTTTTTTTGCCTCAAAGAGGTCATTTCCTCATCCATGACCTCTATCCAAAACCTTGCTTCTTCACAGCTTGTAGCTTGCTCAAATGTCAATGGTTCATTATCACATATTTCAGACACCACACTTAAGGTAAAAACTGTCATGTCTTCTAGTGCAATCTATTAGGCTGC
Source organism: Gynostemma pentaphyllum (assembly GCA_028015215.1). Lineage (NCBI taxonomy): Eukaryota > Viridiplantae > Streptophyta > Magnoliopsida > Cucurbitales > Cucurbitaceae > Gynostemma > Gynostemma pentaphyllum. Next base: position 48,998,704 of record CM051351.1, on the reverse strand, counting down.
CTTATTATTCTCATTTCTCTGTCCCTAGGAAAATAATATTTAGAAAGATCTTGATGACCTTCCACTCCTTGACTCCCTTCTTCTAAACTGATATTAGATTCATCAGGTACATTTGTTACCTCTTCAGATTCTTCATCAATATTCAACTCATCCACCTCAAAAAATGTTATATTTTTCTTTTCTGGACAAGACTCTTTTGAGGATTCTTTTACAACATTTTTCTTTAGACACATTTCTTTCTAACAAAAGATCATATTCTTACTTATGATACATCTCTTTTCCACTTGAACCCTTTTACTCCATCTATATACGCGAAAAACATACATTTCACTGCTCTTGGATTTAGCTTGCCTTGAGAAACATGCATATAAGCAACACATCTAAAGATTCTCAAGTTATCTATCTTTGGAGTGTGTCCATACCACTTCAAGGGTCTTCATATTGAGTGAAGCATTTGGTCCCCTATTTATGGTATAAACCACGGTTGTTACAACTTCATCCCAGAAGACATCAGTCACACCAAAATCAACTATTATGCCCTTACCCTCTCAAGAACTATCTTATTCATCCTTTCTGCAATGTCATTTTTCTGAGGAGTAAACCTCACTGTTTTGTGCCTGATTACGACTGATTCTTTGCAAATATTATTGAACTCTTCTTCACATAATTCCATTTCATTATTTGTCCTCAAGTATCTGACATTTTTGTCAGTTTGGTTCTCAACCATAGCCTTCCACTCCTTGAACTTTTGGAATATTAGGTCTTTGGTTTTCAAGAAGTAGACCCAAGTCTTCCTTGAGTAATCATCTATCAAGGACAAAAAGTATGTTGATCCATTCATGGATGAAGCTTTAGTTGCCCCCATAGGTCAACATGTACATAGTCAAGGACTTCTTTGGTGTCGTACTCTCCTTTCATAAAAGCTTGTACATGTGCCTTGCCAAATATACAGTTTTCGCAAAGGTTAGACCCTCAGCAACTTTTTTTGAAAAAATATTTTATCTAGATAACTTATACATGCCTTTTGAGCTTATGTGAGATAGCTTTTTGCGCCACACATCAAAATCACTCAAATAAACAGACTATGACACCAATGTAGCTGCTTCAGGAATTGTATTTTTCACCACGTATAGGCCATTATGTTTCTTTACCTTCAACATCACCATGAATATAATTTCACCTTCAATTGTCCTCCCCTTCTTGTGTAAGTATAGCCTTGTGTATCCAATGTAGGAACATGCCTTGTATAATTTCACCTTCAATTGTCCTCCCAATGTAGCTGCTTCAGGAATTGTATTTTTCACCACGTATAGGCCATTATGTTTCTTTACCTTCAACATCACCATGAATATAATTTCACCTTCAATTGTCCTCCCTTTCTTGTGTAAGTACAGCCTTGTGTATCCAGAATTCCTAAAGATATAAGATTTCTTTTCAAGGTAGCAACATGCCTTACATTCTGCAATATTCTTTTAGAGTCGTCTTCTTGAGTTAATTCCACAATTCATATTCCAATCACATCGCACAGATCATTGTTTCCCATGTATACAAAGCCTCATTTACATGTTCAACCATGATTTAGAGGGTGTCATATGGAATGAACACCCTGAATCTAGTACCTGATCCTCTATCTTTGTCATTGTTATTCTTAAAAGAAAACTGCCCCACTACCGCTAGAGCTTTTACAAATGAGAAGCCTTCTTCCCTAACTATTGCTTCAACACTGTTTTTCTCCCTTTCTTTTCCCTTATCATAGAACTTTTTTTCTTTCTGGACAATCGTACCTAAATGCCCGTCTTTACGGAAAAGTAAACATTTCAATTTGTGTTTTCCTTTCCACTTTCCCTGATTCTTGAAGTTCTTTTGATTTGCTTGCTTTCCCTCATTCTGAACATACAAGCCTTCTCCAATTAATGTGTTTTTCTTTTTCAAGATCAACTCTAATTCCTTTGATCTTACTGCAGATAGAATTTCGCTTACAATGAGTCTTTCTCGCCCATACTTCATGGCTGCCTTGACATCCTTGTAGTCTTCACTCAGAGAATTTAGCAAGATAATTGCTTCGTTTCTTTCTCCATTCTTCTTTCCCAGATTTTTATAATTCATCGTGAGCTTCTTATAATCATCAATATTTTTAGAAAATGACTTTAATACATCTATCTTGTATGTAAACAAGCGTTCTTTCACATAGATTTCATTTGATAAGTCCTTTGCCAAATATATTGAATCCAATTTATTCCATATCTTCAAGGCGGATCTTTATCTCGCTACTAGCCTTAATACATTGTCTCCAAGATTCAATATCAAGACACTATAGGCATTATCCATCACATTTTGCTTTTGATCTTCTGTTGAATCCACTGGCCATTTTGCTTCTTCATCCAATGCTATGACTAGGATTGCACTGATTTTGGTCTTCCACAGACCATAGTCATCTGAGCCATCGAATTTATCTATCTCATATTTTGATGTCATTTTTTAGTCTTTCTTGATTTTGCATTCTTTCCTGAACAAGGCTCTTATACCAAGTTGTAACATAAACTACTCTAAGAAGATGACAGAAAATGAAAGAAAATTAATAGAATAGAGAATAAAATTTATATTAGATGACTTTTAGGAACTACAAGGAGTATTTATATCCTAATAACAGGCAACTAATAACAACTAAACCAACTAACTACCATGACAGTAAACATTTTACTAATCAATTTCTAATTATGTTGAACTAACACTTCACACTCACAAATTTTCTGATAAAATCGCTAAAGTTAGAGGAGGATTTCTTGAGATTTCAGTCGCTAAATTATAAGAAGTTTGAGACTCCTTTGATGCATGTGAGAAAAGAGAGAAGACGAGAGAGAAAGGAAAAATAGAGAAAATATCTGAATATTATCATACAAGCTTTTTATTTGAAAAATTACAATTGTTTCATGGATATATCAAGATGCGCATAAACTCACTTGGACACTCACGATTAAAAAAGATTATGTACATTCTCACCCTTTTCAAATTATAAGCGGTATTTGACATATAAAATTGAGAAATAAATGTCGAAAATCAAAATCTCATGTACTATTGGGATTGAAATCATACCCCTCTATACATAAATTGACATAAAAATTAAATTATTTATTTAAAAAAAATAGAAATAATAATTTTAGTTTATTTTATAGTACAATTTTTTAAATACATTAGTAAAATTGATTTAATTTTATACATTGATCAATTTTTAAAAATAGAATACACTCTTAGGTACTAATTAAGTAAAAATCTATATTATATCCTACTCTTTCACTACAAAAAAACTGCGTATTTGCGATCAGAAAATTACTACCTATACAATCGTAATTGACCAAAATACGACCCCAAATGCGACCAATATTATGGTAGCCAAAAAGTGGGTCGTAATGATATATTTACGACTCATGGTCATATAATTACGACCAAATTGCGACTAAAACTTTTTTTGTTGTAAAAAAGTCAACCATAAATATTATGACCAATGGGTAGCAATATTTGCTACCCTATGGTCGTAATTGTGGGCCCATAACACTACAACAAATAAGGTCTTTTATAACGTTTAAGCATAGCGTTTTTATGAACTTGCTATTATATAGTCTTAAATTTTAGGCGCTTAAAAGTGGCGCTCATTTTTTTTTATTTCGTCTCAAAACTTGAAAAACACACGAAGACGACTCTCAACACAATTCCTCTCTCGAAGGCTCAAAGCTCTCTCATCTCAATCGTTCTCGTTCTCATCCTCATCACGAAGAAGATGGATCTCGGTTGCTCTCTCTCGCTTTCTTATCTCAGTCGATCTCTTAAAGCTATCTCATCTCATTTGCTTTCTCGTTCTCGTCCTAATTATGAAGAAGACCAATCGGTCACTCTCTCATCTCGGTCGATCTCTCAAATCTCTCTCATCTCGCCGCGCTCTCTCCTTCTCATCATCATCACGAAGAAGACTCTCGATCCTCTCTCTCTCTCTCTCTCATCTCGGTCGATCTCTCAAATCTCTCTCATCTCATTCTCTCTCTTGTTCTCGTCCTCACCTCAGAAATCGAAGGGTAATCTGAAATTGATCGAAGTTGAAGCCCTAAGTAAAGAATTCAAAGGGTAATCTGCTCATATGTCCTAATTTCAGAAGTTGAAGCTATGAGGTTTGTATCATTTTCTGTAATTTATGATGAAATAGCCCTAATTATTGAGGGAACTGATCAATCTACTCTGATTTTTACTTTGAAAATTTATCTCTCAAATTTTGTGTTAGTAAGCACGCTTGCTAACCTCATTTCTTCATAGTTCCAAATTTATAAACTTGAGAACTGTATATTGTGTTTGATCTGTTTTGCCTTCTAAAGTCCCATGCTTCTCACTTATTTGAAGTGAAAGAAATGCCAGCAATACCACTTGTAGTCCATGACTTTTGATCTTCATGGATTTGAGAGTTCTCTCTCACTTTTATCATTGTATATGCATAAGTTTTACCTTTGATCGTGTCTTATTCTCAAGTCATTTGAATAGTATTCTGTTTATATGAGAGCTCCTCTTTTCAGTTAGTTATGTTGAACCCGGAAAGTGGGTTGCAACTGTTGAAGGAGCCGCCCGATTTGGATTTGAGCTGTTTGTGTTAGTGTTTCTTTTATTTTTGCTGCTATTTTATGCCAGTATCTTTCAGCCAGCGTCAGTGTGGTCACCAAAAGAGGTCTTGCCCAGGTATTTTGTTGATCAATGTTAATAAATTGATGGATGTGAAGAGCTACAAGCTAAGCTTGAGGATGTAATTCCGATTGTTATTGGACATGAATGTGAAGAGCTACAAGCTAAGCTTGAGGTGATGGTGTTTCTTCTCTTTGTGATTGATTGCTTTCATTTTCATGAAAAAGTGAATAAATTGTTATGTTTTTATGAATCTGAGTTTGGTTTGTGTGAATAAGTTCTGATTTCAATTGGTTTTATTGTTTACAGGGTAGGGACATTCTTGATATAAATCATCCTGTTGGTCCTTTAGGCACTAAGGTTGGTGTAATTTGATCCTTTTCATGCTTTTTTTGTGGTTATGGTTTTAAAATCCCTTTTCAATTTTTACTTAAGGTTTCTGTCATCAATTGATCTAACATCAATTTTAGCTTACAAGCACTGTTTTTGAATCCTGCGCACATGATTATCTCCTGTGCACGTGGCTATTGACTTTCTTTTTCTTTGGAAAGAAGTTTCATTAATAGCTCATCATTCTTTCTTTTCTTTTAATTTCATCTCGTGTAGGGTGGCAACTGGAAAGTGCTGTGGTTTTAATGTTTGATAGATTTTTCTGTCTTGTACCACATATATGTTACTGAACTGTTGCGTGTTATTTTTATTTGTAGCTCTTTAGTTTTTCAGAAGCCAATATAAAATATATCACTGGTGAAAGAAAGTGTTGACCTTTTTTGCAAAGGCCAAGTTAAGTAATATGATTTGATATTAAGATTTTCTGATACTAAATAATGTGATTGTTTAATTTTAAGTTTTCTGCCTCTTCATTTTTAGTCAAAGGTTAAGTTGAGTAATATGTTTGATTTTAAGATTTTCTAATACTAAATAATGTGATTTTATTTGCATTTTATGCTTGTGTGATTCTTCTATTATACACACATTCAGGAAGAGATTCTACGGCAAGTAGTTCATCATTTCAATGGAAAGAATTGGAAGAAAATAGGTATGATCAAATAAATTCTGGGTTTTTTGACCTATTATTGAGGCCAAGGCTAATTTTTACCATGGTAAAGACATCATGATCCTTTACTTTTGTAAGCTGGCTTTTTTTTGTGGTCATTCAAAGACTTTTCTTAAAGACTATATTTTTTCCCTCCATTTTTAAAGCAATTTAAGCTTTAATTTTGCTGTTGTAGCTATTTCTCATTTTTCATTATCCTTGAAACTCATTTTTTCTCTTGTGCTCCATGGTTCTTACTTGCATTTTTCTTGGTCAATTCAGTCAGTTAGTTAAATTTGCTTCAATATGTAGAGATTATAATTTCTTATTTAGTTGGTTATCTCTTTTTACTCTTACTGAAATACTGTGAAGCATTGAAGCATGCTAATTTTTATCTGTAGAATTGTACATTTTATAGTTTGCAGGTTATTATACCATGATTTTATGCTTAATATTCACTATGCTTCTCATTATTTTTTTCTTTCATTTTGTGAATTTCCTCTTATGTTTATACCTTAGTTGATTTTTTATTTTAATAAGAACTTTAAAATGGACGAGAACTGCAGTGAGTATGTTATTGACAAATATAGTAATTGACAAGTTCAAAGCAGTTTTTTCACATTTCAAGTTCATCTTTTATAAAAATAAACATTTGATTGTTTTGTCTTCTACAAACCATAGTTATGTTAGATACACTGGAACTATCATAGTATCCAAGTCCATTGTAAATGGTAAAAATATTCATTTGCATGAACCATTACTTCGCTTATGTCTTGTCTCTCGTGCAGTTTATAACACCTAATTATATGCTTTTGGTGATTGATCAGGTGGTTTTGGAGCTTCAAGAGGATGGAAAGGTCTCTACCTCAGATGATCCATCAGTGGAATTTGGACATTTAGACAGCATCTTTATCCAAAAGGTTTTTTTTTTTTTATTTGTTCTACATTGAATCCTTTATGTGGTGTCAATTATTTCAAAAGTTTGTTTAGATTTTGGCATCTTCTAAAAGGATTGACTATTGAGATATTAACTTAGTAATTATTAACTAGTTTCATGAGTATGACTTGTAGTGATATATATGGTATCAAACTTGAAAAATTAATCAGTAGGAATTTTATTGAGGGGAAATATTGAAGAGTTTGTCAAGAGGAAAAATGATTTGTCATAAGCCATTTTCTAACCTTTTGTACTCCAATTGATTGTGAATTAATACTTTCAGTATTCCAGCGTAATGACTTTGCTGTTGAGGAGTTCTGTTCTGTTGCAAAATGTTTAAAAAAAAAATAGCATTACCGGCGCGAATACCCCTGTTTTTACAACCCTTTGCCGGCGCGATGGCGCCGGCAATATTACTCTTTTTACACACTTTTTTAACCTTTTTTCCGGCGCGATGGCGCCGGCAATGCCCTCATCTAACACCGGCATTGAACTTTACGCCGGAATATGATACATCGGAGATGCGTAAAGCATCCCCGACGTATAAAAATAACACGTCGGGGATGCTAAAAAGGGGCAAACCCGACACGTAATTACCGGCGTAAATACCGACGTAGATTTTACGCCGGCGAAGGTATTGCCGGCATGTAGTGTAGGCATTACCGACACATATGTGCGTCGGTAGTGCTAACATATTTTGTAGTGTGGGTTTGTTTTATTATTGTTGTTTATAATAGTTATAATGGAAAAAACTTTGCTACTCTATCATTTTGTGTCTTTATTATTATTGTAGCTTTTTCGACGAGGTTTATTTGGAGACAAACTAAAGGTTGAGATAACCTTTGAAAAGATAAATACTGAAGTCATAAAATTTGTTGGGTTGCTATTAAATTTGTTGAGATTTTTTAAAAAGTTTAAAGATAAAATAACCTTTCCTTTATAAGCTGAATTTGATTGCATGATTAATATGGGATGAAGATTGTTCTTCTCTATTCTACATAGCTTTCTTCCATACTATGATGTTTCAGATGAATATTTTGCTTTTGAAATTTACTTTATTACCTTCTTAAATTTTATAAATCTTAAGATTGTGTTGCACAAAACTATATCCTTTTAGTTGCAGTGTAGACATCCAGATCATCATATCCCAATTTTTTATTCATTTAATTTTTGGTGGCAGTTGTAGATGATAAATGGTTAGTTAGGCCAAAGTAACTTGAAATATTTATATTCTATGTATTCCAAGACATTGATATAATTCTAGCTCTAGTCAAGCATACTTGCCTTCGATATCTTAGGCTATAGTAAGTATATATATATGTGCTCATAAGGTATTTTGGCCACAACAATTTCCTTGAAATTTTATCACTCCAATCTGATACTATTTTGCATGTGCACTTGGGAAAGATTATCAATATTGATTTGAAAGATTTCTTTTTTTTGGTGTTCTGGTGTAAAATATGTGTAAAGTAATTATGGGTAAAAAAACCAAATTTTATGACGTTTCTTATGATTTGTATGTAAAATAATATAATAGTTTATTTAAAATGACTTGTGATTGTATTTTTTGCAGGTTGATAGAGCGGAGTCTCGATGATCTTGCTTGCCATTGCCTTTTTTGTCGGGAGCCTATAGACTTATGTACTGGATGGATTGATCTTTTACTATGTACTCGATGGATCTTTTAGACTTATGAACTGGATCATTTATTATGTAATACTTCCTATAGATGTATGTACGGGAGGGATGAATCTTTTATTATGTATGACTTTAACTTATGCAATTTTTGTTAAGTTATAAAAGTTTGGAATCAAGAAGTAATTTTTATGTGTACCACTTCAAAAAGCTTAGTTTTATACTCTTTTATTCTTGATTACAGGTTTTTTTATAGCAAACTAGATAACTTATTGAAAACGCTATAAAATATAAAGACTTTTGATTACGTGGGCAACCATGACATTGTTTAGAATGCTATGAAATATAACTCATAGCGTGTATCCGACGCTATTGTTATATGTTTTTATAGCGGGGCCGAAAATGCTATAGTATATTTTCATAACAATTAAAACATGCAATCAAATTGATATTATTATAGCGTATGCAATAGCGTAAGTCAAACGCTATAAAAAGTCTCATACTTTTAATTACGTGGGCAACCACGGCGTTTGGTAAAACGCTATGAAAGGTAATTCATAGCGTTTTTTTGACGCTATAGAAAGCCTTTTTTGTTGTAGTGTAATTACGACCAAAGAGTAGCAATATTTGCTACACTATGGTCGTAATTGTGGGCCCACACTTACAACCATAGGGTAGCAAATATTGCTACTCTTTGGTCGTAATTGTTAATATTTTGGGTTTATTTATTAAAAAAAAATTCAATATTTGTGACCTCGGGGTAGCAATTATTGAAATTTTTATTTTATTTAAAATAAAATAAATTTTTATTTTATTTAAAATAAAATAAATTTTTATTTTATTTTAATTAATGGAATATTATTTATTAATGATTTTATTTTATTTTAATTAATGGAATATTATTTATTAATGATTATAAAAAAGGAATAAAATAAAATAAAAAATCTATAAAAAAAACAAAATAATTCGTATAAAACCCAAAATGAATTACTAAAATATATAAAAATAAAACCAAAATAATTCATATACAACAAAAAAAAAGAGAGAAGTAAATGAAAAAACTACGGGGGTGGTAGGGGTGGGGGCGCTGAAGATGAAGGGCCGGGGTCATTCGGACCACGAGTAGCGAAAAATGCAGTCAAAACAGCTGCAACCTGCTCCTGGTCCTGCGCGCTGACCGAAGTACGAATCTCCTGGATCGAATCATGCATCGCCTGGACCTCTGATTGGAGCTGCTAGGCCTCCTCACGCAGCTGCCTCTCAACGGTACTGCTCCTCCTCTGCGAGCTGCTCTCAAGTCGAGGTACGTCTGGGTATAGACGTCTCCCGTAAGATCTAAGGCCAGGAATAAATCCATCTGGACGAACGCCACCTGTCACTTCCAAGAATGCTTCCTACCGATCCTCCTGTGTCGGTTGGGAGTCTTTAGACGGCAAGCGCTGGGACAATGTGTCCCTAAAACGGTCCTGTTCAAATTACAAGTAAAACATAAACACTTTAGTTAGAATATACGTTTTAGTAAATAGAAAAGTACAATGTAAGGGTAGACAAAACATTTACCAGCGCTTACGCCTTGTCGTCCACAATAGTCCCGGTCCTTCTTTGTGTGAAGGACTAAGTGTAACTCATTGGGTGGGACTGGACGTCCAAGCTTTTCTTCCTAAAAAAAAAAAACAAAACAAAGAAATATATATTATTGTAAACGATTTAACTTAAAATTAGTAATTATTTAGAAAAATAAAAAAAATGTACATAGGCATACTTACCAAAAGACGATGGTGCTCGTCGTGAGGAAGGGCCCTGCTAGTGTGGAGAGTAGGGTTGACCAAACGGTTCGCCTGGTTCCTCGCAGATTGTCCGACTACGACCTCGGTGAGCATGCTCGCTAGAAGCCGGGCGTGTTCCTCCGTACTCATCCAGACGGGCCGATTTGCTGCGTTCTTCTTCCGCACCTGATATAGAATGTCTTTATATCAGAATTGCATGTGTTTATCCCAAAGGGGAAACAACCTCTAATTCGTCACATCTAAATCGATAGTAAATTTACCCTGCAAATATATAAAATACGTAAATTACAATTTTACATTAGTAAGTTTGTAAAAAAAAAAGTCAAGATATAAGATACAGAAACGAAATTTTTTTACCTTCCAATTGTCGAACAACCTGCTCTTCTCAGGGTATGGAATCTTCGTCCAGCGAAACTCGCTGGGAAGAGGACCACTCCGAAGCACCTCTCGAAACCGTTTTGAAACGGTTTTATGCGGCTGCAATATGATATTCATATAAAAAACATAATATTGAGAAATATAATTAGATTTTATGATATAAAAGAAATGAAACGAATATAATTTTAAGAATACGAGTTAATTACTCATCTCCCTCAATCCGAAGTAATGATGGATCACCCGGACGGGCGGGAGGCGAAACTGCTGGACCAGACCCAAAAGCTGAGCCCGATGCTGAACCAGAAGCACCTCGAGATGTCCCAGGTGTGTCATGTACTGCATGTGGAGTCCCGAGCTGTGTCTCGATTACTAGTGTAGATGGATCTGGGTCCTTGTACGGTGCAAGAAGAGCGTCAAACTCCTCAGTCGTGGGTGTGCCAGTACCGAACACATCATCATCGTCAGCATCGTGTGATCGAGGAGGATGTCGTGCGCCCGTCATTTTTTGTCTATGGTTGTAAAAAGAAAAATTAATCTAATTAAAATTAATATAATTTAAACCGTAAATTAATTAACACTAATCTAATTTAAACTAATTATACAAATTAATTAAACCAAACTAATTATACAAATTAATTAATTAACTAAACTAATTATAAAAAATTAATTAACCTAAAGTAATTAACTAACCTAATTATACAAATTAATTAATTAACCTAAACTAATTAAGTAAACTATAATTATTCAAACTAATTAACTAAACTAATTATACAAATGAATTAACCTAAACTAATTAAACTAAACTAATTATACAAATTAATTACTTAACATAAACTAATTAACCTAAAGTAATTAACTAAACTAATTATAAAAAATTAATTAACCTAAAGTAATTAACTAACCTAATCATACAAATTAATTAATTAACCTAAACTAATTAAGTAAACTATAATTATACAAACTAATTAACTAAACTAATTATACAAATGAATTAACCTAAACTAATTATACAAATTAATTACTTAACATAAACTAATTAACCTAAAGTAATTAACTAAACTAATTATACAAATTAATTAACCTAAAGAAAGAATGTAACCTAACTGAGCCTAATTCACTGAATTTAAATTTCAACAAAGTTTTAAAAAGAAAATTTAGATAACGAACCGTTTCTTTATGGACGAAAGGAAATCCCTGGATTTGAGAAAATGAGTGTTGAGGAAACGGAGCTAATGAATCGTTAGTCGATGGATAGGGATTATACGAGAACGGGGGAGGGGGAAAATGAAATGAACCAACAGAATGGAATAGGAAGAAAAGAAGAAAAAAGTTGAATGGGAGGGGGAGAATCAGTCTGCTCATTTAATTTTAATTTTTGCTACCAGATGGTCACAAAACGTAATTATGACGGAATGTGGGGAGTCGCGCGTGCAGTCGATTGCGACCATATGGTCGTATATTTGAATTTGTAATTATGACAAATTGCGACCATATGGTCGTAAACGATCAAAATCACCGCCATAAATTTGGTAAATTTTCAAAATTGCCGTTGAATATTACGACCAGGTGGTCGCATTTGACTATATTTGCGACAAGGTGGTCGTATTACATGAAAACAACTGTTTTTTTTTACTTTCCCGAGGAAAATTACGACCATATGGTCGCAATTGTCATTGGAAAAGGAAAAAAATCAACACCTGTCATGGCAATGACGACCTGATGGACGGATGTTGACCCATGCCAATTACAACCAGATGGTCGTAATTATATTTTTTTTTATATTTTCTAAATGGAGCAGTTAAAAGAAAAAATATCTTCTTTCAGTCATGGAAATTACGACTTGATGGTCGCATCTTGACCTTGCCAATTACGACCATATGGTCGTAATTATAATTTATTTTATTTTATTTTTATATTTTCTAATTGGAGCAATTAAAAGAAAAAATATCTTCTTTCAGTCATGGAAATTACGACCTAATGGTCGCATCTTGACCTTGCCAATTACGACCAGATGGTCGTATTTACAATTTATTAATTAATTTATTTATTTTTATATTTTCTAAATGGAGCAATTAAAAGAAAAAATATCTTCTTTCAATCATTATCCTCTGTGTCTTCTCGACGTACTTCAAGTTCATCCTCAGATTCTGATTCAATTTCTTCTTCAGCTGTTTCATCTTGTGAAGTTTCATGATCACAATCATTTGGAATATTTGTATTGTTCTGCAATGTAATCGTTCCATCATTCAGTGGTCTAGCAGTACTTGCGTTCTGACCATCATCAATCGTACGCAATCTTATCTCATCTTTCTGAAAAGCATTGTACTCTGTAATGTTCTTATCAAAGATACCTTCTTCTACATAGGACAGTTTTACTTTACAAACAACTAACCAATCTGTCAGATCGTGTCTATTGGATGGATAGTTTAGATAATAGACTAGAATCGCTTGTGAAGCCATGACAAACCTATCTTCTGTGTACATGTGTTTAGACTTATTAACCTCCACGATCTGCAAATGAGACAGCTTATGAATTCCGCCGTGACTCGTTGTCTCAAACCACGTGCAGTTAAACAGAACAATGTGTTTTAGGGTCGGACTTGCGTATTGAATCTCAATGATCTCATCTATTACTCCGAAATAATCGTCTTCATTTGTTCCGAACACTTGACCCTTTACGCAGACCCCACTATTGTTCGTTGCTCTATTAATTGAATGCGCCTTCGTTTGAAATCGGTACCCATTACCAACGTAGCCAGTATATGATCTTGCAACCCGTACAGGTCCTTTTGCCAAAGAAATAATGTGAGGATCAGCTACTGGCAATGTAGGTGAGTCAACCTGTAGTCACATATATTGTGTGTGAAAAGGTAAAAGTGTAATATATATTAAAAAATAAATTGACAAATTTGCCAAAAACTCACGTATGTAGAGAACCAAGAACGAAACTCTTTGTCAATCATTGATCCCTCATCAGCGGATGTAAGACCAGGCCGTACCATTTGAACATATATGTTTAGAAACAATCTATATATGATAATTAATAAGTTAAACAACAGTTTCAAACATTGAAATTGTTTTAAACTATATGAACATCCTAAAGAAAAACGTACTCTATGTATGGCTCCACTTCCGTGCAGTTGCAAAACACGTGCGTTTGGATAACGTGATACTCAACATCGGTCAACGGCCTCCGCACACTTTTACCAACGGTCATGCCAGCTCATAAATATGGACAAGTCATTTACATCAACACCTTCTAGTAAATTTTCAACAACATTTCGCTTCACTGATCGATACTGCTCTGCAATTTGCTGATCAAAATAATAAGAGCAAAATGTGGTAGTCTCTTGCGTAAGGTATGCACTACTTATAGATCCTTCTACTCGTGATCTATTTTCGATCATCTTCTTCAACCGACGTAAGTACCTGTCAATACGGTGTAAATCATACGTTAAATATTCAATGTGCTGATCGCGTATAACATTACGAGTGTTTTACCTTCCAAATGGGTACATCCAACGGTAATGCACCAGACCTCCTAAGAAGGCCTCGTATGGAAGATGCACTGGAAGATGCTCCATTGAGTCAAAAATGGCAAGTGGGAATATTAGCTCCAACTTACAAATGATAACAACAATCTCCGAACTCATTGATGCAACAGTTGCGTCGATCAATTCAGTACAAGTCAAGTCCCTAAAAAAACACTCAACTGCACAAGCGGCTCTCAATGTCTATGCTCTAGAAATGGCCTGAACGCGACCGACATCAATCCTTGCATGAATACATGACAATTGTGACTTTTCATCCCGAACATTATATGTTTCTGGCTGTCTATACACCGACTGAGATTGGAAACGTATCCATCTGGGAATTTGATTGATTTTGTCCACTTAAATAATGTCTTTTTTTCCTCCGTTGTCAAGATGTACTTCGCTTTAGTGTAATGATCATTAGCATCAGGCTCCAACTCAGAGCGATGGCCTATCTCTCGAATATCATAACGTGCCTTCAAATTGTCTTTTGTTTTTCCCTAACGCTCGTAATAGTGTTGAAAACATTGTCAAATAAATTCTTCTCAATATGCATTACATCCAAGTTATGTCTGATTAAAAGATCTTCCCAATACGGTAGATCCCAAAAAATACTCCGTTTCTTCCATCCGATGTTTTTCCCAGCTAACTTGTTTGCATTCTCTGCACCTTCACATGTAATTTTCTGCATGCCAAAGGCATCTATACCGTAAAGAATTTCTCGCCCGCTAAACATTATCGGAGGTATCTCTTTTTGTGCGCGTCGACCTTTCTTCCAGTCACTATTGTTAGCACGAAATGAATGATTCAAATGTAGAAATCTTCTGTGACAATCGAACCAACAAATTTTTCGACCGTGTCTTAGAGAAAATGCCTCTGTGTCAAGCATGCAATGTGGACATGCGTATTTACCAGCCGTACTCCATCCTTTATAAAAGGATGATATAAGGTATAGATTACTTATCTACATATTATGACTAAGCAAACAATTATGAAAACGATTAATAAACAGGACAAAAGTATAAACATATACCTGATAACATTGAATACGCCGGGAAGTCACCGATCGTCCAAATTAATGCGGCACGCATCAAGAAATTCTGTTTCCTTGATATATCGTACGTCATAGCACCATCAGTCCACAAGTTTTTCAACTCTGCGATAAGTGGTTGCGAATACATATCCGGTTTCATTTTGGACTCTTCGGACCAAGAATGATCACGATTAAAAAAATCACAGGGTCTTTCATGCACATTGAGGGTGGCAAGTTATACGAGGTCACCATCACAGGCCATACGAATATTGTGCTCCTGACGCCCCAAACGGGTTAAAGCCGTCCGTGCATAATCCCAATCTAACATTTCTAGGATCTTGAGTAAAATCTGGATGACACTTATTCAAATGCTTCCACGCCGCAGCATCTGAGGGATGTCTCATAACTCCTTCATCTTCAGAATGCTCGTGATGCCATCTCATGTGAGAAGTTGTCACATTTGATGCATACAATCGTTGCAGACGCGGGGTCAGTGGTAAATAGAACATGCGGGTGTGTGGAATCAGGCTGCTTCTCCCTTATTTATATCTTGGTTGAAAGCAAAATTTGCACTGATGCAAACTCTCATCCACATCCCAATATATCATGCATCCGTTTCGACATGAATCTATTCTCTCCACAGGTAAACCGAGACCCTCCATAAGTTTCTTCGTGTCATACAAACTCTCGCGGCGTATTTTCTCGGTGGAGCACATCGATGAAACCATGATGCAATTGAATCAAAGCCTCTCACCTGGTATGCGATCGCGCTTTTATATTTAAAAGTTTCGTAGGCGCAGCAAGTTGGCTAACCTCACATCCTGCATATAACTTGCCGACTAGTCGTAGTCGACATCTCGAGCATTTTTACGTGCTTCTTGATTCATTTCCTCCTCAGCGAACGTTTGTTCTTCATCTTCTCTTTCGCGATTCATTTCATTACCATACCTTGCACCATCCATTTGAAGGAATAATTTACTAAACTAGCGGAAATTTATTTAGTAAATTTATTAACATTTAATAACGGATCTATTAACATCATGCAATTTGTGATAAAAAAAATGTAGATTCATGCTTTAAATTTTCGAAAATTAAAACTCTAAAACTTACATTGAGTAATATATGGAGAATCGGTTGGAGGTTTCTTTACAGCATCAAATCCTCAAGAACACCGGATCTTCTACACTATATCCCGATCGAACAAACGAAACCTGATTGTGGGATCGAACTTTAGAAGAAATTGGGAAGAAAAAAAAATATTTTTCTTCCCAATATCAAGAGGGAAAATCGGCCAAAGGGGGGAGAAGGAGGAAGAGAGAATTCCAAATTTCTTAGGAATTGAATTGTGAGTTTTATGAATGACTCAAGCCTTCTATTTATAGGAAAATAGGAATCCTAATCACATTAGGATTAATCCATGGAGATAAATAAAAAAAGAAAAAAGAATTATCTCTTTCCTTTATCTTGGTATTTCTAAAATGCCATAGATAAATAAGAGAATATTTTCTTTTCTCTATTTTATTTATCTTGCGTAAATAAATCTATATAATTATTATAGGATATAATTCAAATAATTATCTCCTACAAATTATCTCATATGGCCGAAATTATGATAGTAAAATAATTAATAAATACAATTTATTTAATTACTTATTTTGGGCCAATTCCAATTGGGTTCATTAATCCAATTGGGCTTGAAACTCTCTCTTAAATTAATAAGTCCAACTTAATTAATTAATTTATTAATTACCATTCAAATAAAATATTTTATTTAAACAATTAATATTTCCTCCCGACTAAATATTACCAAATTGTATTTAATTATTAATTTTCATTTAAATAATTTTCATTATTTAAATACTTAATAATAAATATTTTAATTATTAATTTCCATTAAATAAACTCATCATTTAATTAATAACTTTATTGATAATATTTTATTATTAATTAATTAATTTTAATTATTAATTACCATTTAAATATACTCAATATTTAAATAATTAATAATGTCTAATTAATAATATTTCATTATTAATTTTCTGTTTAAATAAACTCATTATTTAAAGCATTAATAATGTTTATATTAATTACCGTTTAAATATACTCAATATTTAAACAATTAATATTGCATATTTAAGTAATTCACTTTACTTAAACTTCCATTTCTTCTACTTGATTTCGCGACTACGATATTTGGGCTAGCATAGGGACCCGATAGACCTATAGATCATGGGCTTAATAATTAGTCAATTAAGTGATTAACACATAATCAGTTAATTACTTATTATCTAACTATGAATAATTCCACTATAGATTCATAACTGAACACCCCTCACTATAGATGAGTTATTGTCCATTTAGTTTATCATTATTTATATCTGTGATATTATCCTTCACGTGGAACCCTCATAATTACAGGCGGATAAATTTACCGTTTTGCCCCTGTAATTACCTTTTTATCCTTGTGTTCCCGTTGATTCTCCAATGAACTTTATCTTTAGTCGAACTAGAGATAATGTACTTCTGTGATCAATAGAAGTCGTGGTGCCACTTGTTCATGTCTCGAATCAGTACATCAAGGGAGTTTCCTAAAGTTCCTAAAATGTTTAGGTATCGCACTGATACCATTAATTTATAGGAAAGTTATGAATTCCATCTCGTGAAAATGAGTTCCCGGCTACTTATCTATGTTCCCAAAACAGTAGTGTATTGAGCATTCTTACAGATCGCTCTCAACCATGTGAATCAAAGAACATAATTCCATAAATAGGAGTCCGCATTTCACTCAGGATTGAGATCTATCACGGTTGATAAACGTAGTTTGATATTCGATCATTTCTCGTAAACGGTACTAATGAAAAATTTGATCGAACATCATGGTCCTGTCTTATACAATCAACATTGCATATGATACTTCCATTTCATGTCTCCTACATGAATGATCAGGATTCGATCATTTGTCTATAAACAAAATGCGAAGCTATCAACAGTGTTACCAGGATAAGGTTCCCAAACGTTATCCGTTTACCGGTAGACACATTTAAGTTACTCATCTATACTTTAATCCTCTTGTATGACTCACATACTAAGTCGTGATTTCATAAGAGTAACTTAGGGTTTACTATTTGAATGTTTGATATTATATTTCCATATATTCCTAATATCGTCATTTGATTCAATCTAGATAATATAAAGAACTTATGTTTATTTATTTAATTTATTCTAAATAAATTATTATTATTATTATTAAATAATTACAAGTTCTAGGACACCATTCCTAACACCATTATCATCTGCTGCATTTGACCGAACTGGTTTTCTTCAATATTGTCTGCAACGTCAACATTCGAGCTGCTTCCTTCGTTCTGTCGAGATTCCTATACTACAGCGTCGAACATTTCCTTCGTTTCACCTTGGTACACCCAGTGATAATAATTTGGCACAAAACGCAAACTATAAAGATGCTTCTTCAAATTAGGAACCGATATGATTTTTCTGTTGTCACATTTTCTGCATGAACATTATAGTTTCTGACCATATTTTTCGTAATACCCAGTTTCCATACAAAACTCAACAAATTGCTGAACCCCTGCAACGAATTCATTGTTCAAAAAATCCTCAATGAAACGAATGTACATCCACACTCTCATTTTATTTTTTATGTGTTGATAAACTATGTATGGAGGTGCATTTTATAGGTGGTTAATATGTCTTTTTGCGACCAAACCGTCACAAAAATTGGCGGGAAGGAAATTAATATTCCCTCCATTTTTGCGACCTGATGGTGGCCATTTTGCGATCATCTGGTCGTAATTGGCCTTATTTTTTTCCCTCCAAAAAATAAAGCGACTGAGAATAGGGAGAGTCGCTTTAATGCGACCACCTGGACGAAATATATTTGCGACTCCATGGTCGTAATAGTGGCGTCATTCTTTCGCGCCAAATTTTGTGACAACAATTATTTTTTGTCCTTCAAATACGACCATGTGAGTCGTAATCTTCGCGCCATACTTTCGCGCCTTTTTTTACGTCTACTTATATAATACGGTCGCATTGTGGTCGTAGTGTTTGTGACCAAATGGTAGCTCTGGGTCAACGCTTGAATTTACGACTCAGTTGGTCGCAAAAAAGTGACCATAATTTCTGGTCGTAATTTTCTGGTCGCAAATTGACAGTTTTCTTGTAGTATTTCAATCAATTACTAATATCTTATTTTCCATCATCTATTTCTTAAACATCTAATTATATACCAATTGCTTGTTTGAAATAATTTTTGAAGCTGTTTAAAAGTGTTTTTGAATAGAAAGTTTATTTTTATAATCATTAAAAAAATATTTTAAAAAACTATCTAAAAGGATTCTAAATACCTTTTAAATGGTTTAAAACAAGAGATAAATCCTATCAAAAAAACATTATTATTTTTACTAATATTTTTATATGGAATAAATTGAAAAGCATGATGAAATAATCAATAACTTCGCACACAAATTATAAGTTCAACAACCATAAAATAAAATAAATTAAACTTTTTTTAAAAAAAAATTAAAAGAAAAGTAAACCAAAGGAAAAGTCTCATCATTTGGCCACCACTTCCCTGCATCCATACTCCACCTTCCTCCTTTACGCTTCCAACAAGAACACTTAATTTATTTATATTATATTAATTTAAAAAAAAAAAAAACAGTTCTTTACCTAGGTACGGTCTTTTTCCTTTTTCAACTCCCTAGATTTCAGAAAAAAACTACTTCTTTCTTGAAGCAAAGCCTTCTCTCTCTCTCTCTCTCTCTCTATCTGGGTTGTGGATTTTCTTTGGAAATAACTGAGGAATTAGGAGAGAGAGACTAAAAATTTCTGGGTTTGATGAATTGTTAAGATTGAATTCAAAAGTTTCAAGAATTAAAGATGTTTGGGTGTGAGAATTGGTGTTGGGGTGGAGTTGCTGATTCAGAAGAAGAAGAAAAAGAACACTTTCTTTCTGATTTTCAAACTTTTTCTCTTCCTTCACCTCTTCCCAACTGGCCACCAGGTATTTTCTTTGAAATTCATCCAAAAAAATTTGCCCAATTTAGTAACTTTTGTGTGTGTTTCTTTCTGGGTTTTTTTTTTTTTTTTTCCCAGTTGTTTTCTTTCAGTACTGAATTTGGTGGATTTTTTTAAATTTTATTTATTATTTTACCTTTGTCTTTTCTCATCTTTGCTTTTTTGATTTTGTTGGATTAACACTGCCAAATTTTTTATTTTTTAAGAAGCATTTTTTCTGGTTGATTATTGATGGTCTTTTAAATCCTGAGTATTTTCTTGATCTTTAAATTTCTTTCATTTCCTCTGAAAATGAAAAAAAAAAAATCTTGAGAAAATTTTCTTGTTTATGATATGAGAGCTCTGTTTCCTCTGCTTCTTGCCAGGAATATAGCTATTATTTTTTTTTAATCGAATTAGTCATGGAAGTAATATTAATTTATGTTCAATCTACCCTTCACAACTATGATAGCTTCATTTTGTGAATTTGTTATATCATCAATCAGGAAAAGGTTTTGCCACTGGAAGAATAAGCCTCGGAGAGATCGAAGTTTGTAAAATCACCAAATTTGAAAAAATTTGGAGGTGCAGCCAGGGTGCCACATTTTATCGACCTCGGGCAATCCCGGATGGTTTTTTCTGCCTTGGTCACTATTGCCAGCCCAGTAGGCAACCATTGAGAGGTTATGTGCTGGTTGCTCGCAATGCACCTGATATTACTCGGTTGAACGTTAGTCATGTCCCTAACTCAGTGAGTGAATCTCCAGCTTTAAAACGACCATTAAACTACACGTTAGTCTGGAGTACTGGTTTATTTGGTGAGGATTCTGGTTATATTTGGCTGCCTAATCCCCCAGAAGGTTATAAGGCCATGGGATTTCTAGTCACTAACAAGCTAGAGGAGCCTGCACCAGAAGATATCAGATGTGTGCGGCTTGATCTTACCGAGAAATGTGAGACTTATGATTCAATAACTACCATTGAGTCCGGATTTAATCAATTTCATGTCTGGAAAACAAGACCCTTCAAAAGGGGAATGTATCGAAGAGGTGTCTCTGTGGGCACATTCTTTTGCAGCACCTCCTACAAAGAATTTCTGGATATTGCCTGCCTGAAGAATCTCAATTCAACTTTAGACGGAATGCCAAGTATGGACCAGATTCGAGCACTCATCGGACATTATGGTCCAACTGTCTTCTTTCACCCTCATGAGGCATATTTCCCGTCGTCAGTGCCGTGGTTTTTCAAAAATGGTGCTCTTTTGTATCAAAACAATGGCAAGATGGGCAAGCCTATTGACTATGAAGGTTCCCGTCTGCCTTCTGGGGGAGAAAATGATGGTGAATATTGGATAGATCTGCCAACTAACGAAAATGCATGTGAAACTTTGAAGAGTGGTGACATAGAAAGTGCAAAACTCTATGTTCACGTTAAACCGGCTTTAGGGGGAACTTTTACTGATATTGCAATGTGGGTTTTCTGCCCTTTTAATGGACCAGCAACTGTTAAAGTTAGTTTTTTGAATATGAATCTGAAAAAGATCGGGCAACATGTTGGTGACTGGGAACACTTCACCCTTCGAATCAGCAACTTTACAGGGGAACTATGGCAAGTGTTCTTCTCACAGCATAGCGGTGGGGAATGGGTTGAGGCTTTTGATTTGGAATTCATCAAAGGAAATAAGCCAATTGTATATTCATCAAAATACGGTCATGCTAGCTATCCACATCCTGGGAGCTATATTCAGGGGTCATCAGATTTTCGAATCGGAGTGAAGAACGATGCAGCTAGAAGCAAATTTTTCGTTGATTCCAGCATCAAATTTGAAATCATAGCTGCCGAGTATCTTGGTGACGGTGTCATCCCTGAACCACATTGGCTACAGTACATGAGAGAGTGGGGTCCAACAGTCGTGTACAATTCGCGATCAGAGATTGAAAAACTGATCGATCTCTTCCCTCTATTCGTTCGGTTTTCATTGGAAGACTTGCTTGCTTTGTTTCCAACTGAAATTTATGGTGAAGAAGGACCAACTGGACCAAAGGAGAAACGAAACTGGTCAGGAGATGAAATATGCTAGACCATCCATACCATACAAAACGGGGCAAACCCACCCCAACAAATTTATCATTCAACAAAATCACTACAGGAAACAGTTAATTGTGAACTGTTTTCACTGTCTATTTATTCATGAAGCCACCCTCAATCTAGAATTCTTGAACCGGACTAAGTACTGAAACGTGCGACTTGACGAACTTGTATAGTCAGCAGGTTTGTGGATTGGTTATAAGAAATGTGATATTTGGTCAGAGATAACAATCTATTTAAAATTTTATTGCATAAAAGTGAAGAAATTTTGTGCTGAAGAGTGATCAAATTAGGTAAGTTGGCAAAATTGCCTGCAGAGCGCGGGTAAGCTTCGATCATTCTGTCATGGTGGTTGCTGTTATACCAGTTTGAATTGGAGGGGATTGTAGTCTCGGAATTTGTCTTGAGACTTGAAAAAGTGTATTACATTCATCCTATGAATATAGAATTTGACTTATGGAATTGACTACTTTTAAGTGTGTGTTTGAGAAGTTTTCTTTTATGGAAAATGAAATACCCATTTTATAAGGAATTTAGGGGAGAGAACTTTTTTGCATAAGGAATTTAAGAGAGAGCTATTACGTGCTTCTTCCAAAGTATTTTTAACTCTTCAAAAATGCTTTTATATATATATATATATATATATATATATATAAGGAAATTATCCCAAATAGAATATTTCTACATACTAATTATTTAAATGTCAGAATATTTTAAAAATTATATAAATAATAGGTCAATCATTTGTTGACATATTTAGTAATTTTTCATTGTTATTTTTCATTTTGGGTTTCACCCTTTTTAGTTGGTTTTTGGGCTTTTTTTAGTTCAATAAATTATTGAATTCCTATTTGGGTAATCTTTAAAATGTTTTGACATTTCAGTAATTTGTATGTAGAAATATACTATTTCAGTAATCTCTTTTTTATATGTGGTTGGACACTATGAAAAGATATATTACCATAACTGCAAAATTTATATTTTAAATCATTAAAGAACTTGTGGAGTTAAATACATTCACAAGCAACAACATTCTCAACTTCCTTCTAGAGTCAATATTGATCTCGACATGAATTTTCTAGAATACTCGTCTCCCAAGAAATCAATATCAATGTATCTTGAAAAAAAAATCAAATCCTTAGCCTCGCACAGCAACATATGATTTCTTGATTAATGAAGATACTATCGAATCACTTTTAACAACTTACTGGTCTTTTCCAGGATTATATTAGAAATGACTACTCCCATTGCATGGTAAAATTCCAATCTAGTACACGTCATGGAGTACATCAGACTAGCTTACCATTGACAAAATTATCAATTACTCGCAAGTGTACGAAGTCAAGTTTTAATATAGTGATAAGAAATAAGATTGTCTTCCTATGGGAAAAAGAATTAAGTCTACCTAAGTACGAATGTATGAATAACTCAATTTTATTTAGAAATCGTAAGTGTGAACTAAGCTAATAATCATAAATTAATAAGAATAAATAAAACTAAATGTAAAAACGGTCGAATTAAATCAATAGAAAAAGGGATTAGAGGAATGATTTCACTACTTTAATTTATGGAAATAATATTCCTTTAGTCAAGAATAACAATTTCATACTCTATAACTCAAGAACACTAAAACTCCTAATTACCTCTCCTAAACGTCAAATCAAGATTCTCAATTAACTAAGAAACCAATATCCCTATTCAATTTTCAGTAATTAAAATGTATTAATCACAAGTTCTTTTTAGACTTCTACATTAAGATTAAGTTTTCCAACTCCAATCTATCTTCAGTTATGATCCTAAGATCCATTCTAAAACCACCTCTCCTAAGTGTTAGATTTCATAATTAAAATCTATTAATCTATGACCAGTAAATTAAAGCAGTAAGAATATAAATAGAATGATAAAATTATCTTCAAAACTAAAACTAAGTACTCAAAACATAAAAATAAAGTAGCTACATCAATCCCCTAAGAATAAGAAAAATAGCTATCCATAAATATATAATTCAACAAAATAAATATTCTATAAACATAAAATAATAAATAAATAAAAATATGAAAAACTCGTGTCGACTCCCTCAAAAGCCGCTGAAAATCTTTCAACACTGCTCTCCAAAGTGGTTGTCTCCAATCATCATGAAAATAGCTTCAACCCTCCTTAAATAGGCTTCTAAAGTCGGTGGCTGAAATAAGTCTCGAGCGATGACTCACTACTTTTCAAGCGATGGCTCATTTGAATTGCGTTTGGCCTTCCCTTTAAATGGACGAGCAACGCCTCGCTCACTTCCAAGCGATGGCTTGCTTGGACAAATTCTGGCAATCTCCTAAATATGCAAGTGATGGTTTGCTTGAACTTTTTTTTTTTTGGCCAACGACATGATTTTTGCTTCCTTTTTTCCTTGTTATGCAAATATATTTCAAAACCTACATAATAAAAGTAATACTAATTAAAGTAACATAAAAACCATAAAAACAATTAAGTTAAGGGTAATCTTATAATATAAAACAATGTTAACAAATACCCCCAAACTTAAAGAATTACAAGTCCTCGAGCAATCAAAACAATTATGCTTTAAGAAATTTTCAGACTCCAGCCTCAGTAAGAAAAATATGATGCCCAATATTGTTTATAATTAAGACTCACAAGCATAATCCAAACCATACACAATCCCCAACGTGTGTGTGTGATCGATTTATTTTATCATGTCAACCATCAACTAAAAAACATTCTCCCTAGAATCTCATCAAAATAAAAGACAAGTAGGATAAAAATACCCTCACATGGATGCAATCAATACACTCAAAGTGTTTAGGACATAGTAATACTCTCCAGTCAAAACATAGAAATTTTTTACAAAGAGCTTGCAAATATATCATATCATAACCAACAATTGAGAAATTGAATGCATGAAATCTAGGGGTCTTAACAGGTTGTAATGGGGCTTAGGTGAGGTTTGATAGAAGTAAAGTTTAAGCTATAGAATTTAGAAATTATTTGAAAACTTCAATCAAAACTACACCAACAACAACTTACTGGCTTTTCATTTCTTTTTTTCATTTTTCATTTCTTTTTTTCATTTTTCAATATTTCTTTCCTTCCTTCCTTTTTTTTCAAACAAATAAATCAAAAATATATATAGCACTAAAATTTCATACTTTGCCTCAGCATGATAAACATTGAACAACAAATAAGCTTTTTCCATAAGAATTCAAACAACATGAAGGAAAATGATCATTAAAATGCGGCTAATTTCCAAACAAAGAATTGGCCAAGGCTCAAGGTTGGCTCTTTTCGAATCTAAAAATGACTCCCCCTAAATGCCCAGGTTATCCATAAAAACAACTCAACAAAAGGAGTGGCGATATGTATAATAATACAAGATCTAGAAAAATCAACTATGTGAGACAATCCCTCAAAAGAAGAAAAATATAGCACGATGCAGTAAATTTGCTCTTTGGCCCAAAAACCTCACAAGTTAATATGTATCAAATCCTATATATCTCTCAATTAATTTGATTCTAAGAAAAACTACTCAAGATATAAGAAGTGAGTTTTTAATATCAAGCTCACAGTGATAAGCATAAATCTAGTGCTCGAAAAGGTGCAAATGAGTGTCAATAGAATAAAGTATGCATGAAGACTCAATGATAAACAAACTTAACAATAAATTATCTTCAAGACCGAAGGAAGAGTGAGAAGGAAAGGGATGAAGAGAAATCATAGGGTAAATAAATAGATCATCAACCTCCCTTTGACTCGAACTAGGTGGTTTGTAAAGTAAAGGACCCATGCTTAAAGAAAATGGTATCATGAGAAACAAAAT
Organism: Gynostemma pentaphyllum; assembly: GCA_028015215.1. Classification (NCBI taxonomy): domain Eukaryota; kingdom Viridiplantae; phylum Streptophyta; class Magnoliopsida; order Cucurbitales; family Cucurbitaceae; genus Gynostemma; species Gynostemma pentaphyllum. The sequence goes on along the minus strand of CM051351.1, from coordinate 48,972,776 downwards.
CCCGGTTGAGACGAGGACAATAACATCGATATCCTTTTTCAACATGAGAATAGTCAAAGAAAATGAATTTAAAGGACTTTGAGTTCAATTTAGATATTTCAATACGAACATCCTGAACAAAACAAGTACAACCAAAGATTATGGGTGCAAGGGGGAACAATTACTTTGTCAGAGACAAAATATGATAAGGGACTTCACTGTTAATAACAAATGAAGGCTTTTGATTGATCAAGAAGCATGTTGTGGAAACAACGCAAGCAAAAAATATTTTGAATCATGAATCTGAAACAATAATGCTCTAGTAATTTCAAGGAGATATTAATTCTTTTGTTCTGTAACTCCATTTTTTGATATAGTATTTGTAGTGTTTCAAATTTGAGAGACTTACTTTTGAAGTGCAGCAAAAATAAACACGAAACCTAATTCTTTATATATGACGATCGTTAAAGCAAATCACCAACGGGATTGGTCCGTTAATCCATAGCCTAAGACCTTCTTCAAATGTATTGAGTGATTTAGATAGAGAGCGAGCATATGATAGAGAGACTGAAGAGATGATTTACTAAACTAGCGGAATTTTATTTAGTAAACTTATTAACATTTAATAACGGATCTATTAACATCATGCAATTTGTGAAATAAACACGAAGAACGTGTAGATTCATGCTTTATTTTTGAAAATTAAAACCGGTTTACTTACATTGAGTAATTAATGGAGAATCGGTTGGAGGTTTCTTTACAGCATCAAATCCTCAGCAACACCAGATCTTCTATGCTATATCCCGATCGATCAAACGAAACCCGATTTTGGGATCGAACTTAAGAAGAAATTGGGAAGAAGAAAAATATTTTCTTCCTAATAATGACTAGGGAATTTTGGCTATGGGGGGGAGAAGGGAAGAGAGAGTTCCAACTTTCTATGGAATTAAATTGTGTGATTTATGAATAACCCAACCCTCCTATTTATAGAAAAATAGGAATCCTAATCACATTAGGATTAATCTATAGAGATAAATACAAAAAGAAAAAAGATTATCTCTTTCCTTTATCTGGCAATTTCGAAAATGCCATGGATAAATAGGAGATTATTTTATTTTCTTTATTTTTATTTATCTTGGGTAAATAAATCTATGTAATTATTTTAGGATATAATTCAAACAATTATCTCCTCAAAATACATGTCATGGCCAAATTTATCATCATAAAATAATAAATAAATACAATTTATTTAATTAATTAATTTGGGCCAATTCCAATTGGGTTCATTAATCCAATTGGGCTTGAAATTATCTCTTAAATTAATAAGTCCAACTTAATTAATTTATTTATTAACTACCATTTAAATAAAATATTTTATTTAAAAAATTAATAATATTAATATTTTCTCCCGACTAAATATTATCCAATTTATATTTAATTATTAATTTCCATTTAAATAATTTTCATTATTTAAATAATTAATAATAAATATTATAATTATTAATTTCCATAAACTCATTATTTAATTAATAATTTTATTGACAATATTTTATTATTAATTTAATTAATTTTAATTATTAATTTCCGTTTAAATATAATTAATTATTTAAACAATTAATAATTGTTAATTAATTTCAAATGATTAATTATCATTTAAATATACTCAATATTTAAATAATTAATAATGTATAATTAATATTATTTCATTATTAATTTCATGTTTAAATAAACTCATTATTTAAACAATTAATAATGTTTATATTAATTACCGTTTAAATATACTCAATATTTAAACAATTAATATTGCCTATTTTAAGTAATTCACTTTACTTAAAATTTCCATTTCTTCTACTTGATTTCGCGACTACGATATTTGGGCTAGCATAGGGACCCGATGGACCTATAGATCATGGGCTTAATAATTAGTCAATTAAGTGATTAACACATAATCGGTTAATTACTTATTATCTAACTATGAATAATTCCACTATAGATTCATAGTTGAACTCCCCTCACTATAGATGAGTTATGTCCATTTAGTTTATCATTATTTATATCTCGTGATATATCCTTCACGTGGAACCCTCATAATTACAAAGGATAAATTTACTTGTTTTGCCCCTGTAATTACCGCTTTATCCTTGTGTTCCCGTTGATTCTCCAATGAACTTTATCTTTAGTCGAACTAGAGATAAGATACTTCGTGATCAATAGAAGTCGTGACGTCACTTGTTCATGTCTCGAATCGAGTACATCAAGGGAGTTTCCTAAAGTTCCTAAAATGTTTAGGTATCGCACCGATACTGTTAATTTATAGGAAAGTTATGAATTCCATCTCGTGAAAATGAGTTCTCAGCTACTTATCTAGTTATGTTCCCAAAACAGAAGTGTATTGAGCGTTCTTACAGATCGCTCTCAACTATGTGAATCAAAGAACATAACTCCACAAATAGGAGTCCGCATTTCACTCAGGATTGAGATCTATCACGGTTGCTAAACTTAGTTTGATATTCGATTATTTCTCATAAACGGTACTAAGGAGAAATTTGATCGAACATCGTGGTCCTGTCTTATACAATCAACATTGCATATGATACTTCCATTTCATGTCTCCCACATGAATGATCAGGATTTGATCATTTGTCTATAAGCAAAATGGGAAGCTATCAACAGTGTTACCAGGATAAGGTTTCCAAACGTTATCCGTTTACTGTAGACACGTTTAAGTTACTCATCTCGACTTTAATCCTCTTGTATGACTCACATACTAAGTCGTGATTTCATAAGAGTAACTTAGGGTTTACTATTTGAATGTTTGATATTTATATATTTCCATATATTCCTAATATCATTAATTGAATCAATCTAGATAATATAAAGAACTTATGTTTATTTATTTAATTTATTCTTAATAAATTATTATTATTAAATAATTACAAGTTCTAGGACACCATTCCTAACAATCTCCCACTTGTCCTAGATCTTTGGAGATTTGACTTGTAATTCCAGTCAAACTGGATGACTATCAACTATTTAGCCATGGTAGTCATTTTAATACTTTATCAATAACGTTTTCATCTGTTTAGTATGTATTTCTTTTGTCTGATGTTAGTTTCATTAAGTGTAATAGATTTCATATTTTATCGCCATAAAATAAACTCTATTAACTATTGATTTGAAACCATCATGCTCATACACCTTTCATTTACTAACGACTTAGTAATCACGCGAATTTAGAGTTTAGTTAGTAAAAGCTCATTTTACTTATACTTAACTCATTTAATGTTTAATTCGCAAAGGTCTTTTGTCGAATTCTTACATGGAAGTAAATTCATGTTCGAATTTGAGCCCGTGCAACTCATAAAATCTCTCATTTTATCTATGTGCACTAACATACTATTTGTAAATTTTATTTTAGTCACATTGGTTCTAGGATTCTCGAAATTCTTAAGCTCCCACTACAAAGTAATTCTCCATTACTTTCATTCGTTTAATGATTACAATTCTATACTTCTTATTATTTCCAAAAATAATGTATAAGTATAAGTGACCCTTTTCAACTCAACTATTGAAAATTCATGTCATTTTTATTTCACTTATTTTGAACTTTATTCATTGATTTTGAAGTCAATGAGTTTCACTTGGACTTCGAAAGTCCTTTGGTTCGTATTATGACGCTCCCACTCAAATAAAGTTCTACAAGTAGTTTAACAATTTAAACTTTTAAATAACTACTTGTTTTTATTGTGAAATAAAATCATTGTAATTCTTTTCTATCTTAAGTAAGGTTTAAAACTTTCAACGATCACTGATTTATGAACTTTTCTTTAATAATTTGTGAATTCAATTATTCACTAATTATTACTTTCAATTTCTATTTTGTTTATTCCATATCAGTTTGTACTGCTTTTAAAACATCCTTTTAAAATAAATGAATGTTTGGAATATAAGAAATCGATTTAATGTTTACTTATCACTTAAGTTCTAACATCTGAATGTTCAAGTTTTAGTGATATTTAAGTCTAGTTATCTTTGATAAATCAAAGATATTCGATTTTACTTATCCCATAAGTTCGTGGATTAATATGGTTATCATCTCAAATTCCTTGAGAACCATCTTTAAGAGATTAATCCCTCTAACTTATTTAAGTAATTTTAGACTTAAGTATTTAAACATTTTTTAAACCTTTATAACTCATTTAGATATTTCGGAGTTTAGAATTTGGTTTTGGAATTTATTTGTTTTATACTAAGTATTTTGAATAACCATCCAATCACACTTTGGAACTTTGTAATATAATTGTAAAGGAATATCTACCTAAATAACTCTTATTTAAAATATTCCCAAACTTGGTTCATACGAAATGAGAACCAATAGTTATTACATAATTCAAAATAAAAACAAATTGATAACTAAACTAAACTCGAAAACTATGGTTTGGGAAGAGAAATATTTTCTTCCCTTTTAGACTATTGTAAAATCGGTTACAAGGAGAATAGAAAGAAGAGTTTTCAATTTCGAAAATTGAAATTAGAAGCTTTTGAATGAACAACCAAGACGTTTGTATTTACACGCAAAACAGTTTTCCAATCGAATTAGGAAATACTATTAAAATAAATACAAGATAAATGCCAAGAATAAAATCAAATTTTATTCCTTATTTATCTTACGTGCCGATTTTATGTGTATAAAATCAATAAGAAAAACTAATTTTTCTTTGTTTAATTTGTCTTTGGTTGAACATTCTTTTATATATTTATTTTAGACAAAATAATTCAACAATTATTTCCTAAAATATTATATATGAGTCGATTTTGGTATTTAATAATTCAAATAATTTGAACCAAAATCCATTGAATTCATTAATTCAATTATAGGTTCTTCCTTATTAATAAATCTTATTTATTAACTCTTGATATTTATATCAATAAATCAATTATTTAAATAAAATATTGTATTCCGATTTTGTATATTATTAATAAATATTTATTATTTCCTATTTAAATAATCGAAATTATTTGAATTAATAATAAATATGTCATTTACTATTATCCTTTTAAATAATCGCTATTATTTAAAATTAATAATAAATATTTAATTATTAATTTCCATTTAGGTAAACACATTACCTAGATAATTAATAATTATTTATTAATAATATTCTATTATTAATTACTATTTAAATAAACACATTATTTAAATAATTAATAATAATGATATTAATTTCCATTTAAATAAACTCATTATTTAAATAATTAATATTGTCAATTATTTAAGTAAACCACATTACTTAAATTATTCATTTCCTTTTTATAGAAAACATAGTTCTCATCATTCAGTTTGTTCTTTCCATGTATAGTGACTAAAGCAGATGCTATATTACTGAAATTTAAATAAACTTTATCTTAATAATCTAACATGCATTCAACATTCAAATATTCAAAGTTTCGACATATAATTAAATATGATGCATGAATGCGAACATATTAATGAACATAAAAGCCCTAAAACATGTTACTATGTCACGATATTTTAATGATACCTGGTAAGTCTTTCGAATGATAGGTCGGTTACCATCATTAAAACGAGATGCCACTCGAACAATTGACAACTCCAGAATAACTCATATTCCTATGTCATTGTTTACCGTGTGTTTGGTCAAGAATTTTGATAACAAAATTTATCAAATTTCTTTTAAGTGTGACCCACTAATTTAGTCTTTTAAATAAAATTGAAGAGTGTCTACGAAGTGTAGATTCATCTTCAATCAATCTCATTTAAAATTCTTTATCCCTTTCGGGAGCCCAACTTGATATTGATTTATACAATAAACCTTCCTATGGGAATGAACATCTCAGCAGTGTTACAGAGGCCATGTATAAATCTCACGTTTCGAGCCCATTAGTGGAGACCATAGGATACATCGACATGTTTCCTTCTCCCACTTAATATTTTGAGTTAGAGTTTCATAACTTAGACTAATTCAGGCTAATTTATTAATCCAAGTTTTAATTAACCTAATCAACTTTAACTCTTAAATTGGTTAGATTAATTTTATAAAGTGATTGTTCAAGTTTTCCTAATTAAAACTAATCACATTATGAGCCGTCTTAATAATTTTGATTTATTAATTTGAACTTTTCTCCCAGATCGCTCCCAGTTAGAGGCGCTCCATGTTAGGGGAACTTTATGAAACCTCATCGATTGGGCAGAGCTTTCTCGCCAGAGATCCATTCAATTCAATTAATCTCAATTATTAATTTTTAATTAACCCTTAATTAAAAGTTTCTATTTGTTTATCTTATATGGATTTTGGCCCAATTGTTTAAACAATAATTCCATATTACAAATAATTCATTTAGTTTCTATTCAACTTTTAAACTAGATTTAACTTTTGAATTTTAACTAAATAAGCATGCTTTTAATTCTAAAACAATTAGAATATAATTTTCGATAATAACATTTATAAAATAAAATTATAGCATGCTTCACATACATTAGCATATAATAACACATATTATATTATGATGCATGTATGTACAATTAATAAAATCATACAACCTATGGTGGGATTTTCTACATGACATACTCTTATGCATGAATATTATTTAAAAAAAATTATATCATGATATAAACAATTTAAATAATAAATAGCTAAATTGACCGGTATTCTTGGCACTATTTCTAAAACAGAAAATTAAAATTACAACTTAATTAAATCTTCCATTGTAGAACTTGAGGCTTCAACTTTCTCTCTTCTCCATGGTGTAGGCGTGGGCATGGGTATTTATGGGGCAAATATTATCTCCTTAATATTTCAATAAATACTTGTTTTAAAATAATTATCTTTTAAGTATATGGAAAAATAAAGAAAATATTTTCCATGTAGTCTTATATCAATTTCTAAATTTATAATTTAAGATAGGGATATAATCTTTTAAAAAAAATTTAATCCTTATCTTAAATATTTAAATTTTTAAATTGAGATAACAAGATAATTATGATAAAATATCTTACCAAAAATTTTACCTTTTCTCTCTCCTTGGGCGTGGACATCATTGTTGATGGAGAAAAAATTTCTTTTCTTCCTCCCCTTTGGTGTAGCCGATTTTGCTCTCCTTGGTATGGGAAAATTATAAATTTTTTCCTATACCCTAAAATTAGGGTTTACAAATTTTCTACAAAAATTTAAAATCCTAAGTGCCTCAAGAATACCTAAACAGTCAATAAGCAAACCTCCACAATTTATATAGCACAATTTATATAAACATACATAAAACGATTTTTATGCAACCCACTAAAATTTTCGAAAAATCACAAATTTAGCATGATAATTAAAATTAGCTCTGATACCAATTGAAGGGATGATTTACTAAACTAGCGGAATTTTATTTAGTAAACTTATTAACATTTAATAACGGATCTATTAACATCATGCAATTTGTGAAATAAACACGAAGAACATGTAGATTCATGCTTTATTTTCGAAAATTAAAACCGGTTTACTTACATTGAGTAATTAATGGAGAATCGGTTGGAGGTTTCTTTACAGCATCAAATCCTCAGCAACACCAGATCTTCTATGCTATATCCCGATCGATCAAACGAAACCCGATTGTGGGATCGAACTTAAGAAGAAATTGGGAAGAAGAAAAATATTTTCTTCCTAATAATGACTATAACATCCCGTTATTTTTTGAGGTGAAATTATTTTATTTTATTTTATTTATTGAATTAAAATGTTAAAGATAATTTTAGAATTTGTTATTTAGAAGTAAATAGTTATTTTCGTTCGGAAACCTTTTTAACTGTTTATTTAGCTTAAATTAGTTTCGATGGTATTAATAATTATTAATAGGCCAATTAATAATTATTAATCACCATTGGGCTAGTTTAAGTGGTTCGGGTTTTGTTTTAAAAGCTTAAGGCAAGAAAAGGACGTATGCGTCATTTCCGAAATTCTTAATATCTAAACACTATTCATCCTTCTCCTTTATTAAGCCAAAATTAGACAAAAAAAACATAAATTTCTTCTCATATTTTCTTCCCAAACCCGTAGCTTTGAGAGAAAGAAATTGTCACCCCGGCTTCGTTTCTCGACCGTTTTCATCGTGCCTTAGCTCGTTGGAAAGCTCTTGAGACGTACTTTCTATCCATCCCATCAATTGAGGTTTTCATCCATTCTCTCAAGCATTTAAGGTATGTTAAAGTTCAAAACCTAAAGCTTCAAATAGTGTTTTAATGGTGATTTTGGTTTTAATCTTCCAATTCTTGCTCGGGAACTCAAAGATTTAGATCAAGGGAGTTGTTTTATGCATATTTAGAATGTTTCCCTAAACCCTAGTATTGGGTTGAGCCAAAAAGACCTTTTCCTTGAGTTTTCTCTTTTTAAGATGAATAGGGTTCTGGGAATTGATATGTTGTTATGTTTTACTAAATTGTTCGGGATTGAACTTTTGACCTAAACCCTAAATCATGTTTACCCATTGATATTACCAACCTCCAAAGTGCCCGAAACCAACTCGAAACCCTTTTAAAGTGCTTAAAAATCAAGAAAACCAACTCCACCTTGAACTTCCCTAGGGCCGTGGGCTTCATGGGTGAATTCCCGGGCTGTTTTTCCTTTATTTTAATGATGTGACGATCATTGTTCATTCCGGTTAATTAATTTACTTTAGGTGTATTTTAATTATAGGTTTTGTGCATCGTTCGTAATTTCGGTCAACCGGTGATTAAGAGTTGGCTTCTTTTATAAGGTGAGTTTAAAATGGTTGTGATTACTTTTATGCTTTCAAATTACTTGACGATTATGTTCGATCGAAGTTAAGAGGGTTATTAGATTTTAGAACTTTTCCAAGAATGCCTATAATTGGGAGTTAAGGAAAGTGCATAAGGAAAGAATTAGTTAAGTTTGTGTGATTAAAGTGAGGTGTTATTGGTGGATTAAGTTATATTCTCAAGGAGAATTAGACTCCGGAATTTGGAGAAGAGTATTAGATACTCCTTTTATTTCGAGTGGTTATAAGGTAGTTAAAAGAGACTTTGGAGAGATTCTTCGTTCAGAATCGAGTTAGTATGATATCATTGGCTTTTATGGTTCGTTTTGGGTGACAATGTAGTCACATTGGCTTTCGGGTCATACTATGGTTCGTTTTGGGTGACAATGTAGTCACATTGGCTTTTGGGTCATACTATGGTTCGTTTTGGGTGACAATGTAGTCACATTGGCTTTCGAGTCATACTATGGATCGTATTGGGTGACAATGTAGTCATAATGGCTTTAGGGTCATACTATGGTTCGTATATGGTGACAATGTGGTCAGAAATGGGAATTTCATTTTGTTATTTACTTTGTTAATTACTTTGTTTTGCACTAGTACTTTATTTTACGAGCTTGAATGTTTACTTTTTTGAAATTTCGATATAGTAGAAAGGGATTGATTTCTTATGCAAAATACTTGGGAATATCGAATGGGTAGTGCAAGAGTACATTATGATTTATTGGACACATTTTCCGATATGGGATTTGGTCCATAGAAGTGCTTGCATCCATCTTATTCTCACTAGCATTTTTATGCTAATGTTGCTACACTTAAACATTTTAGGTAATACTCGTGGGAGAGGACGAGGTCGTGGAGGTGGTGTTGCTTGATCTCGAGGGGATGGCTTTTGGGACATTAACTTGCATGTACATTTTGGGAGCATTCTACGAATGCTTGATAAAAATCATATGTCATTACTTTTAAACTTGTATTTCTGGCTCATGAGAATTTAATAACTGTTGTATATTATTTTGTATTATTTTCTCTGATTTTGGGTATAAAATGGAGTGAAATGTCGTTTGTTTTAAATTTTCTGGATTGAGCCCATGTAAACAAGTTTAGGGAGTTCGTATTTTAAACGGATACACGCCAATTTTTTGTAAAAATAAGTCTTCCGCTGTTTTACTCATGATTTAAAGATTTGAGAAAATTCGAGTCTTTACAATGACTAGGGAATTTCGGCTATGGGGGGGAGAAGGGAAGAGAGAGTTCCAACTTTCTATGGAATTAAATTGTGTGATTTATGAATAACCCAACCCTCCTATTTATAGAAAAATAGGAATTCTAATCACATTAGGATTAATCTATAGAGATAAATACAAAATGAAAAAAGATTATCTCTTTCCTTTATCTAGCAATTTCGAAAATGCCATGGATAAATAGGAGATTATTTTATTTTCTATATTTTTATTTATCTTGGGTAAATAAATCTATGTAATTATTTTAGGATATAATTCAAACAATTATCTCCTCAAAATACATGTCATGGCCGAATTTATCATCATAAAATAATAAATAAATACAATTTATTTAATTAATTATTTTGGGCCAATTCCAATTGGGTTCATTAATCCAATTGGGCTTGAAATTCTCTCTTAAATTAATAAGTCAAACTTAATTAATTAATTTATTAATTATCATTTAAATAAAATATTTTATTTAAACAATTAATAATATTAATATTTTCTCCCGACTAAATATTATCCAATTTATATTTAATTATTAATTTCCATTTAAATAATTTTCATTATTTAAATAATTAATAATAAATATTATAATTATTAATTTCCATAAACTCATTATTTAAAAAATAATTTTATTGACAATATTTTATTATTAATTTAATTAATTTTAATTATTAATTTCCGTTTAAATATAATTAATTATTTAAACAATTAATAATTGTTAATTAATTTCAAATTATTAATTACCATTTAAATATACTCAATATTTAAATAATTAATAATGTATAATTAATAATATTTCATTATTAATTTCATGTTTAAATAAACTCATTATTTAAACAATTAATAATGTTTATATTAATTACCGTTTAAATATACTCAATATTTAAACAATTAATATTGTCTATTTTAAGTAATTCACTTTACTTAAAATTTCCATTTCTTCTACTTGATTTCGCCACTACGATATTTGCGCTAGCATAGGGACCCGATGGACCTATAGATCATGGGCTTAATAATTAGTCAATTAAGTGATTAACACATAATCAGTTAATTACTTATTATCTAACTATGAATAATTCCACTATAGATTCATAGCTGAACTCCCCTCACTATAGATGAGTTATGTCCATTTAGTTTATCATTATTTATATCTCGTGATATATCCTTCACGTGGAACCCTCATAATTACAAAGGATAAATTTACCGTTTTGCCCCTGTAATTACCGCTTTATCCTTGTGTTCCCGCTGATTCTCCAATGAACTTTATCTTTAGTCAAACTAGAGATAAGATACTTCGTGATCAATAGAAGTCGTGACGTCACTTGTTCATGTCTCGAATCGGTACATCAAGGGAGTTTCCTACGAGTTTAAAATGTTTAGGTATCGTACCGATACCGTTAATTTATAGGAAAGTTATGAATTCCATCTCGTGAAAATGAGTTCTCGCCTACTTATCTAGTCATGTTCCCAAAACAGGAGTGTATTGAGCGTTCTTACAGATCGCTCTCAACTATGTGAATCAAAGAACATAACTCCACAAATAGGAGTCCGCATTTCACTCAGGATTGAGATCTATCACGGTTGATCAACTTAGTTTGATATTCGATTATTTCTCGTAAACGGTACTAAGGAGAAATTTGATCGAACATCGTGGTCCTGTCTTATACAATCAACATTGCATATGATACTTCTATTTCATGTCTTCCACATGAATGATCAGGATTTGATCATTTGTCTATAAGCAAAATGGGAAGCTATCAACAGTGTTACCAGGATAAGGTTTCCAAACGTTATCCGTTTACTGTAGACACGTTTAAGTTACTCATCTCGACTTTAATCCTCTTGTATGACTCACATACTAAGTCGTGATTTCATAAGAGTAACTTAGGGTTTACTATTTGAATGTTTGATATTTATATATTTCCATATATTCCTAATATCATTAATTGAATCAATCTAGATAATATAAAGAACTTATGTTTATTTATTTAATTTATTCTTAATAAATTATTATTATTAAATAATTTCAAGTTCTAGGACACCATTCCTAACAGAGACTTCTTGTTCAGTTTTATTTGCATACTATTAATGTAACGTCCCGTTATTTTGTGATACAAAAATTATTTATTTTATTTTATTTTAAGTAATTAAAGTTTATTTTAGAATCGGTAATTTAGAATTTAGTATTTTATTTCGGTTTAAGTCCTTTTAATTTCTTTATTAGTTTAAATAAGTTATGGTGGCATTAATAATTATTAACGGGACAAGTAATAATTATTAATCACCATTGGGATAGTGTAAGAGCTTCAGGTTTCGATTTATAAGTCAAAAGTCATTAAAGGACGCAACCGTCATTTCCAAAATTCCTTAAAATATGAAGGCACTATTCACTTCATCTTTAAAAATGCATCTTGACCAAAGTTCTTCTCCTTTTCTCTCTCAAAAACCGTGGGGGTCTATTTCTTGGGGGGAAACTTTGGGTTTTGCTCGTTTCTCTGCGGATCGACTCGATTTTGGTTGCATCAGAAAACCCCGAGTCTAGGATTCTTTTCCACCCAACAATCATGCTTTCCACCCATGTTCTAAGGACTTCTCGGTAAGTTAAACTTCAAACCCTAAGCTCCAAATAGTGCTTTAATGGAGTTTTCTCTTTGTTTCTTCGATTTCTTGCCAAGGAACTCAATGGTTTTAAGTACGGGAGTTGTTTTAAGTGTTTTTGAAAACTTTCCCTAAACCCTAAAACCGAGTTTCAGTCGAAGCCCTTCCCGTTTGAAATTTACCTTTCGGGGTTTGATTATGGGTTGTTTATTATTGATTATATTGTTATTGTAATTCAATTCGGGAAATTACATATTGACCCAAAACCCGGTTTATCGTTACCCATTGAAAATCGGAACTTCCAAAGTACTTGAAATCAATCCAAAACACCTCTAAATTTCCTAAAAGCCGGAAAACCAAATCCGAAACCCTTTTTATGGGGGGGGGCGAGTGCTTCATAATGGGTTTTCTAGGATTTTTCGTCGTTTTATGCTTTTCGGTGTTAATTGATCAATGTTTGGTTAATTAATTATTGTTAGATGTAATTGTAATTGTAGGTGTTTGTGGACCGATTGCTTGATCTCTCTATAGGATTCAGGAGCGAAATCTTCTTTGCCAAGGTGAGAATAAATAGGATTTAAAGTAACTTTAGAAACCGAATAAGTAGAATGATTTGTAGGATCGAAAGTCGATCTTTAGGTTTGAATCAAAAAGGATATAAGAAAATGAGCTAACTTTTTAGATTTGGGAGTTAGTTTTGATCTCGGGTTGAGAGATTTCATAAGTGTTTCAAAGGAAAGGTTTAACTCTCAGAAATTTTAAGTTTAGGTTAGTTTCGATGCCTAAGGATGACTATTCGAAAGTTGAAGGTTTCAAGTTTAAAGAACTTAATAAGAAACTTGATTTGGAAACTTCAAGTACTTATTGGGAGAAATAGAATTCTCTTGAATTAGAGACTTTAAGATAAAGTTAGTAAGTAAGTTTCTGAAAACCGTTGATTTGATTTACTTATTGTTTTTCCTTATCAGAAGTTGCTACCTTCTTATTATATTTAAGAGTGAAATACTTAATTCAATTACCTTTTATGTTCTTTAGTTTACCTCGAAAGTTTACATTTATTTACTCGTACTTGAAAGCCTATTCATATCATATCATATCATATTGCATAATCAAATTGGAAGGAATAATGAGGCATGCTAAGGACTGCGGGACTTAGTACTGTCTGGTATTATTCGTTTTATATTTCCGTATATGTACATGAGGAATGCTAAAGGACTGCGGAACTTTGCATGATTGGAGGATGGATAATGAGATAATGATAGAACTATGCGAGTCACATTATCTGGTATTATCCATAATTACTGTGATACATATACGAGGATACAGGGGTGTATAGAACCTTGTATTTGATGAGTGAGATAATGAGGTAATGTATGGACTGCGGGACTTCGTTACCTGACATTATTCACTAGAGGTGGGAAGATATTAGTGTTGTAAGGGTCGAGAGCCCTATACACTTGATGAGCGAGATAATGGAGTATTGATGGACTGCGGGACTTCAATACCGTTCATTATAAGCAATTTGAATGTTATATTGATATAAAGATGGTGTATTCTTTATACTCACTTTACAAGTGAATGATTAATGATAGACTTCATATGTTAACATTATCACATTTATCTTAAAATGTGATTGTTGGGCATGTTAAGTCCGAACGAGATTAACCTTATTTGATTAAACATAAAAGAAGGGTAAATTTTATATTTAGTACGAATCATCAAATGTATGACCCCGAAGGAAATGTATGATTTGGAATCATTCTTCTAAACTTTAGAAGTTTTAGTAAAGCATAAGCAAATTGAAATTGGACACAAATCAGAATGCGGGTTTGGGGCCTATCTTTACTTTTTATTCTGTCTATTCTCACTGGGCTTTGTTGTTAGCTCATGATATTACAAACATTTTCAGGTAATGCTCTTGCTAGAGGTCGTGGGAGAGGAGCTGGTGCTGCATGATTGATGGATGATGACTTTGGGATGGACTAGGTGTTTGTAAGTCCATGGACTTAGTTTTTGTGAATTTTATATATTTTGGGATTTGTACATTTGTCTATAGCTCTTAAGAGCTTTTCGTCTTTACTTTTATGATTATAACTCTTTTGAACTCCTGGATAGGAACTTAATGTTCCTTGTGTATTTTAAATTCTGAAATTTAAGATGTAAACAGGTTTTGGCTAGCCAACTTTCAAACATAACCACGCCATTTTTCTTAAAATATAAAAAAATATAAAGACTTTCGCTGTGTTTTATATTTAAATGAATTTAAAAAGAGTCGGGTCGTCACAATTAACCAAAATGGCTTTAAGTCATTTTCACGTATATGGCCTAAAAACTATTATGGAAGTTTAATAATAACTTCCTTCATCTCCCACTCGCACATATGGATTATCCATTGTGTGCGGATTGAATTTTTTTTTTTCATTTACATATAGAACATTTTCACATCTCAATCAAGGAGAAATATATTTTCTCTCATCAGCATCAAATTCATACAGGAAAGGTCTTGCGAGTAATACTTTTAATTCGAGAGCTTGTCACTTTACAACTGTTAAGTATGTTGGTAACTCAGTGTGTTTAAATAGAGTATGATGGAGTTCCCTAGATCATTTAGTCACATTTGTAATGCTAAATCTCTTTTTATTTTTTATTACCTTTGTATTCATAATTATATTACAAACATATAATTGGCCAAACAATGAACACAATGTAATGTGACACTTCAAATAATATTTTATTTCCTAAAAAAAAATTCATCTCACAACGACTATTATCTAGATGAATTTCATTAGATCGAATCATTCATGACCATTGGTAACTATCCAAAACAGAAAAATCAGAGTGAAACTTCAAGATTTTAGTCAATAATACTAAGGGTACTAAGAAACTTCTTAGTCTCATGCTCACATTACAAGAAGTAGAGATATAACTTTTGTTGCCCATTTATGTAAGTTATGACACATGTGGTATGAAACACATGCTACAGTAGTATTCTCCTTTTTCATTGGAGTGTATGTCTTAATTAATATTGTACAGATGATAGTTCAGATATACATACTCAATATCTAACTTGAGTCCACAACTCTACCTTCAATTATTAACATAATCTCATAATAAATCCTTATCAAGGCGTTGTTATCAATGAACAATAATATTGCTTAAATATCTTATTTATATTCAACACAAAGCCATAAGTGATTACCTATGTGAGAATGTCTATCTACTATCTAGTATACCTTTAATTTAATGTATTGAACATTTGTGTGTATGCAATTTAAAAGTACAAAACACTATTTCATAATAAAATCAGTAATACAGTTTTCATGTTATCTAAAATTACTTTTCAAATAAATAATTTATTACCTGAAAATACTGGGACATTATAGGTTATCCCTCTAAGATTGAGGCACTAACCAACTAACGTGACAAAGATTAGGAGTTTTCTAGGACTGACAGAATATTATAGGCGGTTTGTACAGGATTTCTCCTAGATCGCATTAGCGATGACTCACTTGACTAAGAAGGGAGTGGACTTTGTACGGTCTGAAGAGTGTGAGACAAGCCAAGAAGAGACTTGTGACAGCATCAGTGTTCGTGTCACTAGATAGATCAGGTGGTTTGATAGGGTATGTAGATGCGTCTAAGAAGGGTTTGGGTTGTGTGTTGATGCAGCACGAGAAGGTAATAACTTATGTTTCTCGCCCATTGAAGTAACATGAGAAGAAATATTCAACTCATGATATAGAGTTGGCACCTGTATTTCATGCTTTGAAGATTTGGAGGCATTAATTGTACGGTGAGAAGATCTTGATATACACCGATTACAAGAGCCTTAAATATTTCTTCACTCAAAAGGAATTGAGTATGAGGCAACAGATGGTTAGAACTCTTGAAGGATTATGATTGTAATATCCAGTATCATCCGGGGAAGGCTAACGTAATTGTTGATGCATTTAGTGTTGGGATTGAGATCTTTAAAATTAGAGATCTCAGAGCGAAATTCCCAAGGATTTTTCCCTGGAATTTGGGGTGAAAGAAAATCCCCTGCCCCGACCTCATAAAACCCGCTTTATAAATAGAGCAAGGGGAAAAAATTCCCCCGTTTACTAAACGGGGCGAGGCGGGGCCATGGGCAATAGTCCCGCAGAGCCCCGCCCCACCCCATTTAAGAAGCCATATTTTTTTTAAATATATATAAGTATACCGTAACCCACCCCAGCCCACACCCAGCATGATGAATGAAGGCCCATTCCTTTCATTTTCTTTTTCTCTATTTTCTTTTTTCTTTTCTTTTCTTTTTCTCTTTTTCTTTTTCGTGAATACCTAATTCCTCCTATCCCTAAGAGCTCGCCTCTCATCTCTCTCGTCACTCTCTGTCTCATCGTCTCTATCTAATCTATCACTCTCAGTCACAGCCACTACCACCGCCACATTGCCATCGTCACCGCCGTTGCTTGATCGAAAAGGTTAGCTAGCCTCCTCTATCTCTACGTCTCTCTCTCTCTCTCTAACTCAATCTATCAATCTTGATTTCGATTTTGCACATTCTTGTCTGTTTACTTCATTGTTCTACATGTTTCATTAATCTCAGCTTGGCCTAAAATAGATTTTAAGAAACCATGGTAGCTAACTCCACATTAATTAAATCAAAACATGTATAGAGACACAAATTCAATGTCAAAACCATGTAATTTTCAATGTCAAAACCAGTTATAAAAAAAACAAAACAAAATCCCGCCCCCATAAACAAGGCGGGGGAAAGCCCTTAATGGGGCGGGGGTGGGGTGTGGTTTTTCCCCTTAAATGGGGCGGGGGATAAACAAGGGACACCGCCCCTCCCCCTCCCCCCCGGGCCCCATTTACACCCCTACCTGCAATATAATATTAATCTAAAATTAAATACATAAATAGAATACATACCCTTGTAGAGTAGTGTCAGCTATTTTTTTTTTTGGTTACGATCCTGAGACCACCAAAAAGCCTTCCTCACTAAGCATAAAAGAGAAGTTGTGCGTGGGGATAATCCTTCTTGGAAAAATGAAGAGTGAAAGAAAAAATTATTTCCCTATACCATACAAGGACGACGGCGGCAAGAGAGGGAAAAATGAGAGGAAAATTTTCTCAGCCTTTCTAACTCTTGACCTATGAGTCTGTCTATTAGGTTTCTCCAAACTCTTCCCTAATTATAGGAAAACATGTGCTTTCAAAAAATCTTTTTAAAATCTGAATCAAATCTTTATTTTAATTATCTAAATAATTAAATAAAGATATTCAAATTTTATTTGAATAATTTATGATATAATATCTTTTATATAATCAAAATAATTTTCCAAGATATTACTCATCATATTTTAAATTAATCTAAATTAATTTAAATGAATTATTCCCATATTTAAATATTTAAATTAACCACTTCATCTACCAAAGGAAATGACTGGGCATTTTATACATCATTCTTAATTTAATAGACTTATTCTATTAAATAAATAAATGAATAAAACTCCTTTTATTTATTTTTATTCCTTTAATTTGACAATTTTAAATTAAATAATTAAATATACTTCTCTATCTAATCTCCCATTAATTTTGGCCAACTTCAAAATTAATTAATGAAATAGACTCTTCTATTTAACCTCTTATTTAAATAATTTAGCAGACTCTTTTATTTAATCTCTTATTTAAATAATTAAATAGACTCTTCTATTTAATTTCCCATTAATCAAATAGACTCCTCTATTTATTTTTTACCTTTAATTAATTTGACAACTTCAAATTAATTTACTTAAAATCATTTTTTCAAAGGAATTAGTTTTATTAATTATTGTTCTCAATTACATGTGTTAGCTCGGGGACTTAATGAACCTCTAGGACTAAGCACCAATGATCTGGAATTACATTAATTAAAACTCATTTAATCAATTAATTCTTATTCATTAACTCCTAGATAACTCCACTATATATCTAAAGTTGCACTCTTAGTTCTATACACATAGTTATATCCGTTGGCTATAATCATTAACTACGCTTTGATCCTTCATAAGTAGTTTGTATCCATGGCTAGGTAATTAACTGATTTAACCTCCATGATACATCTTGTTCCTTAAGCCCAACGGATTCTCTAATGAACAACCTTATATAATCTCCATCATACGTTTGACTAGTTCCTTAATCAGACGAATAGGGTGCCCCAATGTTCAAACCCTGAATCAGTCCATAAGAGAACTACGTATCTATTTTCTTATAAGAAAAAGAGTGAATTCCAATTTTGTGTAACTACGTTCCCAGCTATAAGAAAAATGAAATCCCCAAAGTGCGAGACATACTAAGCGAACTATATCGAGTCACTTTCACCTATGCAAATCAAAGGTTTATCTCTTGCAAACAGGAGTTCATAATTCACTTAGGATTAAGATCAATTGTACATGATAAAACGATTGATATACAAAGTGTCTTTTTGAACAGTTTTTCTACTACAATCTTTATTGCAGCAACACACTCATTCACATGTCTCTACATGAGTGATCCAAGTGAGATCACTTGTACCAATTTACAAGTGGACCGTGTTCATGGTGTTACCATAAATAAGGCACCCAATCTTGATTCATAATACCACAGACCTTTTTACGTTACAACTAAGGTTTTAGATGTCGATATCGACAGAGATGTCGAGGTTCAGTTTTACGGGTATGTCGATAGAAATATCGATGTCGACGGACATTCCGGTAAAAATCACGGAAACAGTAGAAACTTTAATAAATTTTTAGAATTAATCAATGAAACTTTCATAGTAGTTCAAATAAGTCATAATCTCTCATATAATAAAGTTATACACACCTAAAAATGATATTAAACATCAATAATTGAAATAATAAATTTAAAAATCACCTAAATAGTTTAATTATGTGATAAAAAAATTATAACCATAAAATTTATATTCATGGCAAAAATACTAATATCATTATTCAAATAAAATTAATACATTAAGTATTAATATTATAAATTAATATTTAAAATATTTTTATTATCATTTATCTTAATGCTAATATTAGTATTGGTTTTAAAAAAAAACAATATTATATTATTATCTATGTTATAAAATTAAAAAAAAAAAGAGGGAAAAGAGAAATCTACAAGAGTGGGAGGTTGTTAGAAAAAAGTACCTTGTATTTGTCCCACATCGACTATATTTGAAAATAATAGTATCATACAACATTATAAAAGAAAGTCTCCTGACTAAAGGGTTTGCATCGCTTTGCGTTTGGGCTTAATAAGCATTAGGCCCAAAAAGAGTGAAATTTTTAATTTTCGTCTCGATAGAGCGGCGACTTTTTGATTTATGTCGTCGATAAATATTAAATATTGACGATATTATCATATATCGCCGATATTTTAACGAGATGGTAGAAAAAAAAATTCTCCCCGTTTTAAGTGTCGAGCTTTGAAATGAGCGACATGTCGAACAACATGTCGTTGGTGTCGAAGATATTTGACACCATGGTTACAACTTAAGTGAATCTTCTTACATCCAATGGTCACCTTAAGTTATCATAAGTAACTATGGATCTTATGATGGATATCATTTATTATTAACAATAAATGATTATGTATATATTAAACAGTAAATAATTCTTAATTTATTTATAGTGTCAAAGGATTATATAAGATTTTGTGCAGAAACCCCAACAATCTCCCACTTGCACTAAAGATTTACAGAGATTTATCTAGTAATCCTAAACTACCCATATGATGCTGGAACACCTTAGTCGAAGCTTCTTTACAAATGGGTCAGCAATATTATCCTCAGAGGCTATCTTTGTCACTACATCTCCTATTTGGACTATCTCCTTTATCAGGTGATACTTTTTCTCTATGTGTTTTCCCTGTCTGTGGCTTCTAGGCTTTTTGGAGTTTGCCACAGCACCACTGTTATCACAAAACAATGTTATAGGTTTGTAACGTCCCGTTATTTTGAAGTGAATTTTTTTTATTTAATGTTATTATTTATTTATTTATTTCAATTTAAGTACTTAGTTTAATTATTATTTTTGTAATTTCGATTTTAGTAGTTAATTTCGCCCGAACTTCTTTTTAATCGTTTTAATACTTTAAATTCTCTTCAGTTACATTAATAATTATTAATAGGCCAATTAATAATTATTAATCACCTTTAGATTAATTTAAGAGTTTCGGGTTTCGATTTATAAGTTAAAAGTCATGAAAGGATGCAACCGTCATTTCTAAAATTCCTAAATATTTATTTACTATTCACTTCATCTCTTTAAATTGTCATTTGACCAAAATTGACCAAAACTCTTTCATTTTTCTTTCCAAACCCGAGCAACAAGAGGAAGAAAAGAGAAGAGGAAGAAAGTGTCGCCCCGGCTTCGTTTCTTGGCCGTTTTGTGTGATTTCGGATGCGTTGGAAAGCTCTCGCCGAGACCTTTCTACCCATTCCACTCTTGGAATGTTTCCAACTCTCTAAGGTAAGCCCTAGATTTCGAATTCTCTTAGTATTTCCATGGAAATTGATTCAAGCTTTTGAGTTCTTGGCCAAAACTCTCATCCCCTTCCAATTTTGTTGTTGAATGTTGATGGAAAACTTATTGGGTAACTATTACTTGACTTTCCCTTAACCCTAAAACCAAGTTTCAGTCGAAACCCTTCCCGTTTGAAATTTAACTTTTTGGGTTTGATTATGGGTTATTTATTGATGAATTATTGTTTATTTAAATTCAATTCGGGAAATTACATATTGTTCAAAAACCCTAATTATCGATACTCATTGAAATCGGGAATATCGAATTTGTTTGAAACCAACTTAAAACACATCTAAATTGCCTAAAAGCCGGAAAACCGAAACCAAAACCCTTTTATAAAGGGGGGGCCGAGAGCCTCATTGTTGGGGTTGTTGGGTTTTTTGTCGTATTGTACGCGTAGATGTTGTTTGACCGTTATTTGGTTAATTATTAATTGTTAGGTGTAATTTTAATTGTAGGTGTTTTTGAACCTTTCATTGATCGTGTTATCGAAGGTTTGGAACGAAATCTTCTTTTGCAAAGGTGAGAATAGTTAGGATTTAAAGTAATTTTAGAAAGCAAATAAGTATAATGATTTGTAGAATTGGAAACTAAGACTAGGATTCGAATCTAAGAATAGAGGGAAGTGAGTTAGTGCCCTTAGGATTAAGAGTTAATCCTTTAAGTGAGAACTTATGAGTTCTCGAGGAAAACATTGAATCTTAGAAATTACTAAGATAGATTCGTTTTGAAGCTTAGGTTGGATCATTGGAAGTTAAAGATCCAAACTTTTATATAGAACGGTTAATAGAACCTCAGATTATATTGGAAGTTTAGAATCCTGGAAGGTATAGGTTAATCGTTTAAGATCAGATTTACTTGTATTAATGTAGCGGAGTTTGATTTACATATCGTTCGTCCGAGATTCCTATCTATTTTACTTTATGTCTTTTACTTTATGCCCCTCTACTTTATGCTTGCATCGACTACTTTAATTCTGTACTTTACTTATTTACTTTTACAAGGATATGCAGGCATATGCATATCATATTGCACCATAACATTTTCGCATCATTCATTGAAAAAGAAATGAAGGGGAGAATGTTGGAGCCTACGGGTAGTGTCCGCATCACCTTCAGAGAAAAAGAAACGAAAGTGAGAAAGAAAGGAAGGGAGAATGTTGGAGCCTATGGGTAGTGTCCGCATCACCTTCAGAAAAAAAAAGAAAGTGAAAAAGAAAAGAAGGGAGAATGATGAACCCTACGGGAAGTTCACATCACCTTCAGAAAAAGAAAAGAAAGTGAAAAAGAAAAGAAGGGAGAATGATGAATCCTACAGGAAGTTCACATCACCTTCAGAGAAAAGAAAAGAAAGTGAAAGAAAAGGAGTTGAATGGTATCCTACGGGATGTACGCATTACTTCCTCATGCATAAGGTTGAATGGGTATCCTACGGGATGTACCTATTATCTTCATTCATGTACATAGGGCAAATGCGAAATCCTACGGGATGTCCTCATGTATTCATGCTTATGATCGATGAATTAGAGAATCGAGATGTTTTATTTTATGCAAAGTATATTTACTTTTCTTATTTATTTCGTAAGAAGTAAGTGGATGAGAATTAGACTACGTGTGTTAGTAGTATCATCCTTTGGATATTATAGAATGGAATTACTTAATATTTGGAGAAATTTAGGATTGATTGTGTCAGATTGATTGGACACAAATCGGAATACGGGTTTGAGGTCTAACCTTACTTTTTAGGCTTATTATTCTCACTAGGCTTAAGTTGTTAGCTCATGATATTACAAAAATTTCAGGTAATGCCCTGACTAGAGGTCGAGGGAGAGGAGATGGTGCTGCGTGATCAAAGGATAATGACTTCAAGATGGACTGGGTGTTATGTAAAAGTCCATAGACTATGTTTTGTGCATTTTTCACATATTGTGGAGTTTTATATTTGTAAATGGCTCTTAAGAGCTTTTGTCTTTACTTTTATGATTATAATTCATTTTGAACTCCTGGATAGGAATTTAATGTTCCTTGTGTTATTTAGATTTTGAAATTAAGATGTAAACAGGTTTTGGCTAGCCAATTTTCAAACATAATCACGCCATTTTTTCTTAAAATATAAAGACTTCAGCTGTGTTTTCTAATTTAAATTATTTAAAAGTGACGGGTCGTCACAAGGTTTGTCCATATCTGGTACTACCTTCAGATCAGTTAGGAACTTCCCAAGCCATACACCTTTCTTAACATTTTTGCAAGCAGCTATGTACTCGGCTTCCATTGTGGAGTCGGTAATATAACTTTACTTAATACTCCTCCAAACAATGGCTCCACCACAAAGTTTGAAAACTGATCCAGATGTGGATTTTCTAGAATCCTAATCTGCTTGGAAATCAAGATCTGTATACCCCTTGAAAATCAAAACCTCTTTACCGTACACTAGCACATGTTCTCTTGTTCTCCATAGATACTTGAGAATATTCTTGACTGCAACTCATTGCTCATAACCAAGATTTGACTGATAATGACTTACTATCCCTACTGCGTAACAGATGTCTAGTCTATTACATAACATTGCATACATAAAACTTCAAACAGCTGTTGCAAGGATATTGTCTCATACTCTCAAATTCCTGAGGAGTTTTAGGAGAATGCTTTTAAGTTAAATAAATCCCATGCCTGAAAGATAACTCTCTTTTCTTGGATTTATCCACCTCATATTGACAATTATTTTGTCAATGTAGGATGTTTTAGACAATGTTAACGTTCTATTCTTGCGATCTCTTATTATTTGGATGCCAAAAACATAATTTAGTTACTAATAACAACAATTCTCATCCAAATGAACTTAAATTCGATAAAGTTGAATTCAATTTATTTAGGGTAATTTTATTGGGTAGCAGAATTTTCCTCAATATTTATAAATATAGCAGTTTTTTTTAAAGTATTTGTTAATATAATAATTTTTAAAAATCCCATTCATGTGAATCAAAAAAATCAATGATAACTTATAAGGTAATCAATGATAATTTATTAGGTAATTAGTGATTTCATGCACAAAATACCAGTTCATATAGTGAATCAGTAAAATCAATGATTGCCTATGTGCTTAATTAGTGATTACTTGTGCGAAAATCAGTGATTACTTAAGTGAAACTAGTAGCAATTTTGTAATATTTTAGGCGTGAATTTGAGTTTTTTGCTATTTTTACAAATAACTTTT
Organism: Gynostemma pentaphyllum; assembly: GCA_028015215.1. NCBI lineage: Eukaryota > Viridiplantae > Streptophyta > Magnoliopsida > Cucurbitales > Cucurbitaceae > Gynostemma > Gynostemma pentaphyllum. The sequence goes on along the minus strand of CM051351.1, from coordinate 48,948,442 downwards.
TGAGCTGTTATTTTTATAAATATTGGACTTGACTTTACTATATGTGCAAGAGGCCTTTTTATTTAAGCACAATAATTGTGAAAAACTCTATAATATTATTAATTTGTTATTCTTCATTACTCATTTTTCTCGTAAAGTAAACATAAAAATAATTGCATTATTATTCTATATAATTTTTTTTTGAAGTCATTGTAATTATATAAAATTGGAGATAATAAAGAATTTTTTTTCATGTATGATATTAAATAACGTTGGTTTATCATATGCAAAACATTTACAATTCAAGCACTGGAAGTTTTCTTTGTAACTTGCTTCATATCTGCGATTGCACTTATCACAAACCATACACCAAAATTGTTGCTCTAAATCTATTATCTCAAGTGTTGCTTTGATACAAACATTTGATGACTGGAAAATATAGGTTGGGTCAAAAGTGATAATATATATTATAAAAATATTATTGTATCTACTTGTTCATTTTAAATTACCTTATTTAATGAATAGTCTGATGGGATTGAGGCCTCTAAAAGAGTTATCAAACAGAAATCCCAATGATCCTTCCTTGCATTATAATATAATAAAAAAACAAATGCATAAAAGAATTACTAACCCTTGTAGAGAAGTGTCTGACTCTTCCTCCTCGTTCTTGGTTATGATCCTGGGACTGCCAAAAAATTCTTTCTCATTAAGCACTAAAGAGAATCGGTGCGTTGACACTATCCTCTTTGGAAAAAGGAAGAGGGAATAAAAAAAATTTCTTCCCTATACCCTAGGGGCGGCAATAGCAGAAAGAGAGGGGGGGAGAGGAATATTTCCTGAGCCTTTTCTTTTGCTCTCTTAGTTGTATGTTTTGGGCTCACCCCAAGGTTTCTATTTATAGGAAAACTAAGGCCTCAGAAAATCTTTAAATATCTTTTTAATTATCAAATAATTAATAAAGATATTATAAAATATATTTTGAATAATTAAGATATAATATCTTATTCCATAATAAGATATTCCCATATCACTATTTAAATTAATCATTATTAATTTAAAATAATTATTCCATATCTTACTCATTTAAATTAATCATATTAATTTAAATTAAGATATCATATATATTTTAAATAAAATAAAATGCAAATAATTTGTTAATCTTTAACCAAGGTGGCGTGTGAACCTACGCATGGGTCATACGCCCACATCATCATCTCCATGACAATATTGAGCATTTTATTTTCCTTTTTATTTAATAGAACAATTCCATTAAATATATAAATAAATAAAACTCCTTTTATTTATTTCCTCTTTAATTTGACTTCCTCAAATTAAATATTTAAATAGACTCCTCTATTTAAATCCTCATAAATTTTGGACAACTGCAAAATTAATTTAATTAAATAGACTCTTCTATTTAATCTCTCTATTAAAATAATTAAATAGACTTTCTATTTAATATATAATTAAATAGAATTTCTATTTAATATATAATTAAATTGATTTTTCTATTTAATTTCACCATTAATTAAATAATTAAATAGACTCTTCTATTTAATTTCATTTAATTAATCAAATAGACTCCTCTATTTGTAGTTGTCTTAATTGATTTGACAACTTCAAACCAAATACTAAAAAACCATTTTTCCAAAGAAATTAATTCATATTAATTTATGTTCTCAATTACATGCGTTAGCTCGGAGGATTTAATGAACCTATAGGATTAAGCTCCAATGATCTAGAATTACATTGATCAAACGCCTTCAATCAATTAATTCTTATTCATTAACTCCTAGATAACTCCACTAAATATCTAGAGTTGCACTCTTAGTACTACAGACATAGTTATGTCCATTGACTAATATCATTAAATACACTTTGATCTTTCACAAGTAGTTCATATCCATGGCTAGGTAATTTTACCGTATTAACCTCCATGATACATCTTGTTCTTTAAGCCCAACTGATTCTCTAATGAACAACCTTACATAATCTCCATTATGCGTCTTTGCTTTTTCCTTGATCAGATGAATATGGGGCCCCACTGATCAAGAACCGAATCAGTCCATAAGGGAACTACTTATCTATTTTCCTATATGGAAAAGAGTGAATTCCATTCTTGTGTAATTGTGTTCCCAGCTATAAGCAAGATGAAATCCCCAAAGTGGGAGGCATATTGAACGAACTATATCGAGTTACTTTCACCTATGAAAATCAAAGGTTTGTCTCTTGCGAACAGGAGTTCGTAATCCACTCAAGATTAAGATCAATTGTATATGATCAATCGATTGATATACGAAGTGTCTTTCTATAACGGCTTTACCAGAAGACAGTAAGTATATCTTAGTCCAGTCTAGTACAATCTCTATTGCAGCAACACCCCCACTCACATGTCTCTACATGAGCAATCCAGAAGTGATCACTTGTGTCAATTCACAACGTGGCCGTGTTAATGGTGTTACCAGAAATAAGGCACCCAACCTTTATTCGTATACCACAGACTATTTGAGTTACGACTTAAGTGAATTTTCCCGCATCACATGCTCAATTTAAGTTAAACTCTAGATCTTATGAAGGATTACATTTATTAAACAATAATAAATGACAATGTAAATATTACTAATTAATAATTCATTTATTTATTTATAGTTTAATTGGATTACATATGATTTAGGAAAAAAAACCCCAGTATAATAAACTTCCATACGGTTTTAAAACATATGCTCATTTGATACTCGCAAGAGGATATGACTTGTCTATAATGAATACTCGTAACAACTTCATTTATAGTTGTTTGATTCTCAATATATCTGTATCTTGTGTTAACATAAAGACTAATAACACAATATGGTAATACACAATATAAGTATTATTAGTTATATTAAAAGAAAAAAAAAGGCTCACCATTACGCATGAAGCTGCTCTGGTATGTTTGGCTTGAATACAAAGCAGGTTGTGTTTTTGGTAATAGTGATATACTTATTATTTATTGATACACAACTATATTAAAATATATATACATGAGGTATCTATTAAAATATTTAATTGAATGTTAACATTAAAAGGAACAACTTTCCCATGATTTATGAGTAACACATGTATTATATCTAACTTTGAATATATGGTTGACATTAGCAACCACAGTCATACCACTTTTCTTTGGAACACATTGAACTGGGCTTACCCACTTGCTGTCAGAGATTGGGTAGATAATGTCTGCCTCTAACCACATGATGATTTCTTTCTTCACTACTTCTTTCATGGTTGGGTTAAAACGTCTTTGTTGCTCAACATAACGAAAATTTGTATCTTCTAACAATATCTTGTGCATAGATATGGTGGGGCTTATTCCCTTGATGTCTACCATCGTCCATCCCAATGCTGTTTGGAACTTTCTCAATACAATTAGAAGCTGCTGCTCTCTTTGCTCTTCCAACAAAGAATTGATTATTACTGAAAAAGTTTCATTTTATCCTAAAAAGGCATATTTCAGATGTGAAGGAAGAGTTTTGAGTACAAGAGAAGGTGGTCCGTCATTGGAGGTGCTTGGGTACTAAATTTCGTTGATCTGCTTAACCAATGGTTCAAAATGGGACGACATCATGCTCACAGAGTCAAGGTGCTCTGATGCTTCATCACTGAGTTCCCTTCTGCACTTTTTCTTCCATGCTTTTCCACGGTTGAGTCTACAAAATCAATCATAGAACAACTTTCTACATGGTTAGGAAATTTCAAGGAATTAAAAATATTAAAAGTTACCTCCTGGTCATTGACTCGCATGGTAAGCTCGCCTTTATAAACATCCACCAACGTTCTTTTTGTAGCCAAAAACGGGTGGCCGAGAAGAATGGGCCCCTCTTTGTCTGTTTCAAAGTCTAATATAATACAATCTGCTGGGAAGATAAATTTGTCCACTTATACCAAAACATCCTCTATTTTTTCTTCTGGATGTTCAATCGATTTATTAGCAAACTACAGGGTTGCTCTGGTGGGTCTTGCAGCACCTACTCCCAACTATTTTAAGATTGAAAGAAGCATCAAGTTGATGCTTGCCCCCATATCACATAATTCTTTTCCACAATAAGTATTTCCAATTGAACATGGAATGGTGAAACTCCCTTGATCTTGCAGCTTTGGTGGAATGTTTGGCTAAAAAATTGAGCACACTTTAGATGTCATATTAACCATTTCCACCTCATCAAGACTTCTCTTCTTTGAAATGATGTCCTTCATAAATTTTACATAATTGGGCATCTGCTGCAAGGCTTCCACAAGTGGAATATTAATGTGCAGCTGTTTCAGAACTTTCAAGAATTTTTTGAATTGAACATCTTGCTCTTGTCAAAAAAATCTTTGAAGGAATGGAGGAACATTCCCCCCATTGGTCTTTGCTTGCTATGGCATGATCTGGAGTGTCCAGGTACTGCTTAGGATTGGGACATGTAAAGTTCATAGATGGTCCTGAAACTCCTTCTTCATTGGCTGAGCTTTGACTACTTGGTTGAGTGGTGTTTAGATTAACTTCCCCTTTTCTTTTGATCGGTCCCTTCAGAAAAATTTCTTCTTAGTGAGGGTTTGTTCTACCACTCCTCAATGTAATCACATTACAATGCTCAACTCCCTTACCCTTCAGATTAACTGTCACTAGGCAGATTACCTTGAGGTCTTGCATTAAGTGAGGATGCTAACTGCCCGGCTTGATTTTCTAGGTTCCTCATGGATGCCTCATTTCTGGTAATGTATTCCTTCATAAATTGCTCTAGTGAACTGACTGGATCCACAACTTGCTTTTGCTGGTTCATTGGTTGCTGAGTTTGTAAGGGTATGGACCCTCGTTGTAGATAGCTTTTATGCATTGGCTGATTGTAATTCATTGGTCTTGGTGGTGCTGCATTAGATGGTCCTGCTCCTGAATAGGTTGATTAGTTCCATGAAAAATTCGGGTGGTGCCTCCAACCAGGATTATAAGTGCTGGAGTAAGGGTTAAAATTCTTGTTGTACTGAACAAAGTTTACAAACTCTGAATTTTGTTGCCATAATTCTTCGGGGTGTCCTTCCTGACAAATGGTGCAAGTAATACCATTGTAGAATGAAGTGGAGTGTATCTAATTCACCCCTTGCACTGAACCACCTTGATTTGGGGGAGCAGTTGTAGTCCCCATTATTGTATTCAGATTCTTCATGAACATATTTGCCATTTGTTGTGTCAGGACATTTAAATCCACCCCTGCAGTTCTATTTGTTTGCCTGAGTGGTGCACTGGGCCATTGATAACTGTTATACACTATTCCCTCCATAATGTCTTGTGCTTCACTATAAGACTTTGACATGATGGTACCATTAGAAGCAGAATCTATGGTCAACTGGTTGTTTGCATCCAATCCCTTGTAGAAAGTTTCAATTTGAAGCACCACCCTTGCATTCCATACTGAGGACAATGTCTTATCATCTCTTTCCATCTTTCTCATGCATCAGCTAGTGGTTCATTATTGTGTTGTACAAAGTTTTGCAAATCTGTCTAAATCTGGGATGCTTTGCTTGGAGGAAAATATTTAGTAAGGAATTTATCGACCATATCAGCCCAACAATGGATTGAATCTGTAACCATTGATAACAACCATGAACTTGCTTTTCCTTTTAAAAAGTATGGAAACAAAGCTAACCGTAAAGCTTCATCTGACACTCTAGGCATTTTAATAGAGTTGGAAAGCTGCAAGTACAGTCTAATGTAATTGTGAGGGTCTTCATGACTCCCTCCTCCCAACTGACCAATAGAGTTAAGCATGGAGAACATGACTAGCTTGAACTCAAATCTATCTGTCTATATCTCTGGTCTTACAATGGTGGGTCCCAACCCTTCCAAATTTAGGCGAGCAAAATCTCGCATTACTCTGTGTCTGTATTCAACAAATGGAACAACTTGAAGGTCATCTCCTCTATTTCTAGCTGCTTCATGCATTCCCACTCCAACTGTAGGTGGTGGTGGGTCCATGACAGCCTCTATTCTTGCCTGATTGTTTAGTCTCCGCCTACGAAAAGTTTTCTCAATTTCTAGATCATAAGGAAAATCTCCTCCTTCAGAATTACTATTTCCTGCAACACTCATAAAATAGGATCAAACAACAACAACTGATAACTATGTAATCAAATAGCAATTCCTCAAAACTTCCCGTAAAATCTGAAAGCAATAAAAATGCACCATCCCCAAAAACGGTGCCAAAAACTTATTGATGAAAACGGTGATCAGACTAGGTAGTGAAGGGTGGCATGCAAGTGCACATGGTTAACAAGTAATAGAGTGGTAAGTGAGTGTCGTGTCCCACGAGGATGGTTGTCTTACGGCAAAGTCAGAATCTAAGGGTGAATGCAATTACAAGACAAAATGATAATCAAAGTAAATTGCTACAGTGCACAAATTAAATGGATCAAACACTGGGTGTAGATCGTGAGAGTAAGATTGTGATGTTGTGCTGGGGATTAGGATAGGGTTTTATCATCAAGTGATATACTTGCCGTGAAACTTTTGGTACAAATTGAAATTATGAGACAACAATAAGATAAGAACAAAAGGGCAAAGATCAAGTTATCTCAAACGACCCTTAATACAGCTCACCATCCCTTGATTCTGTCTCTAAAACCTTAGGTGATTAACCACTTCCCTTTAATTCCTAACCGTTGTTATCTATTCTCCCAAACCATCCTTTTATTTCTTAAGTTAAGGTTAGAATGAACAAGTGAATTCTTACTCTAAGTTGTCATGCAATGGATTTTTCATTGCTTGCATAAACTCTGCTAACTCTACTTTCATAAAGCTTTAAAGAAGAACATGAAAATGAAGAATTCAACGTCACGAATTCAATTAAATACTTGAGTGTCAAAATATTGTGTTTCACCTATCCATATCCCACTTAGCACATCATTACAAATGTTTTTTTTAGTCTAACATGGCTGGCAACATTATACGCACAAAGTAGAGTTGCTGGAAGGAATTCATAAAAGAGATACAAATATAAACTTGCACTAACTGAATTAGCAAAGAAAATAAACAACTAAAAATGCTAAAATAACAACTACTTCCACTTCCTCGTCCGTTCTTCTCCTTTTCTTCACTTCTTGCTCTCCTCTCTTTTGACCTAAAATCCTCCTCCTTTTTATATTTGCTTAGCCTTTATTTTTTTGTTTTTTCCCACTAAAATAGTAGTTGGTGAAGTATATCAGGTTGCATGCACGACTAGGACACTGTAGCGCGATGTGACAGTAGCTTGTCCCATCAACATAGCTGGCGACAGTTATAAATATCTTCTTCTCCTCCAAACTGACTTGCTTCAACATTAATGCAGCATGCTTTCAACAGACTTTGCTCTGGAATGAGAGAAAACTGACAAAAGCACTAGCTAGAGTCTCAAGCTCAAAGTAGTGACATTAGGAATCTAGGAGCAAACACTAAATTAATAGGGAAAATCATACGAAAATAGCTAAAAGTAAGAATGAACTTCAAAAGAATTATCAATCACAAAAGTAGTTTAATTATATACAATGATCTACCATTCTACGAAATTATTTGGCCTTTTAACCTAAATTTATCCAAGTTTAGCTATGCAAAACTCCCTTTACAAGGACTTATCAAAACCCAAATTCATTAAATAATTTTTTTGTGAAATAAGAACATGATTTAAAGATGATTTGGATGTTATAAGGCATTTATTTATGTAAAGACCCGACTTTTTAAAATAGAATTAAATGGAAAATGCAAGCGGAAGACTTGAAATAATAATTAAAACATGTAATCGAAGAATATCATCCTTCATTTCAAAACAAAATCCAAAATCCTTAATATTTAAAAATGGGAAGCGCTTCCCTATTTAGGTTTAAACATAAAGTAAAATAACTCATAAATCCATAAAATCCATAAAGTCAAGAAATCATAAATAGGGATGCTCGAAGAGCTCATAAGATCCATAAGAAACTAAATGAAAATAAAGAAACAAGTCCATGGACTACACTGACTCAAGTCCATCCATCATCATCGATCTGCTAATCACGCCGCACTGACTCCACGAGCACGACCGCGTTAAAACCACTGAAAGTGTAATATAATGAGCGGGAAACCCAGTGAAGATAAATTGAATAGAAAGTAACTTTAGAACACCAAATCCCATCCGGATTTGTGTCCAACAGATCCTACCGTCTCTTAACTACCCAATCATACTTCCGAAAGCAAGGTTATGCAATTCTCCCGAGGATAAGAGGGTAAGAACACGGTTACAGATTATATATATAGTCGGGTTCCCAGCTCCAAATAATCAAGGCATAATCATAGGATAACACTTTTAGGATAAATTAATGAACGAGTTAAGCTCCCGAAGTCTTAACTAATAATAAGAATATGTAGAACCAAGAACATAGGGTTTAGAACTTAGAACATAGAACGTAGAATATAGAACAAGAACATAGAACATGTGAATAATGTCAGATGGTGCAGCTCACGTAGTCTATGCACGATCTCATTATCTCACTCCAATATCAAGTAAAGCTCACGAAGCCTTTACTTTATTATCAAGAATCAATGCTCGCTCACGTATTCGATGCATTATAGAACAGATCAAATGCTAGCTCACGTAGCCTAGGCATTATAGAACATAGAACATGTAACATAGAACATGGAATATAGAACAAGAAGATAGAACATGTGAATAATGTCAGATGGTGCTAGCTCACGCAGTCTATGCACGATCCCATTATCTCACCTCCAATATCAAGTAAAGCTCACGAAGCCTTTACTTTCTTATCAAGAACCGATGCTCACACACGTAGTCGATGCATCATAGAACAGAACCTCCTGGGTGAATAACGTCAGATGGTACAGCTCACGTAGTCAATGCACGATCCCGTTATCTCACCAATGACATGTAAAGCTCACGTAGTCGATGCAGTCTATAATGTATATGTATCATAGCAATTATGAATAATACCAGATAATTTTAGCTCACACAACTAAATATTATCTCATTATTCAACTCCTCCGTTAATGCAGCTCACGTAGTCAATGCATACCTCATGATACATATACCGAACCATGAATAATACCAGAAAATGCAAGCACACGCAGTCTATGCATTATCTCATTATTCATCACCAAGCAAACAAGTGTGATAGTAATGAATCAGAAATGCAAGAATCAGGATATTAACAGAGAATCAAGTTCGAGACCACTAATTAGTAACAGTAATCGGAAAAGAGAACGATTATCACTGGTTAAGAGCATGGCACGTATAGGCTCGTAAGCACATGCATATAATTAATTCACGATAATCCTGCGAATTGAATAATTGTAATATAGACCCAATGCTGGAATACCCAGTCTCAGTAATAGCTCAGTGTAATCAGGATACATCAATATCATAATTAATTTCTAAGAACATAATATATCCAATGCTGGGAGGCCCAGTCTCAGTAAGAGTTAAATTAATCAGGGATAGCTCGATAACTAAATTGAAAATCCAAGAGTACATGGTAAGCATTCTATAAGCGATAACCGAAGTAATCCAATAATCATGCTTAAACTCCCAAGAATTTTAAATCCATAAATTCCCATATCAAATCTATACTCCCGATTCCTATAATTTCACGAAATTAGCATGCTTTAATTCACTTAAATCCAATTTAACTTAACTCCCGAGTCATACAAATCGTTCAAGTATTTGATTTCTAAATTTACTGTAAAATTCTATTTATCCTCACCTTTGTCGATTAGCAATAAGCGATAAATCAAGAACCGGCATTCAATTAAGCAAAACCAACGCTCCTAAAGTTACCCGGTACCTAGAAAGAAATTAATTATAAATAATTAGCGAGAGAACCGGACCAAAAATTACACAAAACAGACTGAACCAGCCTAAACCGGTTCGGCTGAACCGGTCGGCCGGTTCAGTCAAACCCTTCTTCTCCAAAACTTCACGCACGGACGGAAAAATAAACAGCCCACCTTGAGATTTTTCGGCGACGCTTAAACTGGGGGTCTCAACGTTGGAAGGGGCTTTGAATACTTGGATTAAATGCCAAATAGGCTGGAACTCTCTAGTGGTCGACACACGATGGAGAAATCAACTCAAACGGCGAGCTTTCTATTTTCCAGAATCTGGTGAGGTACGTTTCCTGGCGATAAGTCCGTAATAGAACATGGTTACGTCCTGAAATCAGCTCTAAATCAATCCCATTAACGAAAACTAAAGGCTCACCTTGTGATAACTCCGTAAACGAGCTCAATGCCACTGATTTTCCGTTGAGTTTTAACCCAGAATCCGGCAACTCGGTTGGTAGCTGTTTCTCGTGAAAAAGCAAGGAAAATCTTAGCTAAAAGGCCGAGACAATCAACCGAAAGCATAAACCCGTAACGAACTCGAGTTATTACTTCTAAAAACAAAGAAATCTCAGTCCGTTTTGCAGCGTTTTCCGGCGAGGTTCTTCATGGTTCCAAGGCAGCTACGGGTGGTGTCGTTTGATGGCTTCACGCTGCTTGGACTGGGTTTCTCACGGTGGTTGCTCTTGTGGAAGAGAAGAGATGAACGAATAAATAAAAAAAGAAAAAAAAACCAGCTGACGGTTGCGAGCTGAGGGAGACGGAAGAAAAGGAAATTGTTTTCCTTTTTATAACTAAATTTTCTTTTTGAGAAATACCTTCCATGTCCCAAAACCCTAATTCTTGGATAAGGTCAAATAGTTAAAGTGGGGTCTTTTCTCTTCTCATCCATTTAATTTACTGTTGTAAATAGGCTTTTATAAAGCAACTAAAACTAAATTAAATTACACTACTTCTAACTAATTACTAATAATAAACTAAACTAACTAGTTAATATAAATAACCTAAATTAAATTAAATTAAAATAAATAACTTTAAATATGAATATTAACTATTAAAAGTAAATTGTAAAAATAAAAAAATAAAAAATTACCATGAAATTTACGGGACGTTACAATTTATGACTTGACATGGATTTTTTAGAATTACATAAGAAGTGTCAGATTAAGGTTCGGTAAATTGCTAGCTTTACATTGGGTTTTGAAGGAATCTTGTATTGGATAATTAGGCTTACTTTAAAAGTTATTATTGACTTTTTGGAACAATAGTATTAGTATTATGGGTAAGCCTCATCAATGGGCTGGGCTGGATCGGCTCAACCCTTAAATGAGCGGGATAGGATCGAGGCCCAGGCCAGGCTTACAAGGCCTAGTTAATGAGCAGGCCAGGCTAGGCCTCAGGCCTGACTTAAAATGGTAAGACCAAGCCCAGTTCACGTGCTTGGACCATGAGATAAAATACGGGTCAGGCTGAGCCGAGCCCATTTTACGGGCTTGGCCCAGTCCGTTCAAGTTTTTAATTATTTAATTAAGTTTTTAATTGCATTTTTAAAACTTATTTTTAATTTTTTTTTTAACTTAAACTTAACTCTAAAGTGATGAAGAAAAAAAGTTAATTAAATTTTTCACTATTCTATTTGATTTTTTATTTATACTTTGTTTTTATATATTGTTTATTAAACTTTTAAATTAACTTTATTTATCATTCTTGTAGGTTAGTTTGATTATATTAAATTAAAATTTACATTAAATTTTTAATTGCATTTTTAAAAACTTTTTTTTAACTTTTTTTTAGTTATAATATATTATATTTTATAATTATATAAGATTATATTTTATAATTATATGTCACGACCCGTCCCGAGACCTTTCTATAGACTTGTGATGAGTCGTGTGCCAATGGAAAGTGATAGCCAAAAGCCAACACGTACTATCAAGGCAAACTAAACATAACTGTGCTAAAATTATTTCAAACTTAACTGACTTCATGTACTAGCTAAGCTGATGCACAACACATGGCAGATAAGCTCGTCGTAGGCTTGATCGTCTCTGAAACTCGAATGCTACCTGTGGGGGGAAAATATTTGAAAAGAATGAGCTAAAAAGGCCCAGTGAGTGGAATTTTTATTAAACTAATATTTTCTTCAAAACTACATAATATATAGTAGTTTCCAAATTCATAAAACTGTTCAAAACTAATATTCGTAAAACTTAATAATCATAATATTCAAAACTAAAACTCGTAAAACTGGTTATAGTCGTAATTTAACAATCATAATATTCAGTTGTCAAGACTAGATTAATACTTGTACGTAAATATATATACAATAGAAACTGTTCATATACTATATCATAGTGATAAAAACCACACTAAAAATGTACCCTTAATTGGTCATACTGCATGTAGAGCGAAATTATGCATGCAGCAGAGCAACTGAATACTGAAATTGGTCATACACGTGCAGAACTGCCCCAAAGGGCTATGCACCTAACATACGGCCCAAAGCCTATGTGTATGCTAAAGTGGGTCCCAAAGACCTACTGAAAGCTGATAACTAAGGGTACCGTTTCTAGTAGTTTGAAAATAGACTACTGAAACTATTAACATAATTTTCATACCTTTCATAAAACATAACTGTTTCTAAAAACATAACTAAATCTCCATAATTTTCGTAAATAATATATATACTATAACAATAAAACTCAATTCCGTAAAAACTGTAGCTGAATATCTAAATATTTATATTTCAAAAATATAAATCTCGATAATATCATAAATCTTAAAATAGAACCACTCACAACTTTTACGGAAAATGATCCAACTCGTAAATAATTACATCTCGATATCACCTGAAAAATTAATTTAATAAACATATTATTAATTAATTTCAAATTTAAAACTATTTACCATTTATAAAACCTTAATTGTTATTCATATGAAAATAAAACTCATAAAAGTTGGATTTTTCTCTAGTTCACCTCTCACAACAACAACACAAAATCTTCCTTTTTCCCCATTATTCCAAACGAAACTTCCAAAATTTTAGCCTCCACCTCAATTACATTTTCCTTTCCAATATTTCTTCCTCTATGAAACACATCTCTTCATAACCTTAAAATAAATATTTTCCTCAAACTTAAATCTCATTTATCACAAATCTCAATTCTAAAATCTATAAACATGAGAATCATGGAAACCATAAACTTTATTTTCTTTCTATTAGAGTACCCCAAATAAGCTCATAACAACAATAAATTCAAAGAACTTACCAAAAGTCTATGGAAGAAAAAATTAGGGAACAAACCATTCTTCTTCTTCAAATCCCAAAGCTCCCTACTCTTAAAATTCCACAAATTGATGTTGCTTCAAAATTGCAAAACTTTTTATTTCCTTTTTCCTTTCTTTTCCCTTCCCCTTTTTCTTTCTTTTTCCTTTCTTTGTCTGTGGGCTGTTGCAACTGAAATATGAGTTTTGTCTTTTTTTTTTGACACCTCATAGTGCCAAATGTCAAGCCAACCACCTCATGCATTTTTTTTCCTTTTAACCTTATCTTCTTTTCTTTCTTTCTTTCTTTTAAAAGAAAAAAAGTTTACATTATATAATTATAAGATTATATTAAAATATCAAAAATAAAATAATTACATTGTATTTTATAATTATAGATATTAATAATTTATATATATATATATATTAAAAGAAAAATGAACATGCCTCGAGTCGGGTTTTGGGTCGGGCCTGATGGGGGCCTTATGGATAAAGCTCGTGGGCAGAGCTTGGGCTCAAATACGTGATCCATATCCAACCTAAAGATTTAGAGGTCGAGCCAGGCTAGGCCTGTCAACAGTTGACTTACGGGCCGGACCAGACCGGGCTTGGCCCCGTTGATGAGGCTTAATTATGAGAAATTCTCTAAAGTTTCAGTCTTGTTAAAACAAAAAAAGGGAAAAATCTCACAACAAAATGGCTAAATAATAAACACGATGGGATGATTCTTCCATTTTCTATTCCCTTTAGCAGCTTCAATTAAAGTGATTAAGAACATAAAATTGAAAGTGAACATGATGACAACTCTGATTACAGACTTCATGATCAGGTTTTTGGTGTTTTTTAATTCTATTTTGATGGGTGTATATATATATATATATATATATGCAGGGTACTCTAACCTTTCTCTTTTATTGGTAATAGATTGCATGGGCCATCTTCTCTCCTTTTTCCTTGTCAATTATAAAATATAATATATTATAATTTTAAGAAAAAAAGTTTTAAAAATACAATTTAATATAATAAAACTAACCTACAAGAATGATAAATAAAGTTAATTTAAAAGTTTAATAAACAATATATAAAAACAAAGTATAAATAAATAAATAAAAAGAATACTGAAAAATTAAACTAACTTGTTTCTTCATCACTTTAAAGTTAAGTTTAAGTTTAGAAAGTTAAAAATAAGTTTTTAAAAATGTAATTAAAAATTTAATTAAATAATTAAAAACTTGAACGGACCGGGCAAAGCCGCAAAATGGGCCCGACCCGGCCCGTATTCTATCCCATAGGTCCAAGTCTATGGGTTGGGCTTGGGCTTACCATTTTAAGTCTGGTCCGGGCCTAGACCCGATTCACTCATTAACCAAACCTTGTAAGCCTGGGCCCGTTCATTTATGGGTCGGCCCGACCCCGCCCTGCCCATTGACGAGGCTTAGCCAAACCCTATAAACTATTTACCTAACACAGATTCATGGCCTAACACATAAGTACTAAACATTAGACAATTTTAATCACCTTATTATCAATTAAGCAATCAAGTTTATCAAAACTGAAATAGAAGGGAAAAATCTATGTGCATTGCTAGTACCAGATCAAGGATTTTCAATTTAAAGAACACTCATTTAAATTGACTTTTGTTGTAGATTAAAACTTTTGCATTAAGATTTTTATTTATTTTTACACCATTATAACATTAAAATGATAAAACCTGTTATGATAAAAGTCAAGAAGAAATTGTTGATTTTTCGTGATCCGATTAAAAATCAGGGTTTCTTCAAAAATATTGCAAAAAACATAATTAATTCCTGGAAAATTACAAAAAGTAAACTAATTCCAAAAATATTGTTAAGCGTCTGTTCAACAGACGTTTTTGTGCTAGTCAGCCAAAAGCGTCTGTTGAACAGACGATGGGCTGTGAACAAACGCTTTTGATCCGACTGAAACAAAGCTTTTGTTGAATGTTCAACAGACGCTTTATGGCAGACAGTTGGAATTTTTTTTTCATATTCCATGAAATAAATTTTCGTTTTCAGTGCATTTTTTTTCTAATTTCATGAAATAAATTTTTGTAATCCGTTATAAAAAACATAACAAAATAATGAAATTATAAGAACATAAGATATATAAAAATTATAACAAAATAATGTAATTAAAACAAAAGAACTAACATATATATATAAATGTTATATAAAAAAAACAAAATACATCATCTAGCTAATGAGTGCCATAAGAGGGAGGTCGCCTATTTCGAAATGGTTGACACCTTTGCTATGGGCGTCTCTATTGTTTGCGTCCTCGTGGAGCTCGAACTGTGGAAGGTCCCGCGGAAGATCCTGCCTCATGATCATAATTGCCCCTAATAATGTGAGATCCTGGAGTCGGTATGAAAATGGGTGAAGAAGGTCCTAAAGCGGGAGCCGGTGATGGAGAATTGGGTGGAGTACCACCTGGCATCATGTCATACTCCTGTTCAATGTCATCAGGCATATGATGGTTTCCTTCAGTACGTCATCTTACCTTTGGTACAACCGGTGCATTTGGCACTCTATATAATCGTTCCATCTCATCAACCATGGCCAAATATTCATCACATAATTCAGGGATCTCACTAATGTTTGTGACAGCTCAAATGCGTGTAAATCCAGATGCCTAAGATAGAAATACGAGACATGAGTTATATGTTGAATTACACTTAGTGTAAAAGAAATAATAAAATCATTACCATGGAGCCAATAGCTGTCCCCTGACACGTCAAATATCACCGGGTGATAGTATTATACCAAGCCATATATCCTGCATCAACATATGGGCCGCCATCAACTAGATCACCTCGAATCAGATGATCCCGGCGAAATAACCACTCCTCAACATAGTGAAAATGTTCACTCCTCCAATCTACGGCGGGAGTTCAAAGATCCATAGCGTGCAAACCTCTTGGGTTAGCGTAACATGGTTCAGGCGCGACCTGTATGAGGCCAAACTGTCGCATGACCCTAGAGGTAAAGATGAATTCGACTATACTGAAGCATATCAATGGAGCTTCTGCAGACCAACTATCCTGACCGTTACGACAGTATGCAGGAAAACCGTCCAAGATAGTGGTACATGGCTCCCAAATGACCTACATAATCAAAAGGTGATCGCCACTTAGTATAAAAAATGTTGATAAACATTAATGTATCACCTTAAACTTGCGACTTACCTGCTCTAGCCGTAGAAGATCAAACATATATCGATACTGGACCAAAACATGAGTGGGAAGAGCGGTGACGCAGAAATCATCTGTCCATCTACAGAAAAATATCAAGTTAAGTGTTTAAGATATATAAAAACAAATATAACTTCTAAAACAACAATACATACTGAGCGCCTACAGGACGACCAAATAACTCATGATCGCGAGCGTGAGTACGCTGAGGGGCTATCGTAGGAAAACGATCCCATGCCCAAACCTGAAGTAAGATGAGTGGGCCAGCAATGTCCGAAGCATCTGAAAATGAGGCGCGACACATATGTCTATATAGCCATGCCAAACATGCTGAACCCCAACTCAGTCCTCCGGTAGCCTCAAAATCCTCTAGTAATGGTAGAAACATAAGATGCACTAACGTATTAGATTTGTCAGCAAACAGGAATCCACCGATCAGCTCCAAGATGTAAGCACATGCATATCTAGCTATGGTCACATCGTCTGCATGATGTGGCAAACTCCTGAATGTCGAAGATAGCCATGTCAAACTAAGCCTGGATCCATGTATATGTTCAGGAGGTGGAATGACCCCCAATAAATGCTCGCATGATGCTACCCAGTTAAGACGCATTCTGCCAGTCACAGGCTCTCCACTTACTGGGAGACCAAACTGGACTGCAACGTCCTGTAGTGTGATGGTGCACTCTCCCACTGGTAAGTGGAATGTGTGAGTCTTAGAACGCCACCTCTCCACTAGTGCGATGATAAGACTCCAATCCAAGCGTATAAAACCTAAAGTTGTCACACCATAAAAATCTGACGCTCGCAAATGTGGCTCGATACGAGGATCTATAGGTCCAATAACAGCCTCCCTACGTCTACAATGGAGTCTGCCCCCAGCCTCATTATCTCAAACCAATCGTGAGCGATGTGTGGCCTGTAAGTGTAAAACAGACTCATCTTGTGGCCCGGGATCCATATCCTTCAAATATAATAAATGACATGTATAACTATCAAGATTAATATAATAAAATACATGAATAACTCAAATTTAGATTACAAATACAATCAAATTACAAATACTATGAAATTTAAATTACAAAGACTATCAAATTATATACTACTATCAAGTATTTATAACAATTACATGAATAACTAAGGTGGTGCAATGACTTGTCTCGAAGAATATTTTCTTCTATAATGACCTTTTTGCTTGCAAAGGCCACACTGGTTCTTCGTGCCTGGTTCTCTCCAATCCATCTCATTTCGAATTGGTGTACTTTTTGGTCTACCAGGTTCACGCAATTTTGTCTTATCAGGATGAATAATGGGAAAGTTAGGATTTGGCCATCTTGCTTCATGTGGAATCGATTGGAATTGGGGAGAGTAACACTTGCTAAACTCAGATACTAAGTACGTAGGCTCAACATGTGCTCAATAGTCAAGCGCCACTTAGAACACATAACAATGACATGTGAACACGGAATACCATACTTTTGCCACTTTCCACACGTGCAAGTACGATCTTTCAACCTGGTGATTTATTTGTTCACTCCTTTTGAATTAAAGTAATGGTATCCTGTTCTTACTTCAAACAAACTGCTAGCTCGATCAAACATTTCAACTTCATGACTTGATGCCCTTGCTTCATTATGCTCTACTGTATCGAGAGCATACCTACAATACAAGGCGTGTAAATCTCCAACCAATCGACATATTAAAGAAAATTATCACAATTCAACAATGCTTACCTTGTATACGTTTGTCTGTTGTCTAGTGCATTTCTCAATACATCTCGTTGTTTGATAAAGTAATACACGCAACGATAGTATGTGAGTTGGACTAGTGTGGTGATAGGTAGCGATCGAGCCTCTTTTAGAATACCATTAATGCATTCTACAACATTAGTGGTCATGTGTCCATACCTACGCCATGTACTTTTGTCCACTTTTGAATTTGAACATTGTTAAACCATGACAAGCAATCTTTGTTCAACATTTTAACTTCCTCCATCCACTTCTCAAATTTATGAATCTGACTCTGACTCGCAACACGATAAAGTAGATTTTTCAACTGCTTACTTTTGAACTTGTTGTTGAAATTACTGACAACATGTCTCAAGCAAAATCTATGGTGTGCCAAGGGTTCCGCCCAATCATTATTCGGGTCATTCACAGTGGCTATGATACCCGCATATCGATCTGAAATCAAACATATACTCTTTCATTGAGTAACCCTAGTTCTCAAATGATACAGAAACCACCCCCATGTGTCTCTACTTTCCTCAACACCAATAGTCCATGCTAGAGGAAATATGTGGCCGTCAGAGTCAATAGACGTTGCAATCAATAATTTTCCCGTATACTTAGCATATAGGTGTGTTCCATCTATTTGAATGACGGGCCGACAAAACTTAAATCCTTCTATAGAAGGTTCATATGCCCAAAACACGCATTCAAAAATTTTATGGTCTCTCAAATTAGTGTTCTCGAATCTCCACTCAACCTGAGTCCCGGGGTTTGTTAGTTTCAAAATATGCATCCATTTGGGCAACAACTGATATGATTCTTCCCAATTCCCGAAAACTCTCTCTATTACTTTGTTTTTTCCTCCCCATACTCGTCGGTAGTGTACATTATATCCAAAAACACTCTTCAAGAACACTTGCAATACTACAATTTTTACACTTGTATATTTTTTCACCATATCACTAATTTCTATGGCAATCCATGTTGAGTCAAGTTGCGAGTGATCTTGAGTTAAACATGCATAAACACAAGTATGTGGCCCGACATACTGAGTAATCTCAAACAATTGGTGTGTCTTTTTTTTAATACCACGAAGTCTACACGGGCACTTGTCAGCCCATTTCTTACAACTAACAGCACAAATAGTAGGTGTTGACTCTGTTACCTCAAATTCATGATTTTTTTTATGGAGTAACATTTCACTTTATGTTTTAAATCTTCTTTACTGCGACATAAAAACCCTTTATACAACTCTTCATCACTACCTATTATTCTAGGACAAGCAATCGGATTGTGTTCAGGGATAAGGTTCATAACAGCAGTATTTAATTCTAAGAATGTAGGTGAGGGAGCTTCATATTCAGGACAGTCTAAATCTATACTCTCGAATTCATCATCTGTCAGGGTACTCATATCAATGAACTTGTTTTCAAGATGTATAACTTCAAACTCACCAAAAGGTAACGTATTTTCAACTTCATTATTCTCACGTAATTCATTTGAGGTCACTCCAGAGCTACTACAAACAACACTTGGATTCTCATGTATTGAAACTTGAGTGTCACAGCCTATTAGGTTCTCATCTCTACTCCTAATGGACACATAAATATCTATTTTATTTGGAGGAGGTAAAGCAGTAGGGAAGATGAAATTTAAATTTGCATCATTACGGATTGGGAAAGTAGATAATTTAGTTGATCCATCCGATAATTGGGTGGGATATCTATACACAATCTCTAATTGGATGGTTCTAATATCAATGGATATGGTCTCACTCAATAGTTCAACAAAACCATTAAACTTAATCTCATAGTCCATTAAAAATCCTCCACATGGGGGTTGATCGTATTCTATTCCTTCCAAACCATTGACCACATGACCATTGGCATATTCACAAGAGTTCTTTCCGTCATTATCTATACAAGAATAATTTTCAAATTTCAAATAAGCATAATTACTCAATTCATTGCAATATCAACATAACATTGAGAAAGAAGATCAAAATAAACTCAATTATATCACATTTAGCTATATTACAAATGTAACCAATCTCACACAGTCAAAATGTTCACTATTTACATATATAAGAGATCTTCTAACGTTATAACAAAGAAGATCACCGTCACTCATAATAAATTACTAATCAATTTTCTAAACAAAGCTATATATCCAACACTAAATTCATATTAAAGCGGGCAAGAATTACACTAACATAATGACAGCAAGATCAATTTTAAAATCCATATGCTTCAATCTCATATCATAATTCATAGCATTTTCATGGAATACCAAAGGGTAGTAGTTTTATCAGAATGAAAGAATGACTATTACATATTCCGGATTACAACCAAAAACCCCCCAAAAAACCATAAAAAATCGCTATTTTTATAAATTCAAGTGTTACCTTAAATTTCGAAGCTTTTGCGTTGAAACCCTTGAATGTCTTTGAAACCCATCGGAAAATGAAGCTTTTCCGTCAAGCGAGCTACTTGGGCCGACGAGGAGAGCGGCGAAGACGAGAGGGAACGGTGGAGATGAGAGGGATTTTGAGGGAGGGTGGTGGAGACGGGAGAGAATTGGGGCTAGATCAGACGCAATGAGGAAGAAGAAGATGTTTTGGGGGCTTTTGTTGCGGATGTAACTCGTCTGTTGTACAGACGACGTCTTTTAAAAAGAAACAGAATCATCTGTACAAAAGACCATTTCTAACCTTTTAAATGAAGGCGTCTGTTGTACAGACAATTTTGTTTCTTTTTAAGGAGGTCGTCTGTACAACAGACAGTTTAGCGCTCCACCTGGCCGCCACTTCATCCACTCAAGTCCCAGTCATTAAAAACAGTGATATTTTTGGAATTACTTTTACTTTTACAATATTTATGTCATTAATTTAAAATAATATAATATTCCTAAAAAAACATTAAAAATCTATCCATATACATTCTGATGGGCACTCATACCCATCATATGACGAGCAATCCCGCTACATTTGTCTCATCCTCGCCGTAATAGATTTTTGATGGGCACTCATACTAGATCTCGAAGCATTTTATTGGAATTACGATTAAAAATAATATTTTTGCTCTTTTTTTAAAATTTTAAGAAATAACCCTAAGGAATGGCACTATTTTTATGTCAATTAAAAATGTTAATAATAAAAAATGTAAGGAAATGCGATCTTGTTGTCAAGTTTACATTATAATTTAAAATTTACCATTTGATTCATATTTTGAGATCGATAATTTAAAACTTGAATTTGATAAAAAAAATCAATTACTCAACTTACATAATATAAAATTTTAAGAATTGAATTTTAAAAACATTCCAAAATTATTATATTTAAAATAAAATTGAAAAATGAGGTTTATAAAAATGAGCTTTCAAAACTACCTTGAAGTTGAATCTTAAACTTAAAAAAAAGCATTTTGAAAATCGAAGCGTATAACTTGGGTGTGGTGGTAGATTCGAAAGGAATGTTACAAAAATTAAAAGATGGAAATCTTATGAAAACAAAATTTCAATTGGTTAACCAAAATTTCAACAATGTGTTGTTTGAAAATGCACTTAATTTTTGTTTAATCGTCAAATAAATAAATTTTTAATTTAATATTTTCATAGAATTAATCGAATATTTTGAGATATGAAGATATTAGGTTTTTTTCTGTAGGGGAAAATATCACTTTTTATTGAAGTTAAAAAATAAATGAATCGAGAAAGTACGAAAAATATTTAATCTTGCAAATTCCATATTTTTGACACGCGACAAAATATTATTGGCGTTTAAAATCATTTTCTTTGTTCCGTGAAGTACCCGATAATTGTCAAATCAACTAATTGAAGATCAAGATATGGCAGCATAGGTCCCATGTAGTATATGATATCAATCTTACCACACTTTAATCAATTAGGTTTTAACACGTGTGTTGAACATGAATATTCTACTAAATAGTATATTGTATATTGTCACACTTCTATCAAACGTCTATTTCTCTTGTAAGTCTTCCAATTCTTTTCAATTATTAGTTTTCATATTAAAATGAATGGTAATTCAAGAATGTGTATTAGGTTAAATATGAAGGGTAATACGGTGTTAAGGAAATCTACAAATATTAAAAGTTGAATAGATTTGAACTGCATAGTGTTAATTGGAAAAAAATATATATAGTATTTTATATTTTCATGTAAAATATACATTTCTCGAATATGTAAAGTGAAATACCACTAATAGAGTGATTTTGAACTCTCATAACTCATGTTGACTGACTTTGATTGCTTAGCAACAATAGCGGCTCCGAGTCATTTCAATATTGAGAAAGAGCAAGACAATTCCACTCGTTCTTGCTCAGAGTTGAAATAGACACCCTAACAATCTCATAATTCCCTTCCAACATCGGTCATATTGCTAGGATTGTATTAGAATTGACATGTAAATCTTCCCTATATGATAAGTTTAAGAGCTAAAAAAGATGTAAGAATAAGAGTATTATAAAAAAAAAGTACTTCATTTGATGATGTAACGCCCCGTTATGAGGTAATTAAAATCAATATTATTATTTTTAAATAATATTAATTAGGCTTGATCGATTAATTGGAACAAAAATACGTGTTCTTTTAAAAAGGGCATTATTGTAATTTTCTTGAAAACTTCAAATTTTTGACATTGTGATTTGATTAATATTTTGACATAAAACTGATCATCTCGATGTCAAGATTCTAACGCAACTGACAGTTTGTCGTTTTGAGGCTCGGTGATCAAGATATAGATGTTTTAAGGTGAGTGGTAGTTTCATAAATATTGCAACTCGGGATTTTAACCTAAGATGACTTTCCATTTGCAATTTTTCATATTTTAGACTCTCTTCTCCCCCTCTCACATCGCCACCACCCCCTTGGTGTAGCCCAGAAGAATTCATTCGTTTCATCGCCTATTGATCTTTGATTCCTGTTGTGATTTGGATTTGGAGAAGTTGGGAATCGTCTTCTCCAATCAAAAGGCAAACTATCTCTTCCCTTGGAAATTCCCCATTGTCACCGCCCCTCCCTAGAGTAATAAGTTTATTTTTTCGTCAATTTTTGCGTTATAGGTGATCGTTGGAACGTGATTTTGAGTGGAGTGAAGATCGGAGGTCGAATCCTTGATTGTATAGCTTTGGGTAAGTTTTTGTGATGATTTTTGAATCATTTAGGACCCGTTTGGTAACCTTCCTCGTTTCTATTTCTTGTTTCTTGTTCCTGTTTTTTTAAAAAGAGAAACAGAAACATGTTTGGTAACAGCTTCTTATTTCTTGTTGCTGGAAGAAAAAAAAAAGAAATGTGTTTGGTAACTATTTCTTGTTTCTGTTTCTCATTAAAAAAAATATTTTGAAAATTTTACAATTTTAAATGATATATTTAAAAATATTATATTAATATAATTTTTAGATATTTATAATATATTTTATAAGTCAAAATGGGACAACGTAATAATTTATTAATGTGTTGAAAATTTTGGAAACAAGAAAGAGAAATAAGAAATAAGAATTTGTTGTTTCTAAAATTTCTACACAAATTTGGGAAGTGTTTATAAAAAAATGAGAAACAAGAAACAAGAAGAGTTACCAATCAAACTCATTTCTTAAAAAATGAGAAATAGAAACAAGAAACAGAAATTGGGAAGATTACCAAACGGGCCCTTAAATTCTGGATTTTCGTGTTTATCATTAAAAATTTAAATTCGAGAACCCATTCTTGAAACCCAATCCCATTGCTTTCAATTTCCCAAACCGTAGCTTAAATCCTAATCGGTTTTGATCTACCTTGCCTAAAACCAAAAACCATCAAAACCGATCTCCCGAAACATGAACCCGCAGACAAATCATGACCTGAAGACCACGATTCAGCCACGGTAAGGGACAGCAACGCCGTGACTGTCTTCTTCCCAACGGTGAGCCGTTCGTCGTTTATTTTTCCTCGTTCTTTGAGCCGTCGAACCCCAAACGTTTTACACCTTTTGGGACTGTTTTAGCATGAATTTTAATTGTTTAGGACCTTCGTTTCAGGTCTGGTTCGTAGTGGAAAGTAGCGTGAAAATTTGAAATTTTGTGAAATTCAAGGTGAGTTAATGATTTGATCAATGGTAGAGTTTTAGAGAAATCTAAAGCTCATACCGTAGCTTGTATGATTCTATATAATTATTTATGATATGCTGAATATTTAGGATGAGAATTGATAATGGCAACATCCGAAAATTCCGTAGGAGAAATTATTTTCGGTTAGAACTAGTTTAGGCGTTTTTCGGCGGATTTTGGTGTTTTAAGTTTCAATTTGACTCTGATTGTTAATGAATCTAATTCTGGAATGTTTGGGAGTTTAAGATGTTCATTTGCCATGAATTTTGATTCAAGAAGTGTTAGATTTGATTTTTCAGTATTTCGACAGTTTTACTATTTTTCGACATTTTTGTGAATTGAATGTAATCTGATTGGGCTGCTGTATTTTAATGTTAAATATTGAATTTGAATGAACATTATCATGTGTATAATGTAGAGGAAGTTGAGATTGATGGTCTGACAGGTTGTGATAACTAGTATTACGGCTACGAGCTTAATACATAGTTTTATTCAGTTATGGGTGAGCCCATAACCAGGTGCTAGTAATTGTTGCTCGTATGAATGATTTACTAGATGTTCAGTTATAGTTGAGGCTATAACCAGGTACTAGAAAGTTATAGTAGTCCCGAGAGACCGTCTTTCTAGTGTTGCAAGCTAATTCTAGTTCTTTGTGAATTTAATAATAATTAGTGTTCTTGAATCGATAAGAGATAGTGTATGAGGGTTTATGGGTGATGGTCTTGGATATAAAACTAGTGAGAGTTGTCTATCCATGTAAGAGGATGTTTATTGAAAAGTCTTGAATATGGAACCCGGTAGTGTTGCCTATTCATGTGTGGAATTATTATGTATTGCCTTGAATATGGAGCTAGTTAGAGTTGCCTATTCATGTATGAGAATGAGGTTATAAGAAGTGTGGATATTTACTACGGTTGTGAGAATGGAAGGATTTATGATCCAAGTGTGATAAATTATTAAATGTCTTGAATATGAAATTAGTGAGAATTGTCTATTCCTGTAAGTGAGAGAGACTTGAAGTTTAAGTGTACTTGAGCCTTAGAATTTTTTGGAGAGTGACGAGTGCTTGGGACTCGGTATAAGTTGTTAGAGACTATTTAAGACTTTACCTTGGATTAAGTTGTTTTCTCACTGGCTTTAGCCTCACAGTGCTATAATTTTTTTTTCAGGAAATAATGGACCGAGAGGTGGCGGTTGATGATGTGGCGAAGATGTGGGGTTCATGTCGTGGTGGCCACTTATCATTTATGCATATTTGTTATTCATTTTATTAATGAATAAGTATTGAGATTTTATTGATTTTTAGTTAACTATTTGAGTTTGATGATTTTGTTTTATTTGTTTTGAATGGTTTAAAAATAATGTTTTAGCTCATTGATTTTTGTTTTAAAGTTTCAACTCTGGAGTTATTATTTTAATAAAGGATTATTTGACTTAGTTGAATTACATATTTTCAATAAATGTTATTTATTGAGTCTTCCGCTATTTTTAAATACGTTGTTTTATACTCTGAATGGTCGGGTCCTTACAGATGAAATTGTTTGGAAGAAGTAAAATAATAGTTAGTATAATAATCATGAAAAAGTAGCACATAAGTTCCATTTTGTTTGCCACATTGTTACTACAATATATAATTTAAATTGAGATGGTCATTTATTTGTAGGTAACACCCATTAGAAGAGAAAGAGATCACTTGATTAATTTATAAAAGGAAATCAATGATACATAATTATGTGAATCATATTAGATTAATTAGTATAGGGTTATTTATTAGGGAATTAGTTTACTTTGATGTAATTAATTAGTATAATTAATTAGTATTAGTTTTAATTACTTTAGGTTAAAACTAGGGTTTTTATTGTAAGGCTAATGATGTGAATCATATTAGGTTAATTAGTATAGGGTTATTTATTAGGGAATTAGTTTACTTTGATGTAATTAATTAGTATTAGTTTTAATTACTTTAGGTTAAAACTAGAGTTTTTATTGTAAGGCTATAAATAGTCATTTTAGGTTTCATTTGATCTAATCACATCTTATCTTTTATCCAATTTGAATATCAATCAAATAGAGAGAGTTTTCTCCTCTTTGGGTTTTAACCCTTGTTCTTGGGATGGATTTCCCATTCAATCATGGATTTACTTGTTGAGGCCGTGGACTCGGCCTCGCCCTACATCACATAATTACCATGAGTATTTATGTAAAGACCCGACTCTTTATTTAAAAAAAAAACACGAAATAATACAGCGGAAGCTTTTAAATCAACTAAACTCCTGATAGGCAAGTCTGGATAAATCCATATTTTTGTAAAATGGGTTGCGCAACCCATTTCTTAAATAAATCCATCAAGTACGACAATTCCATATAAAATGTTTGAAATTCAAGTTTGGAAGCAACAACATCAAAAATATGAGAATGCCCCTAAGGGCTTATACAACCATAAAGAGTTAAAGAAAGTGAAAATGCAACAAGTTCGTGAAAAATAAAATGTATCAAATCTCTAGTCCATCTCTAACAAACCATTATCATGGAATCAAGCAGCACTAACTCCACGTCCATGACCCCTTCCTCATTTCACACTTGAAATTGTGTAATATTATGAGCAAAACACCCAATGAAGATAAGCATAAAAGAATGTAATTTTAAGAACCAAATCTCGAATTCGAATTTGTGTCTAAAGTTCCTACTAACTCTTTACTACTCAACAATCAAATAAAGTAAGGTACCTTCACTCTAACTCATGACTACCTAATTCCTCTCAAAGTCCATGATTTCACACTTTAATCATACTGACTAAAAACCAAAAGTAAAATACTCTGAAATTGACTAATAGCCAACTAGGCTACAAGTACAAGAGTTACATAGGTATCGTTCAACATTCATAATGTACTATTCTCATCATCATATTTATCAATAAAAAAATGGATAATACCAGATAATACAAAGACAGACATCATGTACATTATCTCACTATCTCTCTTATTAACAAAATCAACATATATAAACTAAGAAAATATGAAGTACACTGGGCTTTCAAATATCTCATTTATATTATAACAAACACATGGATAATACCAGATAATGCAATGTTAAGCTACGAAGAAATACACTCAGCTACAAACTAACACTTAATCTCCATTGATGAACTAGAAGCTTATAGATGTAGAATTAAGAGAAGAGAGAAAAGAGAATGCAAGATGAATTCTAGTGGTTCAACCAAAGCTGCCTACATCCACTTGATGAGAGAGAGAGAGAGAGAGAGAGAGAGAGAGAGAGAAAATCTTATTAATGATGCAATTGGTATGAATTGTAAGAGCCTATATATCAGACCAAAATAGCATAACCAATTCATAATAGAATTTGCAGCTGCTTCTAGAATACCGAGCTGGTAGATTCTTTCTCAAGGATGGCTGATGCTGCATGGAGCTTCTTTTGGAAATTTCACAAACCTCCACTTGGTTTAAGAGAAATTCCTCAAGTAATCTCGCTCTCCCTTAGCCTTCCAAAGACTATTAGTCTTTTCCTACTTTCAGCAAACTCAAAAAGTACAAGAACTTGTTGTTAGGCAAAACTTTGGCTGAAGCATCAACTAGTTTTTCATCAGTGCTAACCTTCTCAAGTTGGACCTTTTTCTGGATAATTACATCCTTGATGAAGTGAAAACAAACATCAATGTGCTTTGAATGTTTATGATGAGTTGGATTCTTGGCTAAATTCAAAGCACTCTGGCTATCTATAAAGATTATAGCTAAAAATTTCATGCTAAGTAACTCACTGATGATTCCTTTCAGCCATAGACACTCCTTGACTGCTTCTGTGATGGCCATGTACTAAAACTTAGCTGTGGATGAGGCTACAACTATTTGCAAAGTAGATTTCCGACTTATGGTATTGCCAAATAGAGTGAAAACATAACCTGTCAAGGACCTCCTATTGTCCAAATCTATTGCATAATTCGAATCAACATAGCCTATGACTTCAAATTTGGATTCTGGACTTTGATTGTATATCAAACAAGTTTCCCATGAACCTATGAGATATTTGTAAATCCATTTAACAACCTCCTAATGTTCCTTTCCTAGTTTAGTTATATATCTACTTACCCAACTCATTACATATTCAAGGTCTGTCCTAGCACACACCATTGAGTACATAGGCTGCCCACTGCATTTGCATATGGTATCTTCTTCAGCTCAAACTCTTCAACTAATGTCTTTGGTGACAAGGTGATGTGTTTTATCACTAGAGTTCACCATGTTAAACTTCTTCAATGTATTAATAATGTAGTCTCCTTGTTTCATTTTGAGAAGTTTTCCATTTCTGTCTCGAATAATGTCGATTCCTAGAATTCTCTAGGCAGCCTTGATATCCTTCATTTCAAATTCACTATTCAATAATTTCTTCAGCTTGTCTATCTCTTTGAAATCCTTGGATTCATTTCAAATTCACTATTCAATAATAAAACAGTTACTTTATCATAAACTCTTTTGAAGTAGATAGAATGATCATAAGAACTTATTTTGTAATCATTAGAAGTGATGAAATAGTTAAACCTCTTATTCCATTGCCTTAAAGATTGCTTCAGTCTATAGATCAATTTCCTTAGTAGACACGCTTTGCCATCACCTTCTTTATTTACATATCCAGGTGGTTGCCTTATATATATAGTTTAATCGAGGCTCCCATTTAGGAAAGTAGTGGGGACATCTATTTGTTCAAGTTTCAAATCAAATTGAAAAACTATGGATATGAGGATTCTAATTGTGGCGTGTCTTACTATTGGTGAATAAACTTCATTGAAATCAATTCCTTCTCTTTTATTAAACCCTTTGGCCACCAATCTAGATTTATACCTTGGCTTATTAGTGCCTGCTACTGGAGATTTTACTTTATAGATCCATTTGCAGTGTACTACTCTTTGATCTAATGGCTTTTCAACTATCTGCCATGTGTCATTTTTGTGCAATGACTTCAATTCTTCATTCATTGTTACTTCTCATTTTCCTTTTTCGTTTAATCTTAAGGCATCACTGAATGAGTTTTGTAGCTACAAACAGTGCATAGGCAACTAAATCTGCTTGAGCATATTTGATAGGTTGCCTAATTTCTCTTCTTTGTCTGTCTCATGTCAACTGGTAGCTATGTGGTGAGGGCTCAGTTGCATCATCTTCAGCTTGTTCTTCAAGGTGTTCTAGTTGACCTTCATGCTCCTGCTCTGAGGCTGATGATTCAGTGTTGTTGCAGTTCTTAAACTCAGAAAGCTCCACTCTATGCTGATTGCTCAATTCGTCACTATCTTTGCTTATGGTTGCTTCATTTGTTATCTTTAGATAGGACATTTTCTTTTCATTAAAGATCACATCTCTACTAATGAATGTCTTGGCTTCTCATACCCCAAATTTTCTAACACCATCCAGATACCGAATGAACATACACCTTTTTTCCCTTGCTTGAAGTTTGTCCTGTTTGACATTAGTATAGGCTACACAGCCAAATATCTTTAAGTTAGATAGATCTGGTGGCTTGCATGACCATCTTTCTTATGGTGTTAATGAGTTTATGGCAGCAGATGGGCTCCTATTAATGAGGTAGCAAGCTGTCTTCACTACTTCTCCCCAAACAGTCCTTGGCACACCTGAATTCACTAACAGACATCTTACTCTTTCTAATAATTAAGGTTCTTTTATACCTCTCAGCTAGCCCATTTTTATGTGGAGATCCCCTTACAGTGAGGTGTCTTACAAAACCATTCCTACAAAAAGTCATCAAAGCTCTTAACGTTGAAGTTGTATATCCTGCAACAATGAATGAAGAAGAGAAGAAATAAATGGTGGATATAGCTTATAGTACAATGCTCCTCTACCTTATAGACAACGTATTGCGAAAGATTACTAAGGAAGACACTTCTATAATGAGAAGTCATCTTTACCATTGAACTTCTCAACGTTAAACCGAGCAGTCATTTTCTTAAATCTTCAATTGGCCAAGAATGAAGATCCCTCACCTTGAATCACCTTGCAAGAATTTCTCGATCTGTCCACAACACGCTCTGATACCACATGTTGAACTACAAAGCAATACATTCAGCTATCAACTAACACGCAATCGCCATCAATGAACCAGAAGCTTATAGATGCAGAATTAAGAGAAAAGAGAGAGAGAGGAAATACAAGATGAATTATAGTGGTCCAGCCAAGCTTGCCTACATCCACTTGATAAGAGAGAAAGAGAATCTTATTGATGATGCAAATGGTGTGAATTACACGAGCCTATATATCAGCCAAAATAGTACAACCAATTCATAACAAAATTTACTGTTGCTTCTAGAATATCGAGTTGGTAGATTCTTTTTTAAGGATGGCTGATTTTGACATGGAGCTTCTTTAGGAAATTTCACACCCTGAATCTTGAACCACTACCAAACTGAGACCCGAAGGCCCCGGTTCAGCCACGGCAAGGACAATAGTGTCGTAGCTGTTGTCCACGGATCATTTCGTCATTTGGTTGTCCTATTTTCCGATCCGTTAAACCCAAACATTTTTTGTATTGATAGGTACTGTTTTAGAATGGTTTTTTAATGATTTTAGATTGTCGTTTCAGGTCTGAACCGTGGTGCAAAGTAACTTAGAAAAACACATTTTTGAGGTTGAGTTAACGGTTTAATTGACGGTGGGATTTTAGAGAAATCTAAAGCTCAAACCGTAGTTGATTTTGTTCTAAATATTTATTAAATCAATTCTGGAATTTTAGGATGAACTTAGACTTGAAGAACATATGATTTTTCCTTGGGAGAATTTAATTTTTGGTTAGAGCTAGTTTAGGTATTTTTCGGTGAAAAGTGACGTTTCTTGGATCGATTTGATTTTGAATGTTAATATTATTATTTCTGGAATATTTGGGAGTTTAAGATGATTCTTATTCATGGGAATCGATTTAGGAACGTTAAATTGGAAATTTAGCTTTTCGGTAGTTTTTATCGTTTTCGACAGTTTTTTATAATTGAATGTTTAATAAATTTCACTGCTATATTTTGACTTTATTTATGATATTATTTTAATATTATTATGAGCTGTGATGAAGAGAAGGTTATGTTTAGTGGTTGGCCAGGCTGTGAGAAACTAGTGTTAAGGCTACGAGCTTAACACTAGATATATATATATATATATATATATATATATATATATATATATTAGTTATGGATGAGTGCATAACTAGGTGCTAATGAACATTGCTTGTAAGAATTTTTCATTATAGGTTCATTTATAAACGCATCTATAACCAAGTATTAGAAAGTGTTAGTAGTCCCGGAGGATCGTATTTCTAGTGTTGTATGCTAATTTTTTTGAACGTTTGTTAAATAGCGATAATTGTTCGTTTTGGAATGACCGAGTGTATGAGAATGAATTTATGAGAACTTATGGATAATAACTTTGGTTATGAGATCGGTTAGGATCATTTATCCATGTATAAGAATGATTATTAAAGATCTTGAATACGGAATCAGTTAGAATTGCCTATTCATGTAAATGAGTTGAGACTTCATATTATTAAGTGATTATTGATTTCGAGGTTATTGTAGAGTGATTGAGAGCTTGGGACTCGGTTTGAATCGTTTCAAGATTATTTAAAATTTTACCTGTTAATTAAATGGTTTTCTCACTGGCTTTAGCCCTCATAGAGCTATATGTTTTTTTAGGTGATAATGGGACGAGAGGTGGCGGTTGATGAGGTAGCAAAGATGAGGGTTCATGTTGTTCAGTGGCCATCAATTTGTCATTATTTTATTTTTCAAATTTAAGTGTCGAGAGTCTTTTCGCTTTTATATAACTCATGTTATCTGGTTATTTAAGGATTTGTGATTCTTCATTTTTGTTTTACAACTGAGTCAATGTTATTGATTTACCTTATTATTTCTTTTAAACTTTACAACTTCGGAGTTGGTAATTTATTTTTGAAATGTTATTTGAGACAATGTGAATTTCTTATTTGAATAAAGAGAAGTTATTCGAGTCTTCCACTGTGTTATTGTATTTGATTTCTAAAAAGTCGGGTCGTTACAATTTTAAATAGAATATAATAATATGTTTAATAATGGAAAATTTATAAAATAAAAATCATTTCGAAAAAGATTTATAAAGCATAGGAAAAAAACATGTTCAACTTTTAAATATTTTTACATTAGAAAGAATATTTCGTGTAATGCATGTGGTAAAAGACTAGTTATATATATAAAAAAAACTCGCATCTGAAGATAATAGAGGGCTTTTTTAAATTTTTTTAATTGAGCACATTACATTAAATGGATATTGTTGTCAAAGTAAAAATAAAATAAAATGAAATAAATGTAACATCCCCAAATTCCCAAAACATGGAAATCATAAAATAACAACAGCGGAAGGATGACAAAAGTCAAATGTACTCTTTTATTCAAATCAAAATAAACCAAGTTTACATATCGATCAAGATCTTACTTGTTTCAAAACCAAAGGCAAATCCAAATCAAATGAAACAAAGGTACCATCTAAGACATAAAAATAGTCAACATAAATGTTTGCTTTTAAATCACAACCCAACAGTAAAACTGAAGATAAACAAAAAGACAGTCGTCGGCGTGTAAATCCATGCCAACCAATCCACCTGTCACGAACATCATCGGTTGCCAGCATTCTTTTTCTTCTTACTTGAAAAAAATGTAACATCATGAGGCTACGTCCAATGAGTAGAAAATACCAAATGAAAAACAATGCCACGAGATGAGTCTAAATTCATTATGTCCATTATCGGCGTCACCGAGTTCTAAACAAGTCCACTCAATTCAAAATCATTCCAACTTAACCCAATGTCTTAACTATCCTCTTTATTCATAAACAAAGAGAGAGTTCACACTCAATAGGATTAAACAGATGTTTCCACATTTTTAAGCTTTCGAGTTATTGTTCATATGTGTTTGCAAAGCACATAAGTGAACCTACATGTATATTATTTTCTATTTGTACACGTGGAATGAACCTATCCTACTAAGTGTTATTAAGTCGTGCATAACTGTAATAATCTCCCTTAACGACATATTCGTCATTAATTGTGGCCCTACTTAATGTGAACCTCCAACCATATTGTTCAAGACATCAAAACAATATGATTTAACAAGAAGCATCACTACCAGAATGCTTAACAAGCATAAGTTCAGTTTTTAGCCTAGAAACACTAGTACTACCTAAAACTTACTTTTTCAAGGCTTAAAATTAATATTTCAAAATTCTAGAAATAAGACTTATTCTTAGGCTTATAATGAGCTAAAATCCACCAAAAATACCTTTAGATCACTCACAACATTCACCCAACAAATACCCTACACTAAGGGCAAAACTAGCATAAACTAGTGTAGTTTTTCTTAATTAGTGGGCACTAACCTGCAATAAATTCTAAAATAAATCCAGCAGCATTTACATATCCTAAAATCATTCAAAAATTCTAGGAAACGTCAAATATGGGTTCCATATAGTCTATACAACAATATATCATCAAAAGAGCAAAACTAGACTATATGCATGCTCATATTATCCCACTTTTCTCATAAATTAATATTATTTTCCAGCAGTCTTATAACATAATAAATTTATCCAATATCATATTTAAACATCATATAATAACTCACAAATGACCACAAAGCAATTTTCCAAAACATAGAATCAAACTAGTCTCTTAGCTTGCATGTAATTCTAGCTTTGCCATGGTTTTTAATCTAATTTTTTTACATTTTCAAAACAGTGAGAAACATTTATACCATGCATAATATCATCTTAAAACACCAAAATCAGAGATTAAAATTACTTGTTTAATGAAAAAGAACCAAACCACGACACTATCAAACATTCAACACAATCTACTCACTTTAATCTTGAGTATTCAAGAACTTATTTTTTCACTTTCCAAGAATTGCTACATCCTCTCTTGAATCTTGAAGAAATTTCTTCCAAAACTTCCTCAAACAATTACTGACTCCAAGAAAGAGTCGTTCTACACCTATGACAAGAAAACGGAACAAAAAATCAATTATATTCGAAGAACCATAAGAGATCGGAATGGTTTTTAGCCCATAATTATTTCTACATATATTGGGTTATTGTGAAATTAATCTCAATGGAAAGATAATGAAACACTAATCAGAATGGACTACTTACTTGCGCAAATCAGAGTCTGCATGAAGAAGTCATGGTGAAAATACTCCGTAGAACTTGCTTTGAGCGAAAATGAGAGAAAAATTCATTTGAATGGGCTGGTTTTCGACTAAATGAAGAAAGAAGAAGATGGTTTACGGTTTAATTCTGATTTCTGATATTTACGAAAATGTCACTGGCAAAACGGTTATAACTCATTCACCGGGACTCAGAACGACGAGTCGTCAGTTGCGTTAGAATCGTAATATCGAGACGATCAACATCATTCAAAAATATTAAAGTAAACGAAAATTTCATTGGGTAGCAGAATTTTTAGCAATATTTATAAATATAGCAGTTTTAAAAAGTATTTGCAAATATAGCAGATTTTTAAAAATCATCATTTATGTGATCAGAGATATCAGTGATAACTTATAAAATAATCAGTAATTATTATCAGCTAATCAGTGATTCCTGCACAAAAATCAGAATATCAGTAAATCAATGATTACTAATCAGTGATTACTTGGGAAGATATCACTGATTACTAGTGGCAATTTTGAAATATTTTAGGTGTGAATTTAATTTTTCTGCTATTATTGCAAATATGTTTTTTTACTGCTATTTTTACAAATATTAGACCTATTTTTGCTATTTTCGCAAGAGCCCCTAAATTAAACTTGTGGTTTAAATTTTGAGGTTTGAGAAATTACCAAATGGCCTTACAAGATAACGAGATATTTCTCATCCAAGTTATCAATCCAACAACATTAATATCATTTAAGAAAATAATATTAATTTCTAATTTTTTTTATAGTCTTACTTGGTAACGGGTTGTTACCATAAATCATTTTATAATAATTTGTGTTAATCATTTATTCATAATAGATTTTAGATTATTATTACTATTACTATTATAATTATTAAAAAAATAGTTCCATTCAATTATTGATGATAGATTTTAGATAATTATAATTATAATTATAATTATTATTAATTAATAGTGGACATTTAGAATGAAAGTGATAATTTGTGATGTGAAAATGGCAAGTTTCGATATTAAAGGGAATTAGTAAGGATAAAAATCAAAATCAAAAGTTTTCCATCCAGTCTACATTTATATATAATATAGATTATAGGGATGATGGGAATAACTTGTTTTTGAAAAGTTGATTTGGTTTATGGATTAAGTATATGGTTTTATATCGAAATAGTAGAAGTAGAATAGTTTTGTTTTTTTTATCAAATAGTAAGTTGTGTATGTGACTGATTGTGTGAGGCTCATTCCAATTGGTTTTTGGGTTCAATAAAGAGAATAAAATTGTACGTTTGTATTAAGTATAGCAAAGCTTTCTGAAGAATATACCGTAAAAATTGTTTTTATAATGCATTAGTTAAACAATCTTTTTATGGCGCAGATTCATTTCATGTATGTTATATGTGGAAGGGAATATACTACATGTTCATTTCATATAAATTTTATATGAAAGAGACTATGTAGCAAGTTCATTTAATATAATTGCAAAGCATGACAAAGAATATTTAGTATTATCAATTTTGTAATTCATTTCTTATATGGTAATACATTTGTAAGTTCATTCAATATACTTGTATATTGAGAATATGTTATGTGATTTTTGATGATGAGTTTGGATGATTAATATAACTTGAGTGTTATATGTTTTTGATAGTCATAGAAGTGATTTGAGAGTTCTCAAGTTAATATGATATTTGAATTGTGAGACTTTTTTTTTTTGGACTTAATGAAGTTTGGGGCCTATTCAAGGCATTGTTAAAATTTATAAAATGTTTATTCACTAGGCGTTAGCCTCATGATGCTACACATCATTTTTTTTCAGGTAACAAAGGAAATGAAGCTGACATGCGATGGGGATTCGATGGAGAGATGGTTTAGATTGTGATCATCGATGCTGAGTCCTTCTTCTTTTAGTTTCGATTTAATAATCTTTATTTGAGTAAGCCATGTTGGATTAATTATACTTTGAGAACTTTTCTAGGATTACTCTTTTGGATATTTTATGAGTTTGTTTTTAAGTAAAAAGAAATGTTTTATGTTTTATTTAAAGACAAGTTCATGAACACTTACTGAAGAGACTACTTTATTAAATTAGCGGAATTTTATTTAATAAACTAATTAACATTTAATTAAGGATTTATTAATATCATGCAATTCTGATCAAACCTTCGACTAAAACTTTTAGGCTTTTCGAAAAACAATAACTTTCATTTACATTGAATAAATTATGGAGAATTAGTTGGAGGTTTATTTACAGCATCAAACCCTTCAACAACGGATCTTCTAGATTATATCCACGAACATTAACAAAACCCGATTGTGGGATCGAACTAGAAGAAAATTGGGAAGAAGAAAAGGAATCTATGTAAAATCAGCAAACATTAGGGAGAGGAAAAGGAGAGAATTTCAACTTCTAATGAACTGAGTTGTGTGATTTATGAATGACTCAAACCTCTTATTTATAGGCTAATGAAAAATCTAATCACATTATTAAGAATATTCCTGGGAGATAAATATAAAAGAAATTTTTTTATCTTTCCTTCATCTAGGTATGGCCGAAAATACCATGATAAAATAAGAGAATATTTTCTTTTCTTTTATTTGCTTTATCTTAGGTAAATAAATCTATGTAATTATTTTCGGATATAATTCAAAAAATTATCTCCCTAAAATTACATCTTGTAACAACCTGGCTTATTAAATAAGCCTAACTCGCTAGTACGCAAAGCGGAAGCATAGAACTTATCCACTTTGTTTGAATTATGGCGAAAAATTAACCTGAACATGGAGTTTAAATAAAAATTTCTTAAAAACCCTACTTAATATCAACAATCGGCACGTCGGCCTATTCAAAATATTAAGTACGCTTTAAAACATTCAAAGTACGTGGTGCACCGGAAATGTTTATCACAAGACTTTCAAAAAAATATATACATAGTTATCTACAAACTTTTCTAGGGGCTCGACTTCAAACCGAACACAAAACGATCCACTAGCCACTTCCATATTTAAAGCTTTGCAAAAACCGATAGCCTAATCCAAAAGCTTTCCATCTCAAGCATCAACGAGCACCAACTGTCGTGCCTCGGTCTCGTCCCCTATAGATACCTGAAAGGTGATATAGAGCACATTTGAGTATGAAGAAACTTAGTGATAACAAAATAAATTAAAGCTATGATATGCAATGCTTGGAAATGATACATTCAAATAGAATTAACTAAGTAAGAATGCATAAGAATGTGCAAAACTTAAACATGTAAGTTTGTTCAAACTATCAACATTTCAAGTTCAAGGTCAAGTCGTGTCAACTTTGTTCAATCTGATACCAACTTTTCATTTCACATTTCTCGCGTCTTACCTCTCATTTCTCAAAATTATCTCAGTAATCACTCGAGTCGTAGCTCATATTATACTTCCAGGCTATCATAGTAATCACTCTAGCATCCAGGCCATCCACCACACAGCGCTTCGGAGCTACATGCAACCCGCCACGATAACCATATGTAACGTCCAACAACCATACACCATTACATAGGTTACGACCCCATGGCCTTTCAACAAACACATGATATGCGATGGTGGAGAAGTAGGAGCTAAAGAAATGGAATTTTGTTTTTCCTTTTTGTTTTTAATAATAAGAATCCCACTTATATATCTTAACTTGCTGAAATTAAAAGTCCATAATTGCAATAAGATCCCTCCACCTCTTCACCTAACAACTAAGTCCAAAGCACTCCCCTTTTTAATAACTAACCCTCACTAACCAAGGTAAAAAGCTTTCTTCTATGTAATTTTCCACCCTTAATTAGCTTTTAACTAAGGTTAACCATCAAATAAACAATGCAATAATTGAAAATAAATCCTAAAATATTAATCACTTAACACACACAAGCATAAAATATATAAAACGAAATTTATTTAACCTCTTTTAAAAACCCGGGGAATTACACATCTATAGGCCGAAAATACTATGTTAATTAATGAATAAATATAATTTATTTAATTAATTATTTTGGGCCAATTTTAATTGGGTTCATTAATCCAATTGGGGTAGAAACTCTCTTTTTAAATTAAATAAGTCCAACTTAATTAATTAATTTATTAATTTCCATTTAAATAATTAATAATATTAATATTTTCTCTCAACTAAATATTATCAAATAATATTTAATTATTAATTTCTATTTAAATAATTTTTATTATTTAAACAATTAATAATAAATAATTTTTTAAACAATTAATAATAAATAATTTAATTATTAATTTCCATTAAATAAACTCATTATTTAATTTATTGATAATTCTTATTGATAATATTTTATTATTAATTAATGAATTATTAATTTCTGTTTAAATAAATTTATTTAAACAATTAATAATTGCTAGTTAATTTCAAATATTAATTACCATACTCAATATTTAAACAATTAATAATATTTCATTATTAATTTCCTATTTAATCATTATTTAAACAATTAATAATGTTTCTATTAATTACCGTTTAAATATATTCAATATTTAAACAATTAGTATTGCCTATTTAAGTAACTTACTTAAAATCTTTATTTCTTCAAAAGTCAAACAATTGACTTGTTTTGTTACAACGTTATTAGGGCTAATCTAGGGATCCAATGGACCTATATGTCATGCGCTTAATAATTAGTCAATTGAGCGATTAACTCATAATCACTCAATTACTTATTGTCTAATTATGAATTATTTCACTATAGATTCATAGCTGAACCCCCTCACTATAGATGAGTTTTGATCATTTAGTTTATCTTTTATTATATTTATGATATATCTTTCACATGACAAACTCATAATTTTTAGGTGGAATAAATTTACCGTTTTGCCCCTGTAATTACCGCTTTATCCTTGTGTTTCCGCTGATTCTCCAATGAACATTATATGTAGTCCAACTAGAGATAAATACTTTTGTGATCAGTAGAAGTCGTGGCGCCACTTGTTCATATCTTGAATCAGTACATCAAAGAAGTTTCCTAAAGTTCCTAGAAATAATTAGGTATCGCACTGATACCGTTAATTCATAGGAAAATTATGAATTCCATCACATGTAAATGTGTTTTGAGTTACTATCTCGTTATGTTCCCAGAACGGGAGTGTATTGAGAGTTTATTTAGATCGCTCTCAACCATGTGAATCAAAGAACATAACTCCATGAATATGAGTCCACGTCTCACTCAGGATTGATATCTATCACGGTGATAAACTTAGTTTGATATTCGATCATTTCTCGTAAACGGTACAATTGAGATAGTGATCAAATATCGTGGTCCTGTCGTAGACACTTTAAGTTACTTATCTCGACTTTAATCCTCTAGTATGACTCACATAATCAGTCGTGATTTCATAAGAGTAACTTTAGGTTTTACTATTTGAATGTTTTGATATAAATATATATAAAATATTTCTTATATCGTCTATGAAACAATATGGTTACAAAGATACTTGAGTTTATTTATTTAACACCCTTGCAACCCACGTCAGACGCCTTAGAAGAATTCAAAACCCATGCGAGTGGCCCAACCCAAAGGTAGAACAATGGGCCACTGGAACTCGCAGCCAAAGCGAAAGGAAAACGGGTCACAAGTACCCGCACACAGATTTGAGGGGGAACCCGTATTTATCAATCCATGGGCTTCAACACAAGAAGCCCCAGAAACCTTGCAGCCCAAACCACCTTCAGGCCCACTCAACGCCCCCTCCACGGAGGTCTGAACAGTTGTCAGCGATGGGGACGCTGCACTCTTCATCGGTGAAATAGCAGCTAGTAATGGTTTTGGAAAAGGAAGACGTTGTTCCATCGAGGTGCCAAACGAAAAGCTTGGGCTAGGCATGATGGAGAAACCAGATCCAAAACACGCGCGCTAAAACTGGTAGAACTTGCTCAGGGATACCCAAACCTCTTCCAGCTCCAACCACCTCATAATCCATGGTTGATTCCAACATCACACTCCTTTGATCAGAACTACGTGTAGAAGAACGAAGCCTTCTACTATAAACGACACACGCTCTACGTAACTCAGCTCCTTCACCAGAGAAAACAGACACCTATTTGAATGGTTGGAACTTCATTTACTCTAAAGTAAGTCACCCAACCACCACACAAACCTTCGTAGCCGAAAAACCAAGGAGTACCACAAGCAAACGATAGGAAATCACAGCTAGAAAACAAAAAGTGAAATCCGTCGCAAAATCTGGGGTTTGTTGGCGCAAATCATGTACAAATCACAGGAGAGAAATGTGAGAAAATATTCCAAACCTGGAACCCTCTCTCAATGCCGTAATTTTGTGGATCTAGCCGTGAAAAGTGGATCTAGAAAAAACACCAATTTGAATGTAAAAACATAGCAGTTCAACGCTGAATCCAAAAAAAAAACCTCAACTAGGATTTAATGATCTTCCTCAAGCAAAACTCACCCAAGAACAATCAAGGAAACAAACCAAATCTGAAGTACCAAACTGATACGCAAACAAAGAACAAGCTGTCGCAACATGAGTTCACCACTGCCTGGAAAAAAAACCTCAACGCCGATGATTTTCCTTGGAACAAGCTTTAAACCATGAGCAAACAAGGATCAAAACTCAATGAACCAGGGAGATCTACGGGTAGCATCCAAAACATAAAACTCAACTCCAAACACTACACAATCACCGGAAAACCACCCAAACTTCTTCCACAATCCAAGACGAACCAAATCAATGAAATCAATGAACTAATCAATGATTAAACAAAGATAAAATTCAAGATCTGATGGGAAAAATCCTTTTGGATCAAGGATAAGGAGTGTTGAGGAGAATAGTTCTAGAGAGAATTTGGAAAACCGATTTTGAGGAGAGCGAAATTTTTTTATAAATGAATTAAGCTCCACAACCCGATATTTTTTTTTTTGCAAAGGCACAACCCGATATTTTGGTAAGGGTATTTTGGTATTTTCTTCAATTTTAATCTAAATAATTTTATTTTGAGTTATTATTAATCATCATTTTGTTGCTAGTTCAGCACAATTGACTGTGTTCCAATCTGAATCTCGAGTAAAAAGATACAACCAAAATACCTAAACCCTTTTTATTATATTTTAACTAGGGTTATTTCGGTCATTTCGCGAGCTCCGTGATGTATTAAATGGAATAGGAACCTAGGTCAAACGTATCACTTTCGTCTGTCTCATCCGTCACTCAGTTCATCCTTTGCTTTCACGTTCAATCCTTCAAGGTAAATCGTTATTACTTTTTCTCGTCGAGTGATCATTTTATTCATGTCGTTTTGGTGCCTTTTCATCTCTGAATTCTTGCTGTTTTCGTTTATTTTTTGAAAAAGAGGGTTTTATTCTTTACTAAGAATCGAAGAATTCTTCGTGTTTTGGTCATCAAATTCTTCAAGTAATTAAATGAATTGTTTTCCTGTTCATTTTTTTAAAATTAAAATTCAATTTGAATTTGTGCCTTAGCATCACTGTTTTCGCAAGAAACAGCCTCGTCGGAGTTAGGGTTTGCCTTGTCTAAAAAACAAAGAAAACCTTCTTCAATTCCTTTGTTCTTTAGGTAATTCATATGGTTTGTTTTGGGATTTATCATATGTTGTTTTCGAGTTACTTTACGTGCTAATGGGCGTTAATCAACTGCGTCTCATAGGAAAAATAGGCTCGTCGAATTCTACATTTCACCTTGCCTAAATCTAGGTTTGAATTTGTTGCGGTTTGCTCGAGTTTGGAGTTGTTTTTCGCAGGGTTCTTCGCTACGTGTGATCCAAGACGAGTGTTAGGCGTTTTCCTTTGAGTTCTGGTAAGCTGTAGCCTTTAAGAAAGAAAAAAAAACACATTGCGTTTTCTTTCAGCTCGCAAGCACCTGGCGCTTTGGAGAATAACCGGTCCATCTGGATCGGCTGGACTTGGTTCAATTTGGACTGGTTCAGCTAGTCCAGACTAGTTTAAGGCTAATTTTTGCTCAATTTGAGACAGTTTTTGTTCCTTTAACCTGGTTCTAGTGAAATTGATCTTGGATTAATATTTTTCATAAGTCTTGGGCA
This sequence comes from Gynostemma pentaphyllum, assembly GCA_028015215.1. Taxonomy (NCBI): domain Eukaryota; kingdom Viridiplantae; phylum Streptophyta; class Magnoliopsida; order Cucurbitales; family Cucurbitaceae; genus Gynostemma; species Gynostemma pentaphyllum. Next base: position 48,906,048 of record CM051351.1, on the reverse strand, counting down.
TTGATAGGATTTTTATTGAAGTTATTTCGAGCTCGATTGCTTGTTCAATTTGTAAATAAGGTAGTTTAATTCCTACTTAGAAGTTATAATTGAATTCCTTGTGTTTGTTTAATTATTGTATGATTAATAGTATGACTTGGGAGATGATTTATTATTCTTAGGAATTATTATGTGATTGTTGTGACTTACGATTATTGTTTATCTATTAAATATGTTTAATAATTTGATAAGTGGTTTAATTAGAGCCTATAAAGTATTTAAGTGGAATTGATCATATTAATAAACCCATATTAAATTTGTAGAGCAGCATACTATGACTCGTATCATGAGTGACATCATGAGTGACATCATGAGTGGCCCTATACCCCACTATGATACATATTTTCAAGCGCATAGTATGTCCCGTATCATGGGTGGCCTTATACCCCACTATGATACTTATATGCAAATTTAATAGAAATTAAAGAGTTGTTGTAGGCTAAGTACCTACTAATTAATGATAAATTGTGGGTTTGGACTAGTATCCCTAATTTATTATAGATATGATATGATTTCAATTTAATTTACTTATTTGAGTTGGAATTAATCTACTGAGCTAAAAACTCACGGTATTTGAATACCCTGCAAATTTAAATTTCGCAGGTAATAATAATAATGCTGGGAATCGTGGCGGGCGGCGGGGATGGCGCTACACATGGAGGCCTTTAGGATTTGTCCATTGTTATTTTATTATTTTCGAGAATTTCACTTTTGGTTTTTCTTTCATTTATTTAGGATTTTTAATTTCATAATTGAATTCATTCATTTTAGTTATTTTTAGAATTTATTCTTTAAAAATGGCACCATAAATAAATGTTTTGTTTTGATCGTTTTATTTATTTGTTAATAAAAAAACTTCCGCATTTATTGGGTTTACTCTAATTTATTTATAACTTTTAATGAGTTTCTTTGTTATATATTTATTTATTTATATTGAGTCGGGTTGTCACACTAAGTCCCCAAACACCACAAAGTTGTTCAGAGAGTTCTTCAAAAAGAAAGAGAAAAAGTGTAGCAATGGGTGATATTGGTGATGCAATTCGAGATGCTGCTCATATCGTTGCAGGAGAAATAAGACACTCATCTACTTCATTGAGTGATGCTATCAAAGACAAAATTCATGAAAAAAGAATAGGTGTTAATGAATTACTTATGAAAACCACCACTATTTCCATGATAGCGTTTCATAAAGCTGCGTTGCTTATTACTCGTGATCCTATAAATCCTAAAAAAGCGTGGATGATTTGATATAACCGTCAGGAACAAAAATGCAGCGTAAAACATGGGGCAAAATCATCAAATATGATTTATTTATTTTTTTAAAAAGAGGGAAAAATAGAAAAAGGAAACAAAAACTGAAAACGAAAAAAAAGGAAGAAGCTAAAAAAGCCCTAATCTGAAGCATCAGCGAGAGCGGAAAGAGCGAGCAATGAAGTAAATTGAAGGAATTTGAAGAAAGCTACAATGGCTAGAATACGAGGAAGCGCAATGACGGAAGATTCAGTAAGAAGAAGAGAGGTAAGTAAAAAATCGTAAAATTTCATGGAGCAGCAAGAAGAGGATTCAAATGTGAGATTTTTATATGAAAAAAAAGGAAAAAAAGTAGATTAATGGGGTGTTATTCTAATTTTAATCATCATGTATAATACACAAACAATTTAATTTTTTAAATTAGATTTTTTTCCAAATTATATATAACCCTTTATTTTAAAATTATATTGATAAATAACCAACCATGGGTTGACCCAATGGCTAAGAGGTTCTCCTTCAAACCTTGAGTTCATGGGTTCAAACCCATGTGAGGTTCTCCAGAAAATTGTAGGGTCGTGTGGTTGTCCCGTGAGATTAGTTGAGGTGCGCGTAAGCTGGCCCAGACACTAGGGGTGAAACCGATTCAGTTTTCGGTTTTTTCCGGTTTTTCTAGTATAAGCCATTTGCATTTAGTTTTTAAAAAAATCCTCTAACATTGAAGGATGAAACAAAAAAAATCAAACATAAACAAAAACTTAGTTGAAAAAATTAGATTACTAAATATATAAAATATAAATTAAAATAAAGTGATAAATAAATATATAAAATAAAACAAATAAATAAAAATGAGGGGGAAATAGGGAAGAGGTATGAGATTTTTACTTGTTTTTTAGAAGCCGGTTCGATTTCGGTTTTAACTGGTTTTAACCGGTTCGGTTCGGTTTTTGAATTATGGAAACCGGGATGGTTCGATTTTTTACGGTTTCGGCCTGGTTTATTTTTTCGGTTTTCGTTTTTTCGGTTTTTTCTTTCACCCCTACCAGACACTCACGAATATCAAAATGAAATAAAATTATATCGATAAATTATAGAATGTTGATTTAAAATTAGTGCACTAAAATCAAGAATTAATAAAAATTAATGTATAAAACATTTAGTTATCGTAAAGTTTAATTTAATTTTAATCTATAATAAAAATATAATTTAAATTTGTTAAATATAAGTAGTATAATACCAAATCATTTTTGTAATTATAAACCATTAATGAATTGATAAATTGTTTGATAACGAATGAAAAATATAAAATTAAAATATTTTTTGAAGTAAACAAAAAGACTTGTTTATTAGAGGAAGACAAAAAGGGAGATGTGATCACGGACCGGGTTTTTCAGATTTAAACCGGGGAACGACCCGCTCACAGAGATCCGGAAAACCATAAACCCAGACCGCTAGAACCCCCCTCCTACTCCTTGTAAGCTTCATCCACTTACTTTCTCTCACTAACAGAACTCTGCTCTCTCTCTCTCTCTTGTTCATCTTCCGAATTCTGATAATGCTCATCTCTTCCTCACCCCTTTTCTTCCTCTGAATTCCCAAACCCTATTTCCTATGGACGCCATTTTCGCTTCTCTTCCATTACACAACCAATTCCAATCTCAGTTCTTATCCCCAAATTCTCACCATGCATTTCCTCTCTTCAAAACCAAGCACCGAAGCAGCAATGTTCACAGATTGAAGTTCGTATTTACGAGAAACTGCATCAATTCTGTCTCAAATGGAAACCGTCTTGGCTTTCTAGAACCTTCCAGAAGCTCTAATGGAGGAGGAGGAGGAGAAGAAAATGATAGAAAACCACTTTTGGAAGATTTTTGTTTCTCAAATTTGGTTAATTTTATTGTACATGATAAGAAAAAAGATGACGGTTCCATGCTCAAATATGTTGTTAAGCCAATTGTGTTTTCATTTTTCTGTATTGCTATTGGATTTATTCCTTTTAGCACACTTAAATTTCCTGCCATTGCTGCTCAGATAGTTGGGGAGCGGGTTTTGGATAAGAAAATTAATGGGAAGGATGATGAGGAGTTGAACTCGAGGGGTCACGAGTACTCGGATTGCACCAGGAGATTGCTGGAGACAGTGTCGTGTGTTTTGAGGAGTATAGAAGAGGTTAGAAAAGGTAATTCTGGTGTGGAAGAAGTAGAGGCGGAATTGAAGGCTGTGAAGTTGAAGAAAGAGGAATTGCAAGAAGGGATTATGAATGAGCTTTATATGCAATTGAGGGAACTAAAGAGAGAGAAAGCGGCTGTGGAAAAGAGATTGGAGGAGATTGTTGATGAGGTACTGAAAGCTAAGGGGGAATATGAGAGGTTGGTGGAGAAGGGGACTCGTGGTGAAGAGGAGGCGAAGGAGAGGCTGGAGCAGATATTGGGAAGATTGGAGGCTGAATATAATGAGAAGTGGGAGAGAATTGGAGAGATTGGGGATATCATTTCGAGGAGAGAGACCATGGCATTGAGTTTTGGGGTGAGGGAACTATGCTTTATTGAACGGGAATGTGACCTATTGGTGGAGAGTTTTACCCGCGAAATAAGGGGGAAGAGTACTGACAGGTACAAGCACAAATTTATATAATTTTCTGGCATGCTTTAGTCTTTACTTAAACATTTGCAATGAATTCTTATACAAAAACAATGTGTTCAAAGGTCTCTCAAATTTTATGAATCGCTTCCATTTGTACATTTCTTTAGTAGTAACTAAGTAAGGAGGTCAATTAATTGGGTTTTTTTTGAGCAAAATCTTAAACAAAGCTACACTTTGAGCCTAATAACTAAATTTTATACCCCCCTCTTCATTTGTATGATGTTGGCCTCCTGCCTAAATTTTTTCCTTATATTTTAGGTTTTCTTTTGGTTGACAATGTTGATGGTGAATGGAATATACCTATCACATTGATATGGATCATGAATAGTAAGTTAATTATTATTTGGGACAATGTCTCTCTCCTCGAAACGATATCCCAATCTCTCCAATTCTCTCCATTTCTCATTATATTCAGCCTCCAATCTTCTAAATATCTGCTCCATCCTCTCCTTCGCCTCCTCTCCACCACGAATCCCCTTCTCCACCAACCTCTCATATTCCCCCTTAGCTTTCAGTACCTCATCAACAATCTCCTCCAATCTCTTTTCCACAGCCGCTTTCTCTCTCTTTAGTTCCCTCAGTTGCATATTATCCAGGACAATGTCACCTGCGATCCCATTTCTGAGGAAGGCAACAATATGCTCATTAGTCCTTTCACTGAACAGGAGGTTCATAAGGCAATCATTGACCTTGGAAACAATAAAGTTTGGGGCCTGATGGTTTTACACCCGAGTTCTTTAAAAATACTTGTAACATCATCAAATTTGATATGATGAAGGTGTTCCAAGAGTTTTTGTTTGAAAAAGGTATTCTTAATGTAAGTACTAATGGGACATATATTTTTCTTATTCCTACAAAAATTGGTGCGAACGCTGTTAAGGACTATTGTCCTATCAACCTAACTACGAGGTTGTATAAGGTGTTGGCTAAGGTCCTTGCTGAGAGAATGAAGAAGATTCTTCCAGGTACAATTTCTATCTTCCAAAATGCCTTTGTTGAAGGAAGAAAAATCATTGATTCATTTTGACTCATTTTGATATTTATTGGCTTATGCCTTTGGATATTTGCTCTCTCTTTTCCATCTCCCCTTTTGGTTCAAGAAGAAATTGGAAGGGTTTTTTTTGGAATTGTGTTGTGGCGGCTCTTTTTTGGGTGATTTGGATTGAGAGGAACAACCACATTTTCAACAATATGGCTCGTGAACATCATCATATTTGGGATCGCCTTTTGTATTTTATTTACTTATGGTCTAAAAATACCGCGCACTTAGATTTTGTTTTAACTTTTTTTTCTTTGTACTTACCTTGGAATTGCTTTTCATCCGTGTAATTTCTTTTGGAGGTTCACTCCATGCTTTATTTTTAATAAAATCGTTGTGAATTCTTCTTAAAAAAAAGGAAGACAAATCATTGATTCGATTCTTGTGGCTAATGAGTTGGTTGAAGACTATAGAAGAAAGAAGACTAAGGGAGTGGTGGTTAAACTAGATATAGAAAAAGCCTACAATACTGTAGATTGGGACTTCCTATCTATCCTCGAGAAAAAGGGTTTCAATAGTAGATGGTGTATGCTGATTAAGGGTTGTCTTCAAAGTGTGAATTTCTCCATTCTTACCAATGGAAGACCTAGAGGCAAATTTCTTGCGTCTAGAGGGATTAGACAAGGTGACTCTTTATCGTCTTTTTTATTTTTAATGGTGGCTGATAGTTTTAGTAGATTACTACTAAAGTTCCGGAATCAAAATATCATTAAAGGTCTTTCGGCTGGGAATTTCACCATCACACATCTTCAATTTGCTGACAACCCTTCTCTTCTCTAACTTTGATGAAAATAGTATTCTGAACTTGGCTTTGACTGTGAAGTGCTTTGAGAAAGGATCGGGTCTTATAGTGAATTGTTAGGAAACCAGTGTGGTGGGTATTAATTTGGATGATGAAGAGGCTATTATATATGCGGATGCTTTTAATTGTTCTGCTAGTTCGTTCCCCATATCCTATTTGTCGCTCCCTTTGGGTGGAAACCCAACTAGCAAAGTCTTTTGGAATCTAGTAATTGATAAGATTCATAAAAAAATATCCAAGTGGAAGAAGGTGATTCTCTCTAGAGGTGGGAGGCTTACTCTAGTCCAAAGTTTGTTGGATAGTTTGTGATGTGAATCATAATAGGTTAAATAGTTTAGGTTTATTTATGAGTATTTATTAGAGAATTAGTTTATTTCAATGTAATTAATTAGTATTAGTTCTAGTTACTCTCGGTTAAAATTAGGGTTTTCATTGTAAGGCTATATAGCCATCTTAAGTTCATTTGTAGAGAGCTCATCTTATCTTTTATCATATTGAATCAAATATCAAATAGAGAGAGTTTTCTCCTCTTTAGGGTTTTAACCCTTGTTCTTGGGATGGATTTCCCTTCAAGGATGGATTTCCTTGTTTGAGGCCGTGGACTCGGCCTCGCCCCACATCAGTTGGTATCAGAGCCTCGCCGTTCCGGGAGGTCCGTTTTATCGAGACGGTCAGATTTGAAGAATCAGATTTGGAGGTGGATTTAGCCACAACGGTTTGTTCTTCGTTCATCGGCATACTCGTAAGTTGCCATTTCCATTTCCCTCACCTCCTCTTTATCCATCCAAATCTATTTCTCATTTCAAAAAAAAAAAAAAAGAGACCATTGTTTTTCCGGAAACAACCCATCGACCTCCCCTTTCTCATCTCTGTTAACCTTGCAAAAAGCTCTTTACTTGGCTTAAATAAGTTTTTTGGGGTCATATCCGGTTTGAAAATTAACCTTGCAAAAAGCTCCTTACTTGGCTTAAATGTTGACTCGTCTAGAGTTTTGCAGCTTGCAAATTCTATTGGTTGTGTGCATGGGACTTGGCCTATTAAGTACTTTGGTCTCCCTCTAGGTGGAAATCCTTCAAACATTTCTTTTTGGCAGCCTGTAATTGACAAGGTTTCCTCTAGGCTTGATGGTTGGAGAAAAGGTTGTTTCTCTAGGGGAGGTAGATTAACCCTCATTTCTTCGGTGCTTCAAAATCTTCCAATTTATTTTTTGTCACTTTTTAAAATGCCTAAAAAGGTTGTTTTAATTTTGGAAAGAATTTTTAGAAACTTTCTTTGGGATGACATTGGGGAAGGAAAAAGACTTCATCTTGTTAATTGGAAAACGGTTTGTAAATCAAAAGTTTTGGGTGGATTGGGTATTGGTAATCTTGAATTAAAAAATTTGGCTTTGCTTGGAAAATGGATTTGGCGTTTTTCCTCTTAATCAAATTCTTTTTGGGCTTCTTTCATTAAAAGTAAGTTTGGATCTTTTAGTTTTGATTGGAACTCTTTGATTGTAAATTTTGGGACCCTTCCCCCATGTTTTATAAATGGAATTCCTTTTTGTAATTTTATTTATTTTTCTTTATTTCTTTTTTTTTGGAGGATTTCTCATCCTCTTGTATTTTGTTTTATCCCTTATTGATTAATGAAAGTTTATCTTTCCATAAAAAAATGTTCTTGGGATGGATTTCCTTTCAAGCATGGATTTGCTTGTTTGAGGCCGTGGACTCGGCCTCTCCCCACATCGGTGTGCCTATCTATTGTCCATATTTAAAGCTCCATTTCATACTACCAAGAGTATTGATAAAATTAAGCACAACAAAAGGTTAAAAAAATCTCTCTCAGACACGCTTCCCTAGACAGCCTTCCTTGCCCCTTCGGTGGCTTTCACGCCAGTGGGGATAGCCTTCCCCCATCTCTCCCTTCCCCTACGGTGGAACTTCCTTGTATCCTCCCACCCCTTGTCCTTTCCTTTCCCATCTTCCTTTTCCTAAGCTTTGTGTTCGCCTTTCCTGTCATGGACCTTGGGTTTTTACTTTAACTCTGCTTTTATGGCTTTTTCGAGAGAGAGTAGTGTTAAAATAGAGAATAAGGTTTTTTTCATAGGACCTGATCGAGTGAATAAGAAGGGCAGAGCTTTGTTAAGAGAAAAGAATGGAGAGAACCAGTATGTCCTTTCGTTGGAGCCTCAAATGGTGGTGTGGGTTAGGGATGCCATAGATATGTTGATTAGTAGACCAAATAATCAGAAGTTTTTCATGAGAAGAGATTGTGATAATGGAACTTGTTGGGTTAAAAAAGCCACCAATAGAAGAGGTACTTTCGCAGATGTGTATAAAGTGATGAAAAATGGGGAAAAATCGAACCAGTACATACCTTTTGGAGTAAATAAAGATGGTTGGAAAAAGTTTGTCCAGCTGATTGAAGGCAAATTTGAAGATGAAGAGACAATGGTCAAACCTAAAGGACAGGCCTTTGTGAGAAAGGATACCTCTTTTGCTGATGCGGCTAAGAAGAATGGCCAAGGGGAGAGATCCTTGCAGACAGGCCCGAGGGATGTTCGTGTGTCCCATTTGTTAGATGCTCCCCCCTAAGCCACCATGATGACCTTTGTTCGTGCTCCTAATGATAATTTGGTTGAGGTGTCTTTAGGGGTGGAGGATGAAGTTAGTAGTTTGAACCTCAAAACTACTATTGTGGTGTCTAGGTGTTGCTTCCATGATACTTGGGGGAGTGTGTTGAAGAACATCAAGAAGTGTTCAGGGGTAGATAAGTTTGAAATCAACCCTTTCCACTCAGACAAAGCCTTATTGCTATGTCCCTTGGAAGAAATTGCTTAGCATTTGTGCTCCAACAAGTTCTAGTGTACATTTGAAGAGGTTACTCTGAAGTTTGAATTCTGGAATACTTTTAAACATAGCAGGATGGAGTTATTACCTTCCTACGGTGGTGGATCAAAATTCGAAACATTCCCCTCATTTATTGGGGGTTGGAGGTCTTCAAAGTTATTGGTGGTAAGTGTGGTGGTTACATTAAATGCTTTAAGAATACATTGAACATAATAGGCTGCTTTGAGGCTGTTATTCAAGTTAAAAGGAATTTCAATGGGTTTATTCCACCAGAGGTGAAGGTCTCCAACACGGAAGGACATGGTTTCGTGGCAAATATTGTTACTTTCCAGGAGTGGAAGTGGTTAGATTAGAGAGGCATTCCCCGACGGTCCATGGTGGTGCTCCCCCGAAAAATAGCCAAAAAGGTCACCGGAGATGAGTTCAGTAGAGGTACTTTCCCAGTGGTTAATAACCAGAGCTTCGGAAATCCATTGGGTCTGCTATTGTTCGTGAACCCACGGCCGATACAGTGTTATCGAGCCACCAACCCTGTACCAACCCCTCTCAACCTACTGTCAATTTTCCGACCAATGCTCCTGTTCACAACAACTTTTCTAGACTTTTCTTGGGTAAGGAGAGCACGATTTAAAAGGGGAGGAGACTGTTTACTATTTAAATCAATCTGAAGTAGATTTGTTGACTTTTGAACCATGCTTTGTCAATAAAAGTAGCCCCCTCAAAAAGTGTAACAAAAAGGAGGTTTGGAGGAAAGTTGAGAAGACAAAAGTTTGCAGCTTTGTCAATCTGGATAAGAAGAAAGTCTTTACTAAAAGTACTTTCAAGGAGAGGGCCCACAACAACGTTTTCTTTAGACAAAGTGGAATTAACCACACTACTACTCTAGTTAATAACCTTGTTAGTGATTTCGACCCAGAATTTTATAATTCCAGCCCTTGTGAAGATGATGTAGGCCAGGATAATGATCTTTCTGAAACCCTGACATTCGGGTTCTTGAGGGAAAAGAGGTTGTTACTGGGGAGGTTAATAGGGGGCTTCTCCTGAGTTGGGAGGGATGTCTATTTTTTCCCCCTTGGAGACTCTTGGTGTTTCCCCAATTCCAAGCCTTAGCAGGGAGTTGATTTTAGTGCCTGATGCTCAAGATGTTTTGCAAGCGGTTCTCCCTGAGCCTCTCCCTCACTCTGGTGACACGACTAATGCGGTTGGGCAAGTGATGGATACTTTTATCATTTTTGTTGACAGATTGGGTGAAAAGAAGATGAAGCTTGATGAGTGGTTGTGTATTATTGAAGCTATCATTGCACCTAGCAGAAAAAAAAAATCGAAATATAGATCTAAGAATCAGCTTGTGATGTATGAAGCTGATGACTCGATGGAGGAGGATTGGGAGGACACTAATGGGATATTGGGCACTTTTATTGCTGTGGTTGACTGGTGTGAGGAAAAAAGAATGTCTCTTGCTAATTGGCTTCGTAGCAAAAAAGCCACCATTGAGCCTGTTTTGAAAAAGACTAACCAAGTTCAGCTCAAAACTCCCAGTAGAGAAGGTAGAGGTAAAAGAGAATTGGTTGACTTAGAAGCAACATCAACTATGAGAAGCCTAGTTTTGGGGCTCTACAAATGGGTCAAAACGTTGTTCATGAAGATTTTTAGTTGGAATGTAAGAGGGCTTGGGGCAGCCTCTAAAAGAAGCCTTATAAGGGATTTAATTCGAAGTAATGATCCAAATTTTGTTATCTTACAAGAAACTAAACTCGACCATATTGATAGACGCTTAGTCAAGTCTATTTGGAGCAGTAGGTATGTTGGGTGGGCAGCTATTGATGCTGTAGGCTCCAAAGGGGGTATCCTCATGATGTGGTCTGATCCTGATGTCATCATAGCAGAAGCTCACGAAGGCCAATTCTCCCTTACTATTAAGGTCCTTCTCCCTGATCTCCCCACCTTCTGGCTTTCTGGCGTTTATGGGCCTAACCATAAAAGAGACAGAGATGCTTTTTTGGCTTGAGTTGGCCGCTCTAGGTGGTCTCAGCTTGGGTGAATGGGTGTGTGCTGGAGATTTTAATGTGACTAGATGGGTTTCTGAGAAGTCTTCAGGGGGTCGCATCACTAGAAGCATGCGTGAGTTTAACCGTTTAGTGGAGGATCTTAATTTAGAGGATATTCCTTTGCAAAATGGAAAGTACACTTGGTCTAACTTTAGATCAAACCCTATCCATACACGGATTGACAGAGTCTTTGTAACCTCCACTTGGCTCCAGCACTTTCCGGATGCTAGGTTGGATAGGCTCTAGAGAATCACCTCTGATCACTTCCCTCTTTTGGTGCAAAGTGGGAATTTTAAATGGGGGCCTTCTCCTTTTAGATTTAAGGGGCGATGAAAATTCTAAGATTTTCCATAACTTCATTAAAGGAAGAAGGAAGAAAAGCTTTGTAAATCAGGTGCTGGCAAGGTCTGGTGAGTTGCTACTTAATGCTGATGCAGTGGAAGGTGAGCTTGTTGACTACTTCTCCAAGATGTTTACTAAGAAGTCTGGTGCTAGATTCTTATGGGATGAAGTAGATTGGAATCCTATTTCTTTGATAGATAGTCACTGGCTGACCATTCCCTTTATAGAGGAAGAGGTATTCAAAGCAGTGACTGATTTAGGGCTTAATAAAGCCCCTGGCCTTGATGGTTTCTCCATTGAATTTTTAAAAAAAACATGGAACATCATCAAGTTTGATGTTATGAAGGTGTTCCATGAGTTTTTTGAGAAAGGAATCATTAATGCTAGTGTGAATGAAACCTATATTACTCTCATTCCCAAGAAAGTGGATGCTTTGGCTGTTAAAGACTTTAGGCCTATTAGTCCTTCCACTAGCCTTTATATGATCATTGCCAAATTTCTAGCTGAAAGACTCAAGGTTCTGCTTCTTGATACCATCTCCATTTACAAATTGCTTTTGTGGGAGGTAGACAAATTATTGATTCTATCTTGGTGGCCAATGAATTGGTGGAAGATTGCAAAAGAAAGAAAGAGATAGGGGTTGTTATCAAGCTTGACCTTGAAAAAGCATATGACAGTGTGGATTGGGAATTCCTTTTAGCCATTCTTAAGCAAAAAGGGTTCAACTCTAAATAGTGTAGATGGACGAAAGGATGTCTCAAAAGTACAAACTTCTCTATCCTTATCAATGGTAAAGCTAAGGGCAAGTTTCATGCAACTAAAGGTATTAGACAAGGAGATCCTCTTTCCCCTTTCTTGTTTCTTCTTGTGGCTGACAATTTTAGTAGATTGTTGCTCAGAAATCAAGCTAGAGAGTGGATCCAAGGTTCAAAGCTGGCAACCTTGATGTCTCCCACCTTCAATTTGCCGATGATACATTACTTTTCTCTCAATTCAACAAGGAGAAGCTCACCAATCTTGTGAATGCAGTGACTATGTTTGAGGAGGGTCTGGTTTGAGTGTTAACTCCCTTAAATCTTCGGTGGCCTGCATTAATTTGGAGGATGAGGAGTTGCAGTGGCTGGGTAGGAATGTCACGTACGTGGTAGGCAATTTCGCTATGAATTACCTTGATCTCCCTCTTGGTGGTAACTCTGCCTCCAAAGCCTTTTGGGACCATGTTCTTGACAAGATCCAAAAACGCCTCACCAAATGGAAGAAGTTGATTATTTCTAGAGGTGGTAGACTTACCCCTATCCAATCTATTTTAAATAGCATCCCAACTTACTTCCTTTCTATCTTCAAAGCCCCTTCCCATGTTACCAAAGCCATTGATCAAGTTCTTAGATCATTTTTCTGGAAAGGTGCGGATGGGTTAGTTGGTGACCACCTTGTCAAGTGGGATAAAATTCCTCCTCTTGTCAATGGTGGGTTGGCCTTTGGTGGTCTTAAGAAAAAGAATGAGGCGCTTCTTCTCAAGTGGCTATGGCGGTTCCCCTATGAGTCTAATCTCCTTTGGCACAAGGTTATTGTAGGCATCCATGTGTTGGAGAAGCGGGGGTGGTGTTCTGCTATCAAGGCCAGGAGTACTAACAGAAGCCCTTGGAAGCAAATTTACAAGCTCAAAAAGATTTTGGAGGATAATTGCTCGTTTGTTGTTGGCAGAGGTGAGACTGTTTTATTTTGGGAACATGCTTGGGTGGGAGAGGCTATGCTAGCTTTCCTTTTCCCTAGTTTGTACTATCTGGCTGTCCAAAAACACCTCCCCGCTGTCCCAGGAATTTAGCAAAAAAAGTATGGACTAAAGGCTGTCCCAGGAAGATAAACTTCTTCAACTGGAATTTATTGGCTGGAGGTATAAACACGGCTAATGTGATCCAAAAAAGACACCCAAATCTTACCATCTCCCCCTCCTGGCCGCTTCGTTTCAAAGTCGGGAGGATCAGAATCATCTATTTTTTGAATGTTGTTTTGCCAGGAATTTGTGGTCAAGTCGTTAAGTTACTTTCAAATTAGTTGGTGCTTTACAAAATGCCCCAAAACTAATCTAAACTCTCTCCTCTTGGGCCACTATCTTAAGGACAAAAGGAATTGGTTATGGGAAAGGGCGGTAAAGCATATTATTTGGGAGATTTGGTTGGAGAGGAACAGGCGCATCTTCAAAGATAAATTTGTGAACCCTCAAGACCTCTGGGATATTATTCATTATAAAGTGTCCCTTCTCGCCAGTACCTCGAAAGTTTTTTGTAATTATGATATTCTTTTGATTAACGCCAATTGGAGTTCTTTTTTGTAATCCTTTTGGCTTTGGGTGCTTCTCAGCACCCTTGTATATTCTTACTTTTTAATGAAATTCTCGTTTCCTATCAAAAAAAAAAAAACACCTCCCCGCTAGTAGATTCTGGAATGAGGAGCTCTCCTCTTGGGTGACTGATTTTAGAAGAAACCTTAAAGACAATGAAATAGAGGAGTGGATCAACTTTAACAGCCTTTTGGAGCCTCTTCGGTTAAACGATAGAGATGATGTTACCGATAAATCCCATGGGTTCTCTTGCAGCTGCTCTCAAGGTGTTGTGGAATGTTTATGGTGAAACTACCGATAACCCTAATCTGTTTGTTTGGAAAGGAAAGGTCCCTAAGAAGATTAAAGGTTTTTTGTGGCTTGTCCTTAATGATGGTATCAATTCAAATCAAAGAATTCAACGGAGAAAGCCCTGGATCTCCCTCCAACCGAATTGGTGCAGCTTATGTAGAAAGAATTTGGAGACCACGGAGCACATCTTGTTTGATTGTACTTTCTCCCACTCTATATGGAAGCGTTTCTTACAGACTTTTGACATGGCTTGGGTGTTCCACAAGAACCCAAAGTTGAACACTTTAGCCCTCCTCGGTGGTCCTACGCTTTTAGATAAAAAGAGTCTTTTGGGATAACGGGGTGAGAGCAATTGTATGGAACATTTGGTTAGAAAGAAACAAGAGAATTTTTGAGGGCAAGGATAGACCTTGGAGTGAGGTTTGGGAGTTTTGTGTCCTTCATGCTTCCACTTGGAGTGCTAGTTGTAACTCTTTTTGTAATTATACTCCCTCTATTATTGCCTCCAATTGGAAGGCCTTTTTGTAATCTTTTTGGCTTTTTCATACATCAATGAAAAGCATTGTTTATTATAAAAAAAAGAGTATTGATAAGATTTCTTTGTGATTTCTTTTGGGAGGGGGCTGATGAAGATGGGAGTAAATGGGACTCTATTCCTCTCCCTATTCTTAAATGGCTTTCGAGATTTCCCTTACAGCCTAATTTTTTAAGGCATAAAGTGCTTGTATTCATGGTATTCAAGATTTAGGGTGGTGCTCAAGAATCAACTCCAATTGTATCAATAGAAGCCCTTGGAAGCAAATCCACAAGCTCAAAAATTTTATGGCTAGCAACAGCTCGTTTAAAGTTGGCAATGGTGAGAGTATTCTGTTTTGGGAGCATAGTCCTCTAAACATTAAATTCCCTAATTTAGCTAGTATTGCTAAAAAAAAAAGAATGTGACAGTGAATAACCATGGGGAAGCGACCTCAAGCTCTTAGAACATCGAGTTTTGTAGAAATTTGAAGGATAATGAGGTGGATGAATGGATTACTCTCATGGAACCACTAGACCTGGTTATAATATGTGATAGGTCGGACATTAGAATTTGGAAACTAGATGTTGCCAAAGGTTTTTCTTGTAAATCCGCTTTTAATATTATGTGGGATGACAATAGCATTGGTGGTGAGAGGTTGTTGAATTTTATTTGGAAAGGTAGATATCGTAAGAAGATTAAAGTTTTCTTGTGGATAATGGCCAATGACGGTCTAAATTCCAATAAGAAAATTCAAGCTCTTAAACCTTGGATAGCTCTTCAACCGAATTGGTGTAGTTTGTGTGAGAAAAGTACGTAAGATACGGATCATATCTTATTCCATTGTGATTTTGCTCAAAAGTTGTGGAATAACCTTCTTAAACTTTTTGGCATGAACTGGGTGATGCATGAAGATTATTAAAGTAATTTCATTAGTCTTGTTGGTGTAACAAGTTGGTTGATAAAAGCAAAGCTCTTTGGGAGAACGCGATAAGAGCGATTAGTTGGAATATTTGGCTAGAGAGAAATCGGAGAATTTTTGTTAATACTTCCAAACCTTGGGATGAGATTTGGGATTGCTCTATTCTTAATGCCTCCATCTATAGTGGAAACTGTAATTGATTTTGTAATTATTGTCTGTGATTATTGCCTCAAATTAAAAGGCCTTTTTGTAATTCGTTTAGCCTTTTTGGGATTTTTCATCTATCAATGAAAAGTCTTATTTCTTATAAAAAAAGGGAATAGTAAGTTAATTATTTTTGAATCAGTAATGCTCCCTAGCATTGTAAATGACTTATTCTTTTACTAATATGTTTTATCTGTACCATGAAATATGGGGAATATGGCTGTTTATGGCTTTTAGGTTTTTGTGCCGTTATGTGGGGAATATGGCTGGAAAGGAACAAATGGATTTTTAATGGAGAGTACTGTTTTTGGGATTATGTTTGGGAATTGGGACATGTAAATGCTTCCTTGTGGGTGTCAACTTCCATATTTATTTTGTAACTACCCTTTTTTTATTACTAATAATTGGCCCACATAATTGTCATTAGGTGGCTGCATGGGTTTGTTATATTGGGTACATGTTGGGTTTTGATTTTTTCTTGTGGGGCGTGTTTTGTTGCCTCTTACTTGTATCTTTCTTTTCTTTCATTCTCGATGAAATGGGCTTTTGAGCCATTATTTAAAAAAAATATATCCTTTCAATTCTTAGACATTTAGCTTGCTATATTTGTATGATTAAATGTGTTGAAATATATGATTAAATTTTCCCTTACCCATCGACTTAAGCTTTGTAGTGGTGATTTAACATATTTAATATGGTATAAGAACATGAGGTCCTGAGTTCGAACCCCTGTTATGATATTTCCTCCCAATTTATTATTATTCCACATGTTTGGGTCATGAGCAAATATTTAAGCCCACATGTGAGGGGGAGTATTGAGATATAGATTAATCTCTTGGGTCTAGTGGTGGTTTAACATATTTAATAAAATGTATTTTTGTTTTTACATTATTGATCTAAGTTTGTGATCTTTGTGTTTTCTCTCAACATAACTCTTCTGATATAAAGTAAGTGATTTAATTTTTACAATCAACTTATGCTTCCATGCCTGCAGAATGCCAAAACACTTGCTCACTAAACTATCAAAAGGTTACATTCAGAAAGATCTGGAAAATGCGCAAAGAAAAAAGTTGGAGCAAATTATTCTTCCTACTGTCTTGGAAGTTGACAATCTTGGAAATTTTTTAGATCAGGAAGCAATCGATTTTTCTCAACGTATATGTCAAGGTCTTAAAGATTCAAGGGAGCTTCAGAAGAATATGGAGTCTCGTATAAGAAAGAAAATGAAGAAGTTTGGTGATGAGAAACGTTTTATTGTCAACAAGCCAGAGGATGAGGTGGTGAAGGGTTTTCCAGAAGTTGAGTTGAAGTGGATGTTTGGTGATAAGGAAGTTGTAGTTCCTAAAGCTATTAGTCTTCAGTTATACCATGGTTGGAAGAAGTGGCGTGAAGAAGCTAAGGCAGACCTGAAAAAAAACTTATTAGAAAATGAGGAATTTGGTAAAAAATATGTGGCCGGAAAACAGGTAGTGTTAAAGTGCTTTACAAATTTCAATTGATATGTTTATGAGCTTTAGATTTCATAAGAACTTTCTACCTCTATTATTTTTAAGTCACAACTTTATTTTAACTTAGCCGCCTATCGTTTTTATAGCATTCTATTTTCCCCTCAGCTTTTAGATGTAGCATCATTCTTGCTGTTACTGCTAATAACCATAGTCTAATTGCAGGAGCGCATTCTTCTTGACCGTGATAGATTGGTATCAAATACTTGGTATAATGAAGAAAAGAAACGGTGGGAAATTAATCCAGTTGCTGTTCCTTATGCTGTGTCAAAGAGGCTAGTAGATCATGCCCGAATCAGACATGATTGGGCAGCCATGTATATTACACTGAAGGGAGAAGACAAGGAATTTTTCTTGGACATCAAGGCAATGCACATATGCATTATGATTCGTTTCTTTATACCTTATTTCTTTTTCTGTTCTAACTCTTTCAATCTTCTTCAGGAATTTGAAATGCAATTTGAAGATTTTGGAGGTTTTGATGGGTTATATATGAAAATGCTTTCCTGTGGTATACCAACAACTGTTCATCTGATGTGGATCCCATTCTCAGAGTTGAATATTAATCAGCAGTTTCTCTTAAGCTTAAGGTTGTCTAAAAGTTGTTGGAATGCATTGTGGAAGACTAGAATTGTATCATATGGGAGCAGTTGGGTTCTCGAGAAAATAAAAAATATAAATGATGATTTAATGACGATGATTGTATTTCCTGCTGTGGAGTTTGTAGTTCCTTATCCGGTATTAAATCTTTTTGTTTTAATTATTAGAGAATTTTGGCTAATTCAAATTGTTTGATTTTCTTATCTCTGTAATTTATCTTTATCTTTTTTCCTGATTAATTAAAGATTTATCTCTCCATAAAAAAATTGTTTGATTGTTAAGATCACTTGTTATTGTTCTATTACAGATAAGACTTCGGATAGGGATGGCATGGCCGGAGGAAATAGATCAAGCTGTTGGTTCAACCTGGTACTTGAAATGGCAATCTGAGGCAGAAATGAGTTTTAAATCCAGAAAAACAGATGGCTTTCAGTGGTTTTTTTGGTTTATCATCAGAACTGTTATCTATGGTTATATTTTGTTTCATATCTTCCGCTTTATGAAAAGAAAAGTCCCAAGACTTTTGGGTTATGGACCAATTCGTAGGGATCCAAATTTGCGAAAGTTGCAGAGAGTGGTAACTTACCCCTCTCTCTCTCTCTCTTTTTATTAAAACACCTCATAAGGCTATTTAATTGATAAATGAAAGAAGAAATGAAAATGAAGTACAATATAAGAATGACATAACAAACCAAAAGCCACAAAAACTAGGTATACCGTATACCCCATAGCCAAAAAGAACCTACACTGTCACCTAATTACAAGTATGCGAGCCATCTATTAATAATTTGACCTAACGAATAATTACAAAAGTCTTTGGAAGTAGACACCCAAAAAAAAACATTTATGTGTGCCAACTCCCAAACAAGTTCCCAAGATCTAACTTCATCCCAAAAAATTCTTATGTTCCTTTCAAGCCAAATACCCCATGCAAAATTCCCTTTAACATTAAAAAGGGGGAGGATGATCAATTCTTTTAAAGATTGGCGAAAAGAATTATTTTTCACCCAAGATAATCTAAAGGTTTGGAAGAGCCTTTGCCAAATGAGTCTCGAAAACTTGCACTTCCACATGATATGATTTAGATCTCCTGAATCAAGGTTGCAGAGACTACACCAATGGGGGTTTAGGATGAAGAGAGAAGATCGCTGAAGAAACTCAAAGGAATTCATCTTATCCAGTGCCATAGACCAAATGAAAAATTTGACTTTGTTCGGGATGTTCACCTTCCAAAGTTTAGAAAAGAAAAGTGGTGAAGAACACGAATGGGTGGGGATTGCTAAACTCAAAGATTCTTTTTGATGGAAGCACTAATAATCTTGACATGGTGCTGCAGCTAATATAAAGGACTATTTACTTTATAGACTATCAGACTATTTACTTTATATATGATGCATATGATATTGACATGGTGCTGCAGCTAATATAAAGGAATGTAAAATTCTTTTGTTGTTACTCAGCATGAATGGTGCCAAGTTATCTCATTGCCACTGTCATCTTCATGGCAAATGATGAGCTTTTTTTTTGGTTATAAACAAAGCTTTTCATTGATGTATGAAAGTGCCAAAAATCCCCAAAGAAATTACAAAAATGCCTTCCAATTGGAGGCAATAATAGAAGAAGGATTTTTGTGGACTCTTGTAAGTCTTGGGATATCATTTGGGAGTCTAGTGATCTTAATGCCTCCTTTTGGATTGCAAAACAGGTATTTTCATTGAGTGTGATGAAACAACGAAAGACTACCAATGAATTACAAAAATACATTCAATTGCTAGTGACTATGGAAGGAGTATAATTATTAAACTTGCTTTGGATTTAGAGCTCCAAAGAGAAACCTACAAAACAATAGAATTCCAAACATCCTCATTCCTTTAGCTCTTCCATAAAATTTCTACCATTTCTTGAGAGCTAAATATTCCAAATGATGGATCTAATGACATTTGACCGGAAGACCTTCACCTCCTTTTTAAGTGAAATATGAAGGACAAACTAAAGAACCCCAGTTGGATCAATTCAAGCAAAATCTCTCGAATTCCAAATTTGGAAAAGCCTCCACCAAATTCGAATTGAGATGGAAAATGAAAAAACATATCATTAGTGCTCTCATTTTTTTGATGAAATGAGTTGACATGCCAAGAAGAATCGATGTGGCTGGTAGAGCCATACTGAGATTGGGCACAACATCGGTGAAATCAACTTTCTGTGGGATAGCCCAATTGATTTCAAAGTTAAATCAAAGGGCCCAAGAAGCAAGCAAGAACTCGCAAGAATCACTCAAGAACCCTCAGGTGGTAGATTCCATTCAAAAACCACGAGTAACAAACTTTGTTCAACAACCACAAGCACAAGCAACTGATTTCATTTGACAATCGAGATCAAGAAATTTTGTTCAAAAACCGTAATGACCGGACTGTACACAACAACCGTGGTTGGCTGCTTTTGTCCAACAACTTTGAGCAGTGGTGGTCGCTCCACAACCAGAGATTTATGAGCGAATTGAGTCACAATCATAGACATGGGTGACACACATGACTACTTTAATCCAAAATTATAGTTCCAATTTTTAGGTTACTGTCTATATCTTGGGCCCACAACTATATAGATTTGTGTATTATAGTCCTGATTTATTGGAGTTTACTTGATGCATGCAAATGACACAGAATGTTTGATGATGTGTTATGTGATTAACCTTCTTAGTTGCATCAGGTCAAGGATCCTTGAGGTACTCTTTCTTCATAGTCTTTTTTCAATGCTCTTTTGCATCTTCCCCCTTGCTCTTCTTTTTTCCATAATTTTTTATGACTCAGAGGTATCCCTATTTTTTTTTTTGGATAAGAGACATTTCATTGATAAATGAAAAGGAATAACAAAAACAAAGGCACCCTAAGGATTACAAAAAATTCCTCCACTTGGGGGCTATAATCGAAGGCGAGTAATTACAAAAAGCCTTATGCTTAGAAGACCATAAAGAGCTAAACCTAATAATCTGATCCCACAAAAAATGAACCTCCAAAAAAACACCATTGAACATTCTATTGTTCCTTTCCCACCAAATCAGCCAAATAAGAGCACGAACAGCGTTGCGCCAAAGGACACGGGCTTTCTTCTTAAAATTAACACCACACAGTAAGCCATGAAGGAAATCCAAAAACCTCAAAGGAGGGGGGCCATGAAGATTGAACAGATTAAACACCTTCCCCCAAAAGAGTTAGAGAAAGGGCAAGTCCAAAACAAATGGCTGGGATCTTCTGCATTAGCATGGCACAACAAACAACAATTGGGGCTCAACGCCATGAGAGGAAACCTTCGTTGAAGCTTGTCATTAGTATTAAGCCCTCCAAGAAACCCCGTCCAAAGAAGAACCTTAACTTTTTGGGATATACATCCTTCCAAATAGCCTGGATAATATCCGGGGGAGAGAGGGGGGTTCACAAAGAGAGATTTATAAGCATACTTGCAAGAGAAGCTAGACCCTCCTCCTCCGGTCCATATCCTGCAATCCTGCTCACTCCTTGGGCTGAGATCTTTAATGACATCCATCAGGTTGACAAATGTCTCCACTTCCTGATCTTTGAGGTTTCTTCTTAATCTGATACTCCAAGAGGAAGTATTAGTATCCCAAAGATTAGAAATCATAGCAGAAGGGGAAGTGGAGAGGTTGAAAATGGTTGGAAAAGACGTGGCCAGAGAACAAGTCAGAGAAGTCCAACAATCAAACCAAAACCTGATTTTCCGACCATTTCCCATTGAAATTTAGAACTTCCAAAACTTGACATAGCACCCTACACCTCTATCTCTCGTAAATGGCCTTTCCAGGAAACAACTATCTTCCACCTCCATAGGAGACCAATCTAAACCAGCATGAAGAAATCTAGGCCCTGGCTCTTTAGAGTAGAGCGCAATAAAGAAGGAATAAATTTCGGACTCTATCTCAGCATCACAGAACAAACTAATCCCCTGAGAAGACAAAATTTCAGAAATAAGAGCTTTCTTCCTTCTCCCATTCAAGAAACGATGGAAGAAATCTGTATTTTCGTCCCTTTCCTTCATCCATTGATGCTTAAACTTCTGCCACCAAAAGATACTCTCTTTGAAAGTAACGTCGATCAGAGCTAAACGAGCTTGAGACCTTTCCTCACATTGCTGAGGCGAAAGCCCAACCAATTCATCATAACTATCCCAAGATTTAATTTGAGAGATAAGGCTTTGCTTTTGAGAAGTAATATTACCAAACGTCTCTGTATTCCATTTACGAAGCTGAGCTTTGAGAAGCTTTAATCTAGAAAGAAAAGAGTAAGCAGGCCACCCTGGAATGCTGAAAGACTACCACCACCTGGTAACTGAAACCATAAAGTCCGGATGAGACATCAACATATTTTCAAAACGAAACGGGGACGACCCCCAATTAAACCCCCCAGACTTGAGCAAAATCGGAAAATGATCAGAAGCCACTCTTTCCAACCTCACCACCCTAGCCTCTGCAAACATCTCCAGCCAAGAAGAATTCACCAAAAATCTATCAATCCGGGAATGGGATCCAGAATCATTCTTCCTTGACCAAGTGAACAGGCCATTAGACATGGGAAGATCAATCAAAGAAAATTGATGAATAAAGGTGTTAAACCTTCTCATGCTCTTAGTCAAACCTCTGGCAGGAGAAGACTCCTAAGCCCATCTACAAACGTTGAAATCACCACCCAGAATCCAAGGGCCCTCATAAAGCCCCCCCAAAACATTAAGCTCCTCCCAAAACTGCTTTCTTTCTCGGTAAACAGAAGGACTGTAGATACCACTAAGCTAGAAGTTAGAGGAATCAGAGGCAGCAAAAAGCACATAAAGAGAAAAGGCCCCTAAAAAGACTTCAAGCACCTTGAAAGCTGGGTCATACCACATAATCAAAATACCCCCTGATCTACCTAACGCTTCAAGAAAGCACCAACCTTGGTCCCTAGAGTTCCAAAGGGACTTTACCAAAGAGTTATCTAGAGACTGAAGCTTTGTCTCCTGTAAAATAACAATATCCGGGCGATGAAAAAGAATGAGATCCTTAATAACACTCCGTTTCTCTGGAGCCCCCAAACCACGAACATTCCAGCTAATGACTAACATCAACAACACTTTTACCCCGTTTTCCTTCTATTCATGCTCTTGTCGTAATTGATAGAAGATTCAAGATTTTTAACTTCCCTTTGACTAGACGGTTTCCTACTCGACTCCCCCGTTCTCCTACCCCTTTTCGCTACCTTCGGAATGATTTGCATGCAAGTGGAATCTAGCCAGGCTCCCAGCTTCATTTTGTTTTCTCCCTTACTGTTACAAATTTCTCCAAAAAAAGTAATATATAAATCTTCTTCCTCCTCTGTCTCATCCATAGAACACCCCTTTTTTGACTGGTCTTGAGCTGTAGGGTTGTTATCTTCGATGGCTAACGGCTTCGCAAAGATTAGGTCGTCACCCCCGAACTCCACCATCTCATTCGCTTTCTCAGAAACACCAATATGGCCTTCAATCAGAGAGTCCATCATTGCCTCATCTTGAGAGAGAACCACCGCCTCACTAGGCAAGCTTGAATAGAAATCGTCTGAATCCATCTCCCCCTGCCCTTCTTCTACTCGCGATGAAAGTTTTTGCGAAAGAGAGATTGTACGTTTACAGAAAGGATGAGTTAAATCAGGGATAATAGGCTGCCGCTTCAGATAATTACTAGTAGAAGGCTCTAGTGTCATTTGGCCTTTACTGGTCTCTGAACCCTTATTCAAAATACCTTTTGGGCCATAATTAGGCCTTAAACTAAGAGGCCCATTTGGAGAAGCCTCTAAGGGATTATGGTGGGCAGACCTAGTCCCAATGTTAGCACTAAGGTTGAAAATGTCAATGTCGATATCGATGTCGACATCTCAATTTTAAGGAGATGTCGGTTGTCGATGTCGATGTCGACGGATATTCCGGAAAAATCACGGATATCACGGATAATTATAGAAATAGTTTGAATTTGTGGATGAAACTTTTATTAGAGCTTGATTAAACATTAAACCATCATTCTAAGTAGTTATATAAATAAAATACACACATATATGGACATTAGTGGTACAAACTATCAAAATTTAGGCACAAAATAATATTTTTTATAAAAGATAGAGTCATTAATATGGTTACAAAGAAGAACAACCAACAATTACATAACAAGAAGGTCTAATAATGGCAAGATGTTCTCGGGTTGTTGATTGGCCTTAATAATATTAATTTTCTAATTAATTTTTTTTTTATGTCGATAAAGATTTATAAAATTTATTAAGTAATATAAAAAAACTCACTTATTTAAATAGTAAAATATTATAATTTCAAATTTAGAAAAGTTATCTCTATAAAAAACTTACAAGTAAACAACCCTCTTAACTTCTCAGTCCCAAATAAAAGCCCAACCCAAACCCTAGGTCATTCAATACCACATATATAAACAAAAAAAACCGTACTTTCAGTCTCTCCCCTCTTAGCCGCCTCCTCTCTCTCTCCCCTAACTTTTTTTTTTCTTTTTTCCATTTCTGTTTTTGTTTAAATTGATAATAAGCTGCTGCAAGGTTCATCGGCGACATTTGGCCGATTCCGGTGACTTTCCGGAAGAACGACTCTTCCCCCCTTATTGGCATCGAAGGTTCCATTTTTCCGATATGTCGGCGACATTGCCGACATTTTAAACCTCGGTTAGCACATAAGTTTTAGGCCATTTTTATAAACTTCTTCACTTTCTTCACACGAGGCTACCCTCAAGACTTCCAGGCCCACTGATCTTTTTTTTGCTGTGCCACAACCGACTGAGGAGGTATCCTTTCTCTAAGCTCCACCACATCCTTAGAGGTAAGGTTTTTGGGAAGCGAAAGATTAGAATAATTTCCAGCGCCTCCTTCTTACAGCCTCTGTCTTCATCGAGAAGCGCTCCAGTACAGCCTCTGACCTGCTAGATAGGAATTTTCGGGTTTTGAACCAGATGAAAAAGCATTCACCGGAGAATGAGCTTTGGATGCCGGAGATGAGTTCTTCGTCGCTTTCTTCTTCTTAACCTGCACCCACCCTTCCTCTTCCTCTTTAAGATTCATCAATAAAGCTTCCTTCGCCTCTGTAGACAAACAACCATGAATCTTATCTACTGCCTTTAACAGAAGATTGGTCGAAAAGTGAGTAACAATCTGAGTTGTGAAGGCAAGCCCCTTTCCATCTACGATCACTACTTCCGCTCCGCTGGAACGAAACCAGTGAAATTCTCCTTCACCTTGATACATGCTTCCATTGTTTCTCTAAACATAGACGTTTTCGGGGAGACTTCCACAAAACCCCCACAAGCATCACCTATAATCTTCATGGAATCCTAGTTCCATAGATGAAGAGGAATATTTCTGATTTTTAACCATCCTCCAAAAGAAGGAGCCACATCCATTCTCGCATGTAGGGAAGGGTTCCAGATCTCGAAACACAAGAGTTCCAGCCTTCTTGAGAAGTCAAAGCAAAGCCCTATTTGGTTGAAACGAGCAAATCGAGCAAAATGAGCTACACTCCTCTTGAAGCGCTATCAAAATATCGACCCAGTTCTGATGGAAGAACCTTCTAGTAACTACAATTTTTTTTCCCATTCAATCTTCTCAAAAGAAATAACATTAGGAGTTGTTGAAGCCTCATTTAATTTACCAGGTGCATTTAAAGCAGACTTTAACCCAGCATTAACTTCATCATTAAAATCTTCACTTCTCTCGCAATTAACATCTGCTAGTAGCCCTTTTCCAAGGCAATACTCTATAGAATGCCTAGCCACTTCAGCATAAGAAGTCTCTAGATTCATCCTCTTGTAATCAGAGAACGACTTCTACTTTTCTCGCCTCCCTGGATAGTCTTCAATCAGGTTCTTAAATAATATCCATCCCTCTCTCCTAACACCTTCAGGGATCATAATGCTGCTTTTATTTCTGTTGCTATCTAGTTTGAAAACTTCAGCTACATTACCCCCTCCTATTAGAAGTTCTCTCCACCCACAATGTATAGTCGTCACATCTTGTCTCTTTAAAAAACTAAAAGAGTAGCTGCGCACTCCACCAACTCCTGGAAGCTTTCCCAAAGCCAAAACAAAGAGACAAACTGAATAGAGAAAGAGAAAGTTCCTTTGTTACTCGACTCCTTAATTCTGACCCTTGATCCTCTGTACTTTTTATCAAACTCTAGGTGATAAACCTTGCTCTCTATATGAATTGATCTTCGCGTATAATCCCACCCCATAGCTAAAGCCTTGAACAGGTATCTAGTCCGAAGGTGGAACACTTTTCCAATTGACAAAACTTTTGAGATCTCCATGGTTGTGGTTTAGGCAAGAAAGAAAGGATTAGTAAGAGGGTAATACGAAAGTTTAATATCGTGGATAATGGGATACTTCGCCTCCGTAGAAGGAGGGAAGAGGGAGGCTAGCCACAGCCGGTGTGAAAGACATCGGAGAGCACAAGAGAAGGGTAAGAATTTGACTGCTTAGGGACTCGTGTCTGAGAGAGTTTGAGGTAGGTTTGACTCAGAGGTATCCCTATTAAGATTCAATTTTTTCTTCGGTTGGTTGCTTTGGAAAACATTAATACTTCATGTCTTGCAGAAAAAGAGAAAAAGAGAAAAAGAAAAAGAAACCATATTGGTCAATCTCTCCTTCTCGGTGTTATCTTTGTTAAAAGGAAAACAAATCGGTTCACATTTGTTCATTTATTGTGATTTTTCTAAAAAATTATGGGCTAAAAATCTTTTTCATTTTGGTATTGGTTGGGTCGTAACTTTGAAGGATATTATCTCTTTATTCTTGTTGGATCCTTTTGGTAAAGATGTGAAACGAAATTATAGTTTTTGGATTTATGCATTGGCACCATTTGGTTTTTAAGCTTATTTTTTTTTTGTTTATCTTCACTTGTACTGATGAATTCTTCTTCTTTGTTCTTTTATTTTTCTTCACATTAATAACATTGTTGTGAATTCATTAAAAAAATATAGTTGCATAGTAGTATGTACTTAATGATGCCTTTTCTACTATTTTCTTTCGAGTCACTACATGATAAAATTCCTCTCTGGAATTTTGATTCTTAGAGTTCTAATTTTGTGTTTATCTTGCAGAAATCATATCTGAATTATAGGAAGAGGAAAATAAAAAATAAGAAACGGGCTGGTGTTGACCCAATTACACGTGCATTTGATAGAATGAAGGTTCTAAACAATGCTAATTTTTTCTTCTGTTTTTTTGCAATCAAAACTTGCCGAAATATATCTTATGATCCATGGTGGCTTGCAGAGGGTGAAACTTCCACCAATACCTTTGAAGGACTTTGCTAGTATTGAGTCTATGAGAGAAGAAATCAATGAAGTTGTGGCATTTCTTCAAAATCCTCGTGCTTTTCAAGAAATGGGTGCACGCGCACCTCGGGTATGTATCACTGATATTACAAACTTATGCAGTCGCTTCAAATTTCTTTGTTGTGCCTGACTTATTGCTTATATTTACAAGGAAATGATAGATAGAATGTAATAGGGAGAAAGATCTATTCAATGGGTGAATTATTCGAAGCAAAAATAACATTGTTTGAGACGTGTGACAAATGGTGGTGTTTAAAAATGATGATAAAGTGTCTGGCAATGTTTTTTTGATAGAAAGTTTAAAGTAAGTACAAATACATGAGGATGGGGAATCCTCAAAAACATAAAGAAGCTAAAAATAAAGACTAAAGAAAAGAATTCCATTTCTATGCATCTTTATCACTTCTATATCATGAAATTCTCTCTGTTTTGGATAACGCACCTTTTTACATTTTGGAGCTGCTGCAATATTTGCTGAGACAATTCTTATAACCTTTGATGGTTTGGGGAGCTTCTGATATTTATTTATGCTCGTCTGCAGGGAGTGCTAATTGTTGGTGAGAGAGGAACTGGAAAGACATCTCTTGCACTGGCCATAGCTGCAGAAGCAAAAGTACCAGTTGTTACAGTTGAAGCCCAAGAACTAGAGCCTGGATTATGGGTTGGCCAAAGTGCTTCCAATGTTCGGGAACTATTTCAAACTGCAAGAGATTTGGTTGTTCTTTTGAGCCTTACTATTGATACACGTAACCTATATAACATATCTTCATGTGCATTGCAGCTCTATCTTTCTCTTATTAAGAAGCAATTACCTTAGTAAATAAAATGTACAAAAGGTAGGTGAAAACCACCTCCAAGCCAAGGAGGTATATAATCGATATTGAATCAGATAAATAGAATAGAAGAAATAGAGTTATCATAAAAGAGCTAGACTAAGGCACCTATAGAAATTAAAATGAAAAAAAAGAGGAAAATAATGATCTCTCAAACTTGTTCAAAATTGCTCAAACTATGAAATAATCTACTATCTTGCAATCCAAATTTTTCATTGGATCATGCAAACAACTCCTATGCATATATGTAATTAGGTGGCGGCCTAGGTTTATTGTGTTGATTTTGTCTTTTTGTGAGACATTGTCCTTTTTACTTTTCTTGTTTTATCTTTCATTATATCAATAAAATGGGCTTTTGAGCCTTCTTTAAAAAATAAAATTGCAAACAACTCCTATGCAGACGACTACTGTAGCCTTATCTTTGAATTGTTGGCTAGATAAGTCTGAAACACAAAATCCTTGATACTCATGGGAACCACCACCCAGAAACTGAAGCTCTCGAACAGTCACCTCCAAGAATTAATAATTGAAGAGCAATAGAAAATAAGTGATCCAAATCTTTGCACGCCTATATGGCAACAACATCTCTACTAGTATTTCTTTTTTGATCTTGTTATTGCTGCTAACAGTAACATCACCAAGGCCAAGTGTCCAGACGAACACCTGCATTTCTTTGGAATTCTAGATTTTCATGTAAACTTGAAAAGAGACTGCTAAAGCTTAGTATCAACCCAATCATTCTCCTGTCTTTCAGATATATCCTTTATGGTAGACATATTAATAGATATGAAAGAATCAGAGGATGTAGACATAGTAATAGATATCCCTGATGGTAATACTTAACTCAACCCAATCATTCTCCTCTGTCATTCAGATATATCCTAAACTTTGGAGTCCAACTACCATTAGCCTCATGCCATTCATGATTGATGGTAAAATATTTGCTATTGGTGAGGTTATATATATATATATATATATATATTTTGATATAAGGTTAGGAAACAAGAAATAATAAATCAAAGAGAAGGTTAGGAAACAAGAAATAATAAATCAGTTGTACAACATTGATATGGAGGAAAGAGGCCAATTAAGTGAATTGTTGAGAAATGAGAGGCTTAGTTTGAAGGGAAAATTGAAGTTGGCCATTAGAAGAGAAGAAACGTATTGGAGACAAAAGGCCAAGGTCATGTGAGTTAGAGAGGCTGATTGTAGTACGCCCATTTTCTTTTGTTTAAGGATTGGATTGAAAGCTAGTAAGTAATTTGGAAAGGGAGAATTTGGAACAACCCTTTACCGATGGTTGGATAGGAGGTTGCTCACTTAGGAATGCTTGTGGTGCCGAGGGGTGGTGTTGAGCCATCACCTCCCCCCTTACATGCTAAGACATTTGGTCTGATAGGCTTGAATGTGCAAAATGATGAGAAGTCACTTGCCTTTGCTGTGACCACATGAGAATTCTGATTGGAACGAAACTTGACATGCTTTCGTTTGGCATATAGGGCTACTCAAACACCTTTTTGCTCGCGCCAAACTCACACCCAATCTCAGGGCTCCTTCACAGCCCTATATCATGGCATCCTTTTGTCTTGTACGCTCCATATTTTTGGGCTTAGCTTACATACCATCCTCTTTGGTTGCATTAGGGCACAACTCAAGCCCTCAGGCTTTACGGGCTTCATACACATTGCCATTGCTCGACTGCTTGTTGCATTGGTGTACAATCCAATTTCTTTAGTTAGATTGTGACACTTGACGTATTGAAGAGTCAAGATGGCATAACTAGCCATTCAAACAATATCTTGTTCATTTTTGAATTGTGTCTTCCATTCATAGCCTTCTTGTACACGTATATTTGATGGTATCAACTTTGAGAGCAAAAATAAGCCGTAAAGTTGGTCCAATATGTTTGAAAGATGAGGGATTGGAAATCAATTTTTAAGTACGACCTTTTCCCTATTACACAACTATCAAATTCTCTGGCAACCAACTTTCTCAAGAGTTTAAAATGTATGATTCAAGAACATAAGCTTGAACGTATGTGGCCTTTTTCTAAAGATCGTAGTAACTCATGAAAAAGGACATGTTCTTGTGGACTCATTGGGTAACTAGGCATATTAGGTAAATGGGATCTTGGATCAAGATTGATATGGTGCTTTACATCTTGTAAGGAGGTATTGCTCTTAATAGTTGATGTTTGTTGTGTTGAACAGATTGTTAATGTCTTCATATTTTTATTTATTTATTTACTTTTTTGTGCATAAAGCACATGTTTGACGGTTGAGGTGACAATTCAGCATTTGAGTTTGCATTCTATTAATCATGTTATGTTTTATTAGGAGAGACCAAATATAGATATGAATTGTTATGTAATGTTTTAAAGTTACTCCTGGTGGCAAAAAAGTTCTCTCAGACACATTTCCCAAGGTATCCTTTCTTTGAAGCCTTCCAATGTCTTTCACACCGAGGAGGGTTGCCCCACCTGTTTCTCCACCTACTTTGACGGCGAAACCCCCTGAAATTTTTCCCCTCGCCTTTCTTTCTCTCCCTTTTCCCTGCCCTCTTTTCCTCCCCTTGTTTTAGTCATGCTGGTGTGCCCTAAATAGCTTTGTGAGTGAGCCTTAATGGCGTTTTATGTAGAAAGTAGTTGTAGGATAGATAATAAATTATTTTTCCTTGGCCCTGACAAAACGATTAAGAAAGGGAAAGATCTTTTAAGAGAGAAAAATAGGGATAACTGGTATGCCTTATCCTTGGAGCTTCAAATGGTGGTGTGGATTAGAGATGCTATGGATATGTTAGCACATAGACCAATGCAGTGTGAGTGTGAGAATGGCACTTGCTGGGTTCAGAAAGTTACAAATAGGAGGGGTATGTTTGCTGATATTTCTAAGGTGTCTAAGAATGGTGAAAAATCCAATTTGTCCGTACCAGCTGGAGTTAATAGAGATGGTTGGAGAACTTTTGTTAACTCAATTGATGGGAAGTTTGAGGAACCAGAGGTGGCTAGAAGACCTGTAGCGAGGCAAGCATTTGTTAAAGTTTCCACCTCTTTTGGTGAGGCTGTGAAAAGGAAAAAGCCAACTCAAATGAGGAAGGAGCATTGTATAGAGGTTCCTAAAATTATTAAGCCTGATCTTGTTGAATCCGATAGTATTGCCCCCTTATATCTCTTGGACAGAGTGGTGGTCACTAGAAGGTGTTTTCATGATGAATGGGGGAAGATTTTATTCAATATTAGGAAGTGCACAGGGCTTGAAAAGTTTGAGATAAATCCCTTTCACCCTGATAAAGCCCTAATGAAGGTGTAGCTGCTAACTTGTGTTTTAATAGGCTTTGGAGTACCTTCGAAGGAGTTACTCTGAAGTTTGAGGTGTGAGATAATTTTAAACATAACATGATGTATTTATTGCCCTGTTATGGTGGGTGGTTAAGAGTCAGAAATATTCCTCTAATCCATTGGGGGAGTTGTCTTTAAGGTGATAGGTGACTTATGTGGAGGTTACATTAAATGCTCTAAGAATACACTAAATAGAATTGGGTGTTTTTAAGCTGTTATTAAGATCCAACCTAATTCATGTGGCTTTATACCTGCTAAAATTGAGGATAAAAACTCAGAGAGGCTTAGTTTTATGGCATCTATTGTAGCTTTTCAAGATTGGAGATTGTTGGAAAAGCTTATGCCGGTGAGACATGGCTTTTCTCATCGGAAAAAGGACTACCAGGGTTGGTGGAGAGGGAAGCACTGATGGTTTTTACACAATGGATACTTTGAGAGATGGTTGGAAATCTGGTGGGTCTGGAAATCTTGGCATTTTCAAGGAAAACACTATTCCCCAACAGTGCATCAGTGCACTGACACAAGTCGCTGGTCCAGTCTACAGTATCCCTCTGCAGAACAGCTTTAACCGGCTTTTTCTTGGGAAAGAGAGCTCTTTTTAGCATGGGACTAAAATTGGGGATAATATTTATTATTATAATGCCGCTGAAGATGAGTTAATGAAAGAGAAAGGTAAAACTCCTAAGGTGGGCCCTAATTCTGTCAGAAAGTCAAATCAAACAAAAGTAAAGAGGCTGCTGCAGAAAATGTCCGGAGGAAAGTAGAGAGAAAAAAGGAAAAAACTCTACAATGGCTTGGTTGAAGAGAATGCTTCTATCTCCCACCAGATAACTTTTCTCCTAGAGTTCTGTTTAGAAATGGTGAAATCAAACACACCATCGAGATGCCTACCACTAGGGTTACTGACTCAGAGCCTGAGTTTTACGACTCAAGCCCTTTATGTATGTGATGATGGGGATGAAAGCTGTGATTTCTTGGGATATCCTCCGGTTGAAGATGTCCTTGAATCTCTTTTCAAAAGCAAGGAGTTTGATGATGAGAATACAGAGGATGGCAGTGCTGTTTCCTCTCCTTCACCTTCAGATATCAAGATCGACATGGTTGGAGGGGCTTGCCAAAACCCAATTCTGGATATTGTCTTGGCCCCCGAGACTCAGGAAGCACTCCAATTGATCCCCCCTTCCTTTGATAGAAGAAGTGGTATGCCCGAAGCTGTTGGGGGAGCAGGGGTCTTTTATCATTTTCAAAGACATTTGGGGGGGAGAAAAGAATGCCTTTGGAAGCTTGGCTCATAATGAAGCTTCGATTATTCCACTAAAAAAGAAGTCCAAGTCTTCTAATCAGCTTTTTGATCCTTACCTAGGATCACCTATGGAAGGGTCTCTGGATGAACGTGAAGCTGAAGGGACTTTTGTTGAGTTTGTGTGTAGTAGGGGGTTAAGAAGATTAAAATTATCTGATTGGCTTAGAAACATTAATGCTTCCGTAATGCCAATCTAGAAGACTCTCTCTTCTCAGGCTTCCAAAACTTCTTCTAAAGCTAGCAAAAGGAAAAAGGAGATTGAAAGGCTTAAAAGCTCAGTTAACTATGAGAAACCTAAGGATTGCACCTTGCTTTCTCCAAAGGGTATTCATAGTTGTTGATGAAGATTTTCAACTGGAATGTTAGAGGCCTCGGGGCAAGGTCTAAAAGAAGCCTCATTCGAGACATGATTCGTAGTCACGATCCAGATTTTGTCAACCTTCAAGAAACCAAGCTTGCTAAGTTGGACAGAAGTGTTATAAAGTCTATTTGGAGTAACAGTTATGTAGGTTGGGTGGCTCTTGATGCTGTTGGCACTAAGGGAGGTATTCTTATTATGTGGTCTGACACTACTTGTTCTATTAGCGAAGCGCATGAAGGGGTCTACTCTCTAACATCAAAGTATCTCTCCATGATAATACTTCTTTCTGGCTAACTGGAGTTTATGGCTCGAACCATAAAAGAGATAGGGAGGATTTCTGGTTGGAGTTGGCAGCCTTGGGTGGTCTTTGCACAGGGGAGTGGGTGCTAGTTGGTGATTTCAATGTTACTAGAAGATTGTCGGAAAAGTCTACGGGTGTTAGGTTAACTAGAAGCATGCGAGACTTTAATAAGACTGTTGAAGAACTCAGTTTAGAGGACCTCCCCATGAGAAATGGAAGATTCACTTGGTCTAATTTTAGAGAAGCTCCAGTGGATACTCGTATTGATAGAGCTCTTGTTAGTAAAGAATGGGTGAGTCACTTCCCTGATGTGAGACTTGAAAGGCTGAAAAGACCTACCTCCAATCACTTTCCCCTCATCATCCATACGTGTAATTTCACTTGGGGACCATCTCCCTTTAGATTTGAAAATATGTGGTTTGATCATAAGCTTTTCAAAGGGGTAGTTGAGCAGTGGTGGAGCTCTTTTTCTTCTTCTCAATGGGCTGGGTCATTCTATCATGTGCAAGCTTAAATTGTTAGAGGAAAAGCTCAAGATCTGGAATAAGGAAGGTTTTTGGGAATATTTTTTCTCAAAAAGGAGCTTTGCTGAAGGATATTCAGGCTCTAGATGACATGGATGAAAATGGGTCTTTAAATCAATCACAAAGGAAGGAAAGATTCAAGTTGAGGAGTGCTTTGGTGGACTTGGTGGTGACTGAAAACACCTACTGGCAGCAAAGATGTAAGAGTGAATGGTTGAAAGGGGGAGATGAGAATTCTAAATTTTTCCACAATATTGTCAAGGGAAGAAGAAAGAAGAATTTCATCAACCAAGTGATGGATCATTCGGGGAGACTTCTGGTGAATGATTGTGCTGTTTAAGAGGAGTTCATAGGCTTTTTTTGTGAGTTATTTACTAAAAAAAGTGGTACTAGGTTCCTTTGGGAGGTTCATGATTGGGAGCCTATTTCTATGGAAGACAATGCTAGTTTATTAATGCCTTTTACACAGGAAGAGATTTTTAAAACCATTTCTGAGTTAGGCACCAACAAAATCCTGGGACCGGATGGGTTCACTGTGGAATTCTTTAAAAATACTTGGAACATTATCAAAGGGGATATCTTAATGATGTTCCAAAAGTTTTTTGAGAATGGAATTGTTAATGCTAGCGTTAATGGAACTTACATCACTCTCATCCCAAAAAAAATTGATGTTCTTGCTGTCTAAGACTTTCGACCCATATGCCTCACAACTTGCCTTTATAAGATATTGGCTAAGGTGCTTGCTGCCAGGTTGTTGAAAGTGCTTCCGAATACTATTTCTATTTACCAAAACGCTTTCATTGGTGGTATACAAATCATAGCCTCCATTTTAGTGGCTAATGAATTGGTGGAGAATTGTAGTAGAAGTAAAGAGGAAGGGGTGGTTATTAAACTTGATTTAGAGAAAGCCTAGGATTGTGTTGATTGGAACTTCTTGCAGCAAATACTTAGGAAGAAGGGTTCTCCTCTAGATGGTGCTTGTGGATGAAAGCTTGTCTTAAAAGTGCCAGTTTTTCTGTCCTCATTAATGGCAAGGCCAAGGGCAAGTTCAAAGCTTCTAGAGGCATTAGACAAGGGGATCCTCTCTCCCACTTTCTATTTCTCTTGGTGGCTGACTCCTTTAGTAGGCTCCTTTTGAATCTTCAATCTCAGAATACGATCAAGGGTTTTAGAGTTGGCAATTTGAATGTTACATACTTGCAATTTGCGGATGATACTCTCCTTTTCTCGCAGTTCAACATGACTATTTTAGACAATCTTGCTCAAGTTGTGGAGTTGTTTCAACTTGGCTCGGGGGTATCAGTGAATCGCCTCAAATCCTCGGTGGTAGGGGTGAATTTAAGGTCACAGGATACTTTTATAGCTGCTGCCTACTTAATTTTATGGTGAGTTCTCTCCCCATGAGTTATTTAGGTCTTCCTTTGGGAGGCAATCCTTCTTTCAAATCGTGTTGGGATCCCGTGGAAGCTAAGATTGAGAATAGAGTGTTGAAATGGAAGAAGCTTTATATATCAAGAGGTGGAAGATTGACTATACTGTCACTCAATTTTAAGTAGCTTGCCTACCTATTTCTTCTCAGTTTTCAAAGCACTTGCTAGTGTTACCAAAAGAATTGATAAAATTCTTCGAAATTTCTTTTGGGAAGGCGCGGATGGCGATGGAGGGGAGCACCTTGTGAGTTGGAGTAAAATTCCCCCTCCTTTCTCTAGAGGGGGGTTGGCTTTTGGTGGTAATAACAAGAAGAATGATGCCTTGTTACTCAAGTGGCTATGGCGGTTTCCCAATGATTCGCTCTATGGCATAAGGTGATCTCCGGGATTCATGGTCTCAATGTTGGGGGATGGTGTTCCAATCTCAACCGGAAGTGTATCAAAAGAAGCCCTTGGAAGCATATTTTTAAGTTCAAGCATCTTATGGATTCTAATAGCACTTTTATGGTGGGCAATGGGTGCAAAATTCTGTTTTGGGAGCATGTTTGGTTAGGGGAGGCGACTCTAGCTTCTCAATTCCCTTTGTTGTACTCCATTGCTGTTAAGAAGGCTCTTCCAATTAGTAATTTCTGGAATGAGGAGTTTAACTCTTGGACTATTGATTTTAGAAGAAACCTCAATGATCGGGAGGTTGATGATTGGTGTGCTATGTTGTCTCTCTTAGAGCCCATTTCCATTAATGATCTTGAGGATAAGCGAGTGTGGCTGCCGAATAGAAGCTTGGGTTTCTATTGGAAATCAGCCCTTAGCATCCTTTGGGCTAATGAGGGCCTTAGTACTGATCCTCACCGTTCACTCATCTGGAAAGGGATCTTCCCAAAAAAAAATCAAGGTGTTCTTGTGGATGTTACTTAATGGTGGGCTTAATTCTAATAAAAAATGTCAGTCTAGAAAGTCGTGGATTTCCCTTTAGCCTCAATGGTGCAGTTTGTGTCAATGCAACTCGGAGTCCACAGGACACATCTTGTTTGACTGCATTTTCTCTCAAGCTTTATGGTTTCGGCTTTTCAACATTTTTAATATGAATTGGGTCAGTCACAAAGATCCTAGCTCCAATGTGTTAGCTTTGCCGGGAGGTTCTATGTTGAAAGGAAAGAAAAAATTCTTTGGGACAATGATACTAGAGCAATCCTCTGGAATACGTGGATTGAACGTAATAGTAGAATTTTTAGAGACGGTAGTAAGTCGTGGGAGGTTGTTTGGGAGTCTAGTGCCCTTAATGCCTCCAAATGGAGTGCAAATTGTAAGCTTTTTTTCTATTATAGCCTCCAATTGGAAGGCTTTTTTTGTAACTTTTCCTGTCTTTTTGGGCATTTTCATACATCAATGAAAATTACAAGGTTTATTATTAAAAAAAAAAAAGATATGAATTGTTACTGTTTTTGAGAACTTTTGCCTTCCATACCGGTTGTATATCTTCTTGGATAGACCTTTTCTCCTTATGTAAAAAATTCAAGAAGAATTCTGGTGATAAAAAATCAATTAAGGTTTGACCAGTATGAGAGGGTTCTTGTTTCCAAAATCTATTGGTCTTACTACTGCTACTTGAATATTCTATTATTAATTGATGTATTCATGTGAAATGCTTGGTGTTTATTTCTTGATGTTTTATTAAACTATGTTTTTCTCTTTCAAGTTTTATAGTCTCACTTATGCATTTAATTTTACCTGATTAGAAACATATTCTGGTTGTTTTGGCTTTTATTGCTACCAAAACCTTTTAACCAGCAAGTTTATCTGTCTTATTAGTTAATTTATGATGTTTTTAGGCACCTGTGATCATATTTGTGGAGGATTTTGACCTTTTTGCTGGAGTACGTGGCAAGTTTATTCATACTAAAGAACAAGATCATGAGGCTTTCATTAACCAACTTCTTGTAGAGCTTGATGGGTAAGATTGCTATTAGGTTTTTTTGACCTGCAAATATACTAGTGGCCTTCCTCTAGAGGCCTTGATACAAAGTAAAATTTAATTTGTGAGGCTATAAACTACATATTATAATCTAATAGAAAAAAATTGTAATATAAAACAAAAGATGTAATGAGTCATTTTGAAAAAATTAGAAACACTTGTAATTTATTGAAAAAATGTCATGCACAAAAATGTGACACAATAAAAGCCCCAAACAACTAATAGTGTTAGGTCTAGTGGTGATTTAACATGGTATTTGAGCAAAAGATCTTGAGTTCAAAGTTGTGTTGTATCATTTGCTCCCATTATGTATTATTTATTCACATGTTGGGCCTTTGTTAATTACCAAGCTGCCATGTGAGGGGAAATTTTGGGAATACCTTAAAAAGATTAATTTGCCTTAATCTAGTAACATAAACTTTTGGCTCTAGTGGTGATTTAGCAATAATGTATGTTAGTGTGTATTTATGTATAATGTGCATAGCTTAAATAAAGAGGCGAGGCTTGTTAGTTAGCGCCCTACAGTTATATCATATATGTCGTTTATTATCACTTTCTAATAGTTAGGGCTCCCATGTTGGTATAAATATGTCTTTAGTGGGTGAAATAGTTGAGTTGTTCTCTCAAACCCTCTTTTACTTTTGGCTATTTTAGTGTATTTATATTTACTTTTCTTTGATTAATGATAGTTCAAACCAACCATGGGTTGGCCCAATGGCTAAGAGGTTCTCCTTCAAACCTTGAGGTCATGAGTTCAAAGTTCAAACCCATGTGTGGCCACCTACCTAGGATATTATCCTACGAGTTTCCCGACGCCAAGTGTTGTAGGGTCGTGTGGTTGTCCCGTGAGATTAGTTGAGGTGCACGTAAGTTGGCCCGGACACTCACGGATATTAAAAAAAAAAGATTAATGATAGTTCAACTTTCTTTAAATAAAAAACTTTTGGCTATTTTACTATGATTCTCCATTGAAAAATTGTTGTGAAGTTCATCACAATTTATCTTCTCTATCAGCTTACTGAGCACCTTATGTGTAGGTTTGAGAAACAAGATGGAGTAGTTTTGATGGCTACTACTCGAAATTTGAAGCAAATTGATGAGGCCTTACAACGACCTGGCCGAATGGATCGAGTATTTCATCTTCAAAGGCCAACACAGTCAGAAAGAGAGAAAATACTTCACATTGCTGCGGAAGGATCCATGGATGTGGAGCTTATTGATTTTGTAGACTGGAAAAAGGTACTTTGCTTACATTCTTTCTTTTCATCTGTTATTATTAACAACGTTTGCTGTAAAATTCAATATGAAATCAGCGAGCTTTGAGGGTAGTTGGATTGCTGATGATAAAGGTTCGAAAACAGTTTTTTTTTGTTTGAATATAATATTTGCGGTCTGTTTATAACCTTTTCCCTGAAAAAAAAGTATATTAACAAAAAGAAAGGACAGTGCAAGTCCTAGATAGGGCATCCGTTTTATTTTTTCCCCAATACTTATAGAAATAAATTATAGAGAATTTGAACATTCAAAGTGTAAGGTTTTATCGTTCAAGAGAAATTTTTGTAGATGAAATCTCAACAATTTTAAGCTAGCTAAAGAAGAGTGTTGTGTGAAATTGTGTTACGCAAGTGCACGTAGTCTAACAAGTAATAAATGATAAGTAAGATATCATTCCCACGAGGATTAGTAGATTAAGTAGGTGTTTAACAAATAATTTAAAGAAAATAAAGACAATGATAAATTTGGGGTGATATGGTTTATAAGCTAAATAATAAAATTGTGAAAATATGTAAAAACTAAGTAACTAAATTCTAAATTAAATATGGAAAATAAGTACGATGGTCTAAAGTGGCTTAAATTACCCCTAAAATATGCAAGAATATTAAAATGATTAAACTATTGTAGAGACAAACGCTGGAAAATCAAGAATCCCCCTAAAGAGCCTTAGAATTCATAATGCTGCAACATTGTTGTGGCTGTGCTAGAGCAATCTGCAATAATAAATACACTTTTTATGCAAATAAACCCAATTGTTCAAGTGACTTCGTCAAGCCTAACATGATTCTAATTCCTAATCCAATTAAAATCCTATGTCTAGGTAAAATTAGATTAAGAAATATGTTTTAATGTTCCGGTTTAGGCTTTAAGGTGTAAACACATATGTCTATGCATTACCAAAAACAATTTCAAGAATTGTTAACCCTTATCAATCAATATTCTTCCATTCAATTTGAACTTTTTCAGAATTAAAACTAAACTAAGCAATTTACCTAGGTTGATCAAGCATAAGCAAAGAGATAAAAATTATCGAACTATTGATTGAGCATAAAAACTGAATTCATTCAAAGCTATGAAAACTAATCCCCCTTAGGGTTCATCTATCAATTCCAACCCAAGAACCTTTGGCTAGAGAGGAATAGGAGGAATTTTGTTGATAAGCACAAAGCTAGGAGTGATTATGGGAAATTTGTGTGCTTAATGCCTTCATTTGGATGCCTTCATTTGGAGTTCAAATTGTAAATATTTCTATCGTTACCCGCTCTATTATTGCCTCTAAATGGCATGCTCTTTTGTGATTGCTAGTGGGGCCCTTTTAGGGCCTTTTCACTTTTCAATGAAAGAGCTCAATTTATTACCCAAAAAAAAAGAAAAAAGCAGAATTAACCTCATTCATAACTTTTTCTTCCCAGTGAGAGCTACTATCTTTTGGCTTGATACGAATATCGAGCATCAGTCTCTTTCTATTATTCAAGTGAATTGAAAAGTTTTTTGTTATCTTTTTTATTGAAAGGAAGTTTTTTGTTATCTTTTTGATTGAAAGGATCTATGTTTTATCTTCTGATTTTTTTTTTTGTAAAATTGTTTGTTTAATATAAGTGTTTTCTTATCCCACATAAAAAACAAGGATACATTATTAGACAATGACTTCCCTCACCATCCAATTCTTTGACTTGGTAATGGTTGCTATTTTGGGGGAAAATACCTAATACGCTATGGGATCTTTTTAATTTTTTTATGCATTTTTGTCCTTTTTTTGTCTGATAAGTAAAATATTATATTCAATTAGGAATTTTATTTAATTTCATAAGAATTCATAAAAATAGTCATATAAAATTTTCCTTGATTATATTAGCAATTTTATTTTATTGGAATTTTTTTGTACCTCATGTGTCGAGGAAAAGATTTTTTTTGGAATGCGCGTCTGCTCTTGCTTGTATGGTCGGTTTGGATTGAGCATAATAATGCTCATATTTGAGGATAGTTCTACTACTT
Organism: Gynostemma pentaphyllum; assembly: GCA_028015215.1. NCBI lineage: Eukaryota > Viridiplantae > Streptophyta > Magnoliopsida > Cucurbitales > Cucurbitaceae > Gynostemma > Gynostemma pentaphyllum. The sequence continues at coordinate 48,865,982 of CM051351.1, read as the reverse complement.
GAGAGTTGAAACTTTTTTAGGGATACTGTTCTGTCGGGCTAAGTTTATTAATTCTCTAATCATTCTTTTCATGTCATGTATTTTAAATGGAAATAGCTGAAAGACTCAAATTAGGGGGTGTTGTTTCTGGGTTTGCATGGGAATGAGATGTCTGGGAATAAGATACATGGGGTGAGATTCCGGGGACGAGATCACTGTGTTTGGTTTCAAATAGGGATGGGAATAATAGAATTGAATTTTCCATCTCTCATCTCTTCTCTTCCTTTTTCTCTCAATCATTTGCATGAGTTGATGCTAACCCCATCTATTTTGAAGGGGTTTCAAACCCCATGGATGAGGGTTATTTGATCCCCATGGGGTTTTGAACGCCTTCCCTACATCTTTTTTTTGGGCAAAACAAACAAGGGGATAGGATGAGATCACTGTGGGGGTTTGGATCCCCATCCCCAATCACTAGAAGAAACAAACACCACCTTAGTGCTTCTTGATACCATCTCCATCGACCAAAATACATTTGTGGGAGGTAGTTGACTCTATTTTGGGGGGCTAACGAGCTGTTGGAAGACTGCAAAAGAAGGAAAGAGAAAGGGGTGGTCATCAAGCTTGATCTTGAAAAAGCAGATGACAGTGTAGATTGGGATTTCCTCTTGGCTATCCTTAAACAAAAAGGGTTCAACTCTAAATGGTGTAGATGGATGAAAGGGGGCATCAAAAGTGCAAACTTCTCTATCCTTATTAACGGTAGAGCCAAGGGTAAGTTTTGTGCTTCTAGAGGACTAGAGGTATTAGACAAGAAGATCCTCTTTCCCCTTTTCATTTCTCCTTGTGGTTGATAGTTTTGGTAGATTATTGCTAAGAAACCAAGAAAGAGGGTGACTCCAAGGGTTTAAGGCTGGTACCTTTGATGTCTCTCATCTTCAATTTGCTGATGACACCCTACTTTTCTCTCATTTCAACAAGGAAAATATTACTAATCTTGTAAATTTTGTGACTATGTTTGAAAAGGGGTCTGGGTTAATTGTTAACTTCCTTAAGTCTTCGGTGGGTAGTATCAATTTGGAGGTTGAGGAGATGCTTTGGCTGACTAATAATGTAAGGTTTATGGTGGGTGCTTTCCCATGAACTATCTTGGCCTCCCTTTAGGAGGGAACTCTACTTCAAAAGCTTTTTGGGATCTAGTGATTGACAAGATACTAAAACGTCTCACCAAGTGGAAAAATATTATTATTTCTAGTGGTGGGAGACTTACTCATATTCAATCTATCTTAAATAGCCTTCCAACCTACTTTCTCTATGTTTTTAAAGCCCCTATTCATGACCCTAAGGCTATTGACAAAATCCTTAGATTTTTTTTTGTAGAAGGGCGTTGATGGTTTAGTTGGTTGTCACCTTGTTAAGTGGGATAAAATCTCTCCTATCAAAGGTGGGCTGGCTTTCGGTGGCTTGAAGATAAAGAATGAGGCGCTCCTTTCTCCCTTGATTCCAACCTTCTTTGGCATAAGGTTATTGTGGGGATTCATGGCTTGGAGAACTTGGGGTGGTGTTTTTCTATTATGGCCAATTGTATTAATAGGTATCCGTGGAAACACATAAACAAACTCAAGCAGATCTTGAAGGACTTTTTGGTTGGCAGGGGCACTTCTGTTCTATTCTAGGAGCATGTTTGAGTTGGAGATGTGGCTCTAGCTTCTATGTTTCCTAATCTGTGCCACCTTGCTTTTTTACAAAACCTTCCTAATATTAACTTTTGGAGCGAGGAGTCGACTTCTTGAGTGGTTGATTTTAGAAGTGTAAACTAAAGAGTTGAAGAGAATGTAATTCATATATTTACTAATGACATACACATCATATATATACACATTAGAGTCTAACTTAATGGGCTTAAAAGTAATGGGCCTAACTATGTAATAATTATATCTAACACTCCCCCTCAAGCTGGAGCATATATGTTAACCATGCCCAGTTTGTTACAAAGGTAGTCAATCCGTGGTCCATTCAAAGCTTTTGTAAAGATGTCGCCTAATTGTTCTCCAGTCTTCACATATCCGGTAGAAATCAGCCCCAATTGTATTTTCTCACGAACAAAGTGACAATCAACCTCAATCTGTTTAGTACGCTCATGAAAAACGGGGTTTGAAGCGATATGAAGGGCAACTTGGTTATCACACCATAGTTTTATTGGATGCAAGACTGAAAATCCCAACTCAATAAGAAGTTGACGAATCCATATCACTTCACAAGCTCACTGAGCCATAGCTATATATTCTGATTCAGCACCAGATCGTGATACAACATGTTGCTTCTTACTCTTCCAGGAGACTAAATTCCCTCCCACAAAGACACAGTAACCAGTAGTAGATCTTCGATCTTCTTTAGACCTAGCCCAATCAGCATCTGAGAAGCATGGTGGCCATATAGAATTCCTTGTCTAGGGGCACCTTTTAAGTAACACAAAATCTGTTCAACAGCCTTCCAATGTTCAATAGTAGGTGAGGACAAATATTGACTCACTATACTAACTGAATATGCAATATCTGGACGAGTTATAGTAAGGTAATTAAGTTTTCCAACCAACCTCCGGTATCTTTCAAGTTCTTCAAATAATTCACCATCCCTTGTAAGCTGCAAATTAGGATTCATTGGGGTGCTACATGGTTTAACCCCCAATTTACCAGTCTCTGATAGTAAATCTAACACATATTTCCTTTGAGAAAGGAAGATCCCTTTACTGCTTATCGTCACTTCAACACCCAAAAAATATTTTAACGCCCCTAAGTCCTAGGTATGAAATTGACTATGGAGGAAAGTTTTGAGGGATAAAATACCTGCACTATCACTTCCTGTGATGACAATGTCATCTACATACACAACCAACAAAATGACCCCAGCTGCAGACTTGCGATGAAAAACAGAATGATTTGATTTACTTTTTCTCATGCCAAATTGTTCAACTGCCAAGCTAAATTTACCAAACCATGCCCGAGGGCTCTATTTCAAGCCATACAACGATTTTCTCAGATAACAAACCTTTCCATTCTCCCCCAGAGCAACAAATCCAGGTGGTTGCTCCATATACACCTCTTCTTGAAGATCCCCATGAAGAAAAGCATTCTTGATATCTAACTGCTGCAAAGGCCAACCATATGTAGCAGCTAGAGAAATAAACAATCGAAGTGACGTGAGTTTGGCAACAGGAGAAAAGGTGTCAGAATAATCAATCCCATAGACCTGAGCATACCCTTTAGCAACGAGGCGGGCTTTCAAACGAGCAATAGATCCATCGGGATTAACTTTGATTGCAAAAACCTATTTACAACCAATAGCTTTCTTACCCGTAGGTAAATCGACCAAAGTCCAAGTTCCATTTTCTTCCAAGGCTCTCATTTCCTCGATCATGGCATTACACCACCCAGAATGAGAAAGGGCATCATGAACAGTCTTAGGTAAAGACACAGAATCAAGTGATGCAATAAAAGAACACACAGAGGGAGAGAAATTATTATAAGATACAAAAGAAGTAACAGGATACGTACAAGTTCGTTTCCCCTTACGGAGGGCAATAGGGAGATCAACTTCTATTATTGAATCTGACGACGAAGCCTCTTGAACGGTGGTATCTGGACATGAATCTGGTACAGTATGAGGATGACGGGTAAACACTTGAGGAAAGGGAGGCATGGGCAGGGAGATTGGTAGAGGAGGAGAAACAACAGTTGGTACGTCATAGGGAGGTGGCAAAACAGAAGTCGGTATTTCAGAGGGAGGTGGAACAACGGTAGTAGTGGTGTAGATTAACAAGTTATCATCCTCCTCCGGAGAAATGTACGAGATAGAAGGAGAGAACGGTGTATTTTCCAGAAAACTAACATCCGAAGAAACCAAATATCTATTAAGAACGGTAGAGAAACATCGATATCCCTTTTGAACCCGAGAATAGCCAAGGAAAATACATTTTAAAGCCTTGGGATCAAGTTTAGAAAGTTGAGGACGAACATCTCGAACAAAACATGTGCTACCAAATATCTTAGGTTCTATAGGAAATAAAGGTTTATTGGGGAGCAAAGAGTGGTAAGGAATTTGACCATTAAGAACCGAGGAAGACATGCGATTAATGAGAAAACAAGCACTAGAAACAGCATACACATCATATATAATTCATATATTTACTAACGACATACACATCATATATATACACATTAGAGTCTAACCTAATGGACTTAAAAGTAATGGCCCTAACTATGTACTAATTATATCTAACAAGAAGAAACCTTAAAAAAATGAGATGGAGGAGTGGATTAACTTCTTCATTCTGTTGGAGCCTCTTCGTTCGCAAGATAGGGAGGATATTAGATTCTAGAATCCGGATAAAACTCATGGTTTCTCTTGCAATTATGAATGCTAATATGATGATACTCTTGACAACTCCAACATGCTTGTTTGGAAAGGGAAGTATCCTAAGAAGATTAAAGTGTTCTTGTGGCTTGTCCTCAATGATGGCATGAATTCAAATAAAAAAAAATTCAGCTGAGAAAGCCCTGGATTTCCTTCCAACCAAATTGGTGTAGCCTGTTTAAGTAGAATTTGGAGACCACGGAGCATCTCTTGTATGACTGTAGCTACTCCCAAGCTCTTTGGTACTCCTTGTTGAAGACCTTTCCATGGATTGAGTGTTCCATAAGTATCATAGGTCCAACACTAAAGCTCTTCTAGGTGGATCTATGCTTTTTGATTAAAAAAGAATCCTTTGGGACTCTTGGGTGAGAGCGATTGCTTGGAACGTTTGGATAAAAAGAAATAGAAGAATTTTTTAGGACAAGGATAGACGTTTGAATGAGGTTTGAGAGTTTTTTTTGGTCCTTAATGCCTCCATTTGGAGGGCAAGTTGTAATTTTTTTTGTAATTATACTCCCTCTACTATTGCTTCAAATTGGAAGGCTTTTTTGTAGCTTTATTTGGCCTCTTTTTCGCATTTTCATACATCAATGAAAAAGCATTGTTTATTACCGAAAAAAAAAACTTCTTTCTATAGTTTCTTGTTTCTGTTTGGTTTCTTCTCTTTTTGGTGAACTGATTGTCACCTGATGTCCTTTTTTTAATTAAAAACATAGTGATATTCTGTTATTTATTTGGATAATTTATATTCAGGTTGCTGAAAAGACGGCCCTTTTACGACCTGTGGAACTAAAACTTGTTCCTGTTGCCTTGGAAGGAAGTGCTTTCCGGAGCAAATTCCTCGACTCAGATGAGCTGATGAGCTACTGCAGTTGGTTTGCTGTAAGAAATTCTGCTTTATCTTGCTCATTCAAAAATGATCGTATTTAAATTTTCAAGCTCATTTAGTGCCTGAATGCTTGAAAATCATTGTGGGATTGTATTTGTTTCATAATCATGAACAACTATTTTATTTTTTGAGGTCAGCATAAAAGTAATTGGTTAAAAGTAAGAAATAACATAATTTTATATATTAATTACTTAACACTTTAATTGCTCTTGAACTAAAAAAACCAAAAAAACGAATAAATTCGTTGAAAAATATCAATGAAAAATAACATAATATTTCAATAAATTATTGATAATTGTTGATTGAAGTAAAAAAGTCCAATAATAAAAAAATTCATTGAAAATAATAAAAAAAGCAAAAAACGAATAAATTTATTGAAAAATATCAATGAAAAATAACAAAATATTTCAATAAATTATTGATAATAGTTTATTGAACTAAAAAAGTCCAATAATTAATAAATTCATATATTGAACAATTATTGAATTGCAAAAGTTGATATTTCAATAATTAGTATGTAGAAATATGTTATTTGAGACAATTTCTTTTAAAGTTGCAATACTATTTTTCATTTTATTTTATTTTTGATAAGAAACAAGACTTTTCATTGATAGATGAAAAAAACCAAAAAGGCCAAAGGAGCTACAAAAAAAGGCTTTCAATTGCCGGCAATTATATATTTTTTTTAATAGAAGAATTCACAACAATTATATTAATAGAAAAGAATGTACTGGTTAAGAACACCTCCAAAAGAGATTACAAAAAGGAGTTCCAAGGTACGTACAAAGAAGAAAAAGTTACACAAAATTTAAATGCGCATTATTTTTTGACCAAAGATAAATGAAATACAAAACAAGACTCCAGAAAATGCTCTTTTGATTTCTTCTTAAACCAAAAGGGGAAATGGAAAAAGAGTACATGTCCAAAGGCATAACCCAAAAAATATCAAAATGAGTCAAGATCTGGTAAAAAAAAAACACTAGGAAAATCACAATGTAAGAATAAATAATTTGTCGACTCATGATGGTTTCCACAAAGACAACACCAATAAAGGGGCAGAGACCAAAACAAATTCTTTTTGTGCAAAACATCATAAGTGTTAATCTTCTCTAAAGCAGGCGACCAAAGGAAAAATTGAACCTTAACAGGAATGCCTTTTTGCCAAATAAAAGTGTAAGGAAAATGAGGTTGAGAAGGGACATGAATCAACTTTGAGAAATTAGTAGTGAAAGAGCCCGAAGGATGAATGGTCCAGGTTTTACCATCCTTCAAAGGAGTAGGCCGATTAAAATGGATGGAAGAAAGTAAATCTTGAAATTGTAGTAACTCAATCTCATTAAGGTTTCTTCTAAAAGAAAGATTCCAAGATGAAGAAAAGCTATCAAACAAAGATGTAATTGAACAACCAACATTAGAGGACACAAGGTAAAGCTGTGGATAAAGTGTTTGGAAAGAAACTTCACCAAACCAAGTATCCTCCCAAAAGTGAATACGTAAACCAAGGCCTAAGGTAAAACAAGTGAGAGTTAAAAACATCTAGACCTTGTGAGCTAAATTTCCAAGGGGATCGAAAGGACACATATTTAACCACATTCGTTTCCCAACCAAAAGTAGAAAAAACATATTTACTCTTCTCAATCGAGGTCTAAAAAGCTGAAGAATCTTTTGAAAAACGCCATAACCATTTACTTAAAAATGCTCTATTTCGAATAATCAAATCGCCAATGCCCAAATTTCCACAAGTTTTATGTTTTGAAACCTCCTAGTTAACAAGATGAAAATGAAAACCTTCGTCACTATCATTCCAAAGAAAATTTCGAAAAAGATTTTCTATTAAAACAGTGATTTCAAGGCGACGCCAGGCGCATGCCATAGGTGAGAGGCGAGGCGCCCAGCGCCCCCATCGCCATGTCAGGGTGGCGATGGCGAGGAGGCGAGCGCATCTGAGTAAAAACATAGGGTTTTTTTTTTAATATTCAGAAAAACAGGGGTAAAGACTGCTTGGAAGGTTAAACACAAGACTCCTTCCCTTGCAAGTCGCATAGCAAGGCAGCACAACCTGGAAGCTGCTTCTTCTTCCTTTGCAAGTCCCATCGAATTATTTTTCTTTCTCAGAAAGCTTCATCTTCTTCATTTTTTAACTCTTCATCTTCAATCTTCCTTCGCCTTCTTCTTAGTCAATTTCTCTCTCTCAAATCAGTCAAGTTCTCTATTTATTTTCAGTAAGGATAAGGAAGTGCTAAAGTCATGATAGCCCTATAGGAGGTTCTAGACTTGTCACGTGGGTGTGTTTGTCAGTAATCAAAGTACAAGTGTTCATTTTTTATTAAGTTAATTTCTTATCAAAAAATATTTCAAATACTATAACCATTTAAAAAAAGTTGAATACTGTGATGACTTTTTATTAATTATTTAAGCTAATTATTATTATTAGGTTTTTTTTCCGTAAATACAGGTGTAAAGTATTTACTTATTTTTAAAGTTAATAAGGTCTAAATATGATTGAAATTGGAACTATGAAATTTTTTTTTTTTTTTTTTTTTTGGATAAGACACATTTCATTGATGAATGAAAAGGGAAACAAGAAAAGGGGCACCCCAAGGATTACAAAAAATTCCTCCAATTGGGGGCAATAACCGAGGGCGAATAATTACAAAAAGCCTTATGATTAGAAGCCCAAAGGGAGCTAAACCTAATAGCCTCATCATTGAACACCCGATTATTCCTTTCCCACCAAATCAGCCAAGTGATTGCACGAACTGCATTGCGCCAAAGGACCCGGGCTTTCTTTTTAAGGTAGACACCGCATAATAAACCTTGGAGGAAACCAAAAGTTGCATCAGATGGGGGCCATTTCAGTTAAACATAGAAAACAATTTCCCCCACAGAGAGTAAGAGAAGGGGCAATTCCAAAAGAGATGGATGGGATCTTCAGCGTTAGAATGGCACAAAACACGGCAGTTGGGGCAAAGAGACATAAACGGGAACCTCCGTTGCAGCTTGTCATTCGTATTCAACCCTCCCACAAACATCGTCCACATAAACACCTTCACTTTTTTGGGGTAGACATCCTTCCAAATAGCTGGATTAAGTCATGGGGGAGAGAGGGAGAATTAAAAAAGAGAGACTTGTAAGCATACTTACATGAAAATCTATCCCCTCCTCCTCCATTCCACACCCTACAATCATGCTCACTCCTTGGGCTGAGATTATTAATAGTGTCCATCAAATTAACAAAAGCCTCCACTTCCTAATCCTTAAGGTATCTTCTCAATCTAATATTCCAGGAAGAAGTTCGATTATCCCACATATCAGAAACTAACACTGAGGGGGTGATAGAAAGCTTAAAGATGGAAGGAAAAGCTGTGGCAAGAGAGCATCCCATAGACGTCCATCTATCCTCCCAAAAATTAATATTCTGCCCATTACCCAGCTTAATTTGCGTCTTATCAGACATCATCAGTTGAAGCGTAGCAATAGCCTTCCAAGGACTCCTAAAAGAAGAGCGGTTAGGAGCCGAATACCAACCTGAAGTAGAAACCTCATGAATAGATTTAACAGTAAAGGCCCAGAGAGAATCCTCTTCTTCGGGGAGTCTCCACAACCATTTAAGAAGAAGAGATTTATTCTTCTTAACAATATTACCCGACCAGACCCTCGTAACTCCATCGGTATGGAAGCAGTAGCCCATTTGACAAGAACAGAGCCGCCATTCCCATTAGCCCCTTTCCAGAAGAAATTCCTGATAATATGCTCAATCCTCTTAGCTACCGATGAAGGGATAGCAAAAACCGACAAAAAATAAATCGGAAGGTTGTTCAAAACCGATTGGGCAGCTGTAAGCCTCGCCCTTTTAGAGAGCATAACTTTCTTCCACCTATCAATCCGCTTACCGATCCTTTCCACCACCGGGTTCCAAAAAGAGATAGCCCTTGGATTACCACCAAGAGGAAGACCCAAATAGTCGATAGGGAGCTTGGAGGCTTTGCAATGAACAGAATCAACCACTTCCGCTACCAGAGCATCCTCCAAATTAATCCCCACCACCACAGATTTTTCGAGGTTGAATTTCATCCCTGACATATGCTCAAAAATTTTAAGAATACCCAGCAAGTTAGCAATGTTACCTTTGTCAAAAGTAGAGAACACAAAGATATCATCGGCAAATTGAAGATGCGAGATAGTAGATTCACTTCTCCCAACAGCCAGGCCGTTAAACAGCCCAAAAGCTTCAAAGATGACTCGATGTCTGCTCGGGAATCCGCTACCAAAGTGAATTGAAAGGGGGAGAGGGGGTCTCCCTGCCTAAGACCCCTCGAAGCTTTAAACTTCTTTCTAGGCTTCCCATTGATAATAATAGAGTAGTTAACTGAGGAGAGGCATCCCTTGATCCACTTTCTTCATCTTTCCCCGAAATTTTTAGCTTGTAAAATAGCATTCAGAAAATCCCAATCCACTCTATCATAAGCTTTCTCCAGGTCCAGCTTAAGGATAAGGCCCTGCATGAAAACTTTTTTTTTTGGGAACTTTTTGTTAATATTGTTGATATATATTTATTTGTGAGGTTCCTATCAAAAAAATATTTATTTTTGAGGTTTTGACAATCTAGGAGTTGTTTACTTTATATATGAATGCTATAGAGATATATATATATATATATATATATATATATATATATATATATATATATATATATATTTAAAATTTATTCAAGTGCGCCTCGCTTCACTAAGGCGACGCCTTTTTATCGCCTCTCGCCTTGGAAGCAACAAAGGGGGTCGTCGCCTTGGAGTGCGCCTCTCGCTTTGAAAATAGTGTATTAAACATGCAACTTTCACAAGGAGTTTTTTTTTTTTTTTTTTTTTTTTTGGTAATAACTTTCACAAAGAGTTTGAAAATAGATAAATAATAGAAAGGAAGACTTTGTAAAACTGATGCAATAAGAGTAAGACGCCCCCCTTTTAAAAAGAACACCCTTTTTTCCACCCATCCAATCTAGAACTTATCTTAGCAATAACAGGCTGCAAGAAAGAAATAGAAGAAGGAAGACCAAGATATTTCATTGGCCAAGAACCAACGGCACAACCTAAAATAGAAGCTAGATTTTGAACAACATAATCCTCCAAATGAATACCATACAAGGAACTTTTCGCACAGTTAATTTTCAAACCTGAGAAGACTAATGATGGAAGTCAAGTTTTTAATTAAATGACCATCATGAGGAAAAAAATTGTATCATCTGCAAATTGAAGATGAGAAACATTAACATTATCCTTACCAAGAAGAAAACCTTGAGAGTGACCCATCCCAACCAACTTCTCAATTAGACGACTAAGTATATCATTGACCAAGATAAAAAGAAAAGGAGATAAAGAGTCCCCTTGCCGTAGACCTCGAGAAGCCCGAATAAAACCAATTGGAGCTCCATTTACCACGACAGAAAAGTTAGAAGAGGAAAGACAACCTTTAATCCAAGTACGCCCCTTCTCACCAAAACCTTTAGAAAGAAGAACATAATCAAGAAAACCCCAACTTACATGATCAAAGGCTTCTTTAAATTCTATTTTTTTTTAACCCTATAATCATCAATACTCTCATTGGCAATAAGGACAAAATCTAAAATTTCTCCCATGAACAAAAGCTGATTGAGAAAGAGAAATGATTTTAGGAAGAACGGTGAGCTAGAACCTTGGAATTAATCTTATTACAAAAAGAATTACAATTAGCACTACAAAAGGAAACATTGAGGACTATAACTTCCCAAATATCCTCCCAATATTTGGACAAATTCACAAAAATTCTCACATTCCTTTCAAGCCAAATGTTCTAACAAATAGCTTTCACTGTATTATCCCATAGTTACCTTTTTTTCAAAGAACTTAGAACCACCCAAAAGGTTGATGACGTTACTTGTATGATCATTATGCATAACCCAATTCATCTAAAAATTCCTTGTTATAGATATTGTTAGAATATATATTGTATAGTTTAGTAATTAAAGGCCCAATCTAATAGCCCATTAGGTTAAGACTCTAATGTGTATATATATGTGATTAGTGAATACAATCAAATTATTCTCTCATATTTTCATACTTTACATGATATCAAAGCGTTAGGTTTTGTTCGGGAGTTTGGTGTGTCGTTGAGGTTTCTTTCTTTTATAATACCTAGGTAAGCCTAGGGTTTAGATCTTGTATTACAATTTTTGACTAGTTGTTTGTTGTCACCATCCACCAAGAAAGGAGACCCACTCCCTGGCAAATTTTCCGTTCAACTCCAGCCACCTTCTGGCCTACACGTGGGCCTCACACGCCGCCACAAGTATTCTACCCCTGTCTCACGTGCCGGCGCGTGGTAGGTCTGTTTCATCTCTGATCAGCAGCGCTTGCGTCGATTTGTGTTTCACGTCACGTTTGCAGGTGTGGTTTGTGAACAAACCATTTGGTTGCGTGGTTTTTCGCTCAACGAGTTGGTTGTTTTGTGCTTTTTTTGCTTCTGTCCAGATCTGGTTTGTGCTATTTTTAGGTGTTTTGGCTTCTCTTCTCATATGATTTTGTGATCTATCTATAGCCCATCATCAACTTGGTATTATAGCTGAAGTAAAATCCGTAGTTATGTCTCACATTGTACCCATGACGTCCAAAATCACGGAACCGAAGTTAAATGGTTCAAATTATTATTATTGGCTTAAAATGATTAAGCTTTATCTTCGGATTGTTGATATGGACAGGCATATGACTGATGATCCACCTAAAGATGCCACTTTAAAGACTTGGTTGCGAGATGATGCTCGTTTCATTCTGAAATCAAATACAGTTTAATGCTTCTTTTCACATTCTCCGGAGCGATAATGCTAAAGAATATCTTTCTGATGTTTTTTGGTCTTACTCAGACAAGAATGGCATTCTTCACGACTCTTGTGTGGATAGTCCATCCCAAAATAGAGTTGCTGAAGGTAAAAATAGACATCTCTTAGAAACGGCACAAACTCTCTTATTTCAAATGCATGTTCCTAGCCGTTTCCACTGCCTGTTTCTTAATTCATTGAATGCCATCATCTGTTCTTTGTGGTAATATCCCGTTTCGTGTTCTGTTTCCCACTAAGTCTTTGTTTGCTATTGCACCCAAATTATTTGGTAGCACATGCTTTTTCCGTGATGTTCGTCCTCAACTCACTAAGTTTTCGGGTTCTTGGTTATTTTGTGGAATATTTTGGAGATCGCTTCAATTGTTTCCTTTGGGTTTTTGCATCTAACTATTCTTCCCTTGGTTGGTGTTGTCTGTGTTTTTGTGTTGCCTGGTTTTTCTATCCTTTCATTCTTCTTAATGAAATTATTTCTTAAAAAAAAATAGAAGAATCATTGGCCCATATAACTTTTCCAATTTCATATTTAACTTTTGTTCTTGTTGTTGAGCGAAGTATGAAGACCTTTTTTTTTTTTAACGAAGCTTTTCATTGATAAATTAAAAGGTCAAAAAGACCAACCAAAAGGTAAAGCGTTCCAAAAATTATGTGTTCTTTGTTTAACCTTTGACGTGAATATCACCAAACAAAGAGCACAATTTTTGGCTTTAATGAAGACTCTTCTTCTTAACATTATGTAAATAATCATTCTTGCAAATTTTCTCTCTCATTGATTTAAGTTTTCTAATTTCTTTTTCTTGCTATTTTTTTCCTGAATGATGTGGCAAAAATATACTTTGTTTGCAGACTTTCAGCAGCATTGTCCCAAAATGGGTGCGGAAAACCAGTGCAGTAAAGAAACTGGGCAAAATGCTGGTGAATCATCTTGGACTAACACTTTCTAAAGAAGATCTGCAAAATGTGGTTGATCTAATGGAACCGTATGGTCAAATAAGTAATGGAATTGAACTCCTAAACCCTCCTCTCGATGTAAGAAACTATTTACTCATCTATTTGTTGGTAATATACTGTTGGATATATTATTATTTGCTTATAGGCAATTTGAAGATTTAATAATTTTTTCGCCATTCACTTGCATTTATCGCTTTCATTTTCTGACTTGTGAGTTTTTAAAGTAGCATTTAAAAATAATTTTTGGTGCATATAGCACTTTCTTGGTATGAGTTCAAAGTGGTGGCAGAGTTTCTATGTAGCATTAAGGAGTGGAGAAGCATTGATGATGTTCATTTGTGGTTTTTTTTTTTTTTTTTGGGGGGGGTGAACAAACAAGTTTCATTGAAAAATTAAACGTATTTATCAAAACCACGAGAAAAGCCCCAAAAAGGGATTGCAAAAGACTTTGTTGAATGCGGGAAAATGTTTGAAGTGAAATAATTGTATAAGTGTTTGGAAAGAAACACCCAAGAAGAAACATTACGAACCATTAATTCCCCCACCTCCCCAACTAGACTATTTGTAGAAATTTTTATAATTTTCTTCCAAGTTTCTTATAAAATTGCTTCTAGAGCATTGTGGCATAAAATGGTTCCTTTCCTATTGAAAGATATGCCACACAAACACACTTGCAAGAACTGCTTAGAATCAATGAGATGGACAATCTAGAAACAGATAGACAACACGCTTTAGAGCTTTATTCCACATCACACACCACTCTGAAGAGATATGTTCGACATATTTTCTTCTCATAAATCTAATCTAGTATCAGGTTCAGGTATTCTTTGTGATTGTATTGATATTGAACTTTTAGTTTTGATTACTCTGTTTTTAGAGAGATATACACTACTAGCTAGTTTGTAATAAACATTCACACAATAGTGTTATGAGTGCTTCCATTTTAATATAAACGAACTAATAGAGGTTTATTCACTAGTGGACAAGGGAGGTGAAGTTACCACATGCTGTTTGGGCAGCTGGTCGTGGTCTTATTGCTCTTCTATTGCCGAACTTTGATGTTGTGGATAATCTATGGCTCGAGCCACTATCTTGGCAGGTTTGGCATTTTGTTATCTAAGTGTACCAACAAGTTATTTTGCATCATAGTTTTAAACTATTGATTGATTTAACAATGTAGATTAGAGAATTTCTATCGTAGTCACGCTAATTAAATGTATTTTAGGAAGATTGTAATGAAAATGTCCAGGAATACGATATCTTCCACCTGAAACTGTGCTATACGAATTACTATGACTTGAGAATATTATTCATTACAAGCTGTCTCATTAAATTAGTTAGCATGTAATGATGATTCACCAATGATCTACAGGTCTATTGGCTGTGGGAAAAGTATCAACAACTTTATTATTTTTGTTTTACTATAAACTTTTTGTTTTCATTATTGAATATCAAATGATATCTATAGGTTTATTAATCTTGGGAAAAAGTATTTCAACTTTGTTATTTTGGTTACTATGAACTTTTTTTTTTATACATTAATTTCAAAAAACACTACAAGAAAATATGTAGATTAATCCTCTGAAAAGTTTTTTTTTTTTAAAGAAACATTTCATTGTTTAATGAAAAAAGAGATTACAAAAGGCCACCTGAGGAGAAAACTAATGAAAAATGATTTCTTGGAAAACATTAAACTGACCTTGGAGCTTTATAGTGTAAACTGTAAAATAACAGTGATATGAGAGAATGCTCTCTTATTTATTCCATTTACTAATACATAGGTAAATACAAGGGAGCCTTAATAATTACAACGAAGGACAGTTAACTAATAAACCCTAAGACTAACACATATACATGAATATTCAATATATATAAACCGTACTATAACACTCCCCTCGAAGTGGAAATATATGTTAATCATGGCCATCTTGTTACACAAATAATCTATCTGTGCTCCATTTAATGCTTTTGGGAAGACATCTTCCAATTGCTCTCCAATCTTTACATGTCATGTAGATATTAAACCTTATTGTATTTTCTCTTGAATAAAGTGACAATCAATTCCAATATGTTTAGTTCGCTCCGCTCATGAAATAATGTATTTGACCTTATATGAAAGACAACTTGGTTGTCATGCCCAACCAAGGATAAAAATGTCGATGTTGGTGTCGATGTCGACAAGTCAATTTTATGGAAATGTCGATGACGATGTCGACGGATATTCCGGGAAAGTTGATTTTAACGTCGATGAAGAATTTTTTATTTTATTTTTAAATATAATTCACAAACAACTCTATAATTACAAATAAAAAATATCAATTGATACAAATTTAAACACCAATAGCTCAATAGCTCAATATTTCAATATAATTTTTAAATTTTATATCAAATTTATTAAGTATTATAAAAAAACTCACTTATTTAGATAGTAAAATATTATAATTTCAAATTTAGAAAAATTATCTTAATAAAAAACTACAAGTAACAGCCATTTAACATCCCATGCCCAAATAAAAGCCCAACCCAGCCATTTAACATCCCATGCCCAAACTACAAGTCAAGCTAGACCTTGAGAAGGCTTATGATAGTGTGGATTGGGACTTTCTTTTGAAGGTTCTTAGATTGAAAGGGTTCCATCCTAAGTGGTGCATGTGGATAAAAGGATGTCTCAAAAGTGTTAATTTCTTCATTCTTATCATTGGCAAAGCTAAAGGGAAGTTTATGGCTTCTAGAGGTATTAGACAAGGGGACCCTCTTTCCCCATTTCTCTTCCTCATTATCGCGGATAGCTTTAGTAGACTCTTGTTGAATAGCCAATCTCTTGGCTTAATCAAGGGCTTTATGGCTGGTAATATTGAAGTTTCTCATCTTCAATTCGTGGATGACACACTTTTCTTTTCTCACTTCAACAAGGATAGAATTCTACAGCTCCTTGCTTTGGTTAAGAAGTTTGAAAAAGGCTCAGGGCTGCTCATTAACAGTGGCAAATCTTGTGTGGTGGGGATCAATCTCGATGAGAAGGAGTCTCAATGGGTGGCTGCTAGTCTTAACTATGGGTTTGGTGCTTTCCCCATGGCTTATCTCGGGATGCCCTTGGGAGGAAACCCCTCTAAAATCTTTTGGGATCCTATGGTGGATAAAATAAATAAAAGAATCTCCAAATGGAATAAAGTTCTCATATCTAGAGGCGGTAGACTTACCCTAGTGCATTTCATTTTAAATAGCCTTCCTACCTACTTTCTCTCAGTGTTGAAAGCCCCAACCCAAGTTACAAAGACATTGATAAAATTCTAAGGACCTTCTTCTGGATAGGAGCTGATGGGGAGAGGGTATGCACCTTGTTAAATGGGACTTAATCCCTCCTCCTTTATCAAGTGGAGGGTTAGCTTTTGGTGGACTGAGATTGAGGAACGACGCTCTCCTTATGAAATGGCTTTGGAGATTTCCTCTAGAATCCCATTTGCTTTGGCATAAGGTTATTGTTGGTATCCATGGTATTGATTCCATGGGGTGGTACTCTAAAATCAAATCCAATAGCACAAATAGAAGCATCTGGACACACATTTTTAGGCTAAAAAATCTAATGGAAGACAACTGCTGCTTTATGTCCGGAAAGGGCAATTCCATTCTGTTTTGGGAGCATATTTGGATTGGTGAGGATACCTTGGCCTCTAAATTTCCAAATTTGTTCAATATTGCCAAGAAGAAGCTTCATCTGATTGTGGATTTCTGGAGTGTTGATTTGAACTCTTGGTTAATAGAGTTTAGAAGAAATCTTAATGATTGGGAGGTGGTTGAATGGATCAATTCAATGTCTCTTTTAAACCCCCTCACTGTTTGCGATAGAGAGGACATTAGAATCTGGAAACAAGATATTCCTAAGGGCTTCTCTTGCAAATTTGCTCTTCAGTTGCTGTGGAATAAAAAAGGGAAGGGTGCTGACACCTCTCATATGCTAATTTTGAATGGGATGTATCCAAAAAAAATTAAAGTCTTCTTGAGGCTGGTCTTTAATGATGGAATTAATTCCAATAAAAAAATCCAAGCTAGAAAGCCTTGGATTACTTTACAACCAAACTGGTGCTGTTTGTGTAAGGAGAATGCGGAGTCTACGGGGCACATCTTTTTTAAATGCAGCTTTTCTACTTCCATTTGGCTTTCCTTGTTCAACTTATTCAACATGAAGTGTGGGTAAATCACAAGAGTCCTAAGTATAACATTATTACCCTTTTGGGAGGCTCTAAGCTTAAGGATAAAAGTTTGATTTTGTGGGTGAATGCGGTGAGATCAATCATGTGGAATATTTGGCTGGAGCGCAATAGAAAAATCTTTGTGGATAATTCCAAATCTTGGGAAGACATTTGGGAGATTAGTGTTCTTAATGTCTCCGCTTGGAGTGCAAATTGTAAAGTTTTTTGTAATTATACTTCTTCTATTATAGCTTTGAATTGGAAGGCTTTTTTGTTATGCTTTCACGCCTTTTTGGGCTTTTTCACATATCAATGAATTGGCCACTGTTTATTATCAAAAAATAAATAAATAAAAGCCCAACCCAAACCCTAGGGTAATTTCATACTCTAAACTCCCTCAGCCGCCTCCCCCCCCTCTCTCTCTCTTTTAACTTTTGCGTTGAACTTCATCTCTTTCTTAGTTTCTCTGAACATCTAATCTCCACTTCAAATCTCAAACCCAAGAAAAGTCGGCGATATTTTGACGATACCGGCAGCATCTTGGCGGTTTCAGCGGCATCTTGGCGGTTTCGGCGACATTCCGGCAACTCCGGAGACAAGTCGACGACTTCAAAGAAAAACGACTCTTCCCCCCCTATCGGTGTCAGAACCCTGGTTTTTCCGACATGTCGCCGACACTGGCGACATTTTGACGCCCAACTTAGTAGTTTTTTCTATGGGCAATTACTGAAATAGCATATTTTTCCCTACTAATTATTGAAATGTTAGAACTTTTCAAAAATTACCAAAATAGCATAATTATAGTTCAATAATTTAATGAATTATAATTCAATAATTTATTGAAATAAAAAGTAAAAAAACTAACAAATTCATTGAAAATAATAATGAAAGATAATCAAATAACTCGATAAATTATTGAACTTGCACTAAAAAAAAAGTAAAAAAACATATAAATTCATTAAATAACCATCAAAATAGTTCAATAATTTATTGAACTATAATTCAATAATTTAATGAATTATAATTATGCTATTTGGGTAATTTTTAAAAAGTTTTGATATTTTAGTAATTAGTATTCACAATTATGCTATTTGAGACAAATTCTATTTTTTTAATAGGAGACAATTTCATTGATGTATGAAATATAAAAAAAGAGAGGCACCCCAAAAGTTACAAAAAATTAAGCCAGTTGGGGACAATATAAGAGAGAGAGATTACAAAAAGCCTTATCTAAGGAACCCCAAAGAGAGGCATGCCAAACCACCAAATACCAAAAAGTGTAAGGGTTTTTGTTCTCCTTGTAAAACACTGTTGTTTCTTTCCCTCCAAATGAGCCACAGGATAGTATGAATCTGTTAGGAAATGGCATAGTAGTAAATAATAATGAGAGTTTGTTAGAGGAGTCGTTATAAATAGAGTGAGTTGGAGAGGTGAGAGTTATTTATATCATGTGACTTGTTACCATCACAATAGAAAAAACAAATTTTATTTCTCAAATACTGAATGGTCGCTCTAAAAAATCAGCTTTATTGAGACAGGATCCTAGATTCCTAACAAATACCATCTAAAGAAAAATGCCCTTTAGCATTGGAAATATAGAGCTTTTGAAAATGATCTACTGCTTGTCCTTTAGCATTGGAAGAATAAAGCTTTTGAAAATGATCTACTGGTTATGAGACAATATCATCATGATTATCTAAAACTAGTCTGCCAAATGATGTGTGGGATCTCACTCGTTACAAAGTCTCCTTTTTTGCTTCTCTTTCAAATTATTTTTGTAACTATAATGTTCTTTTGATTAACGTCGATTGGAAATGTTTTTTTTAATCCTTTTGGCTTGGGTGATCTCTCCTCACCCTTTATGTATTTTTTTTATCTTTTTAAGGAAAAGTTACTTAGTTTTCTATCAAACAAAAAAATTATCTAAAATAGATCCATCAGATTTCACACACTCATTTCTTATTTTTCTTGAAGTTGCAATTCTATGAAAGAGCTTTGATTTTTTTCCCAATCCTTAGACCGTTTAGGCTTAACTTTTTATTTATTTAATTTTTTTTTAAGGATTCAGAGCAATATTATTAAAATAAAGAATGTACAAAAGGTTAAGAAAACCTAAAAAAAAAAGTTTCAAGATAAAAAAGAGTTCTAGGGTAAGCATAAAGTATAAATAATTAAACATTTTTTTTTTGATAGAAAGATAAACTTTCATTGATCAAAGGGAAAAAAATACAATACAATGTAGAGAATGAGAAATCGTCAAAACAGAAAATAAACCTGAAAGTAAAAAACTAATTAAAGGAAAGAATTCCATTTATAATACATGGAATGTACATAAAGACAAAAATAAGAGGGATTTACAACTTTTGCCCAAGAAAAAGTACGAAAAACAATAGAATCCCAAGTATGCCAGGATTTGCAACATCTTTAAAAATCCGTGAGTTCCTTTCTAACCAACACTCCAAAGAAGAGCTTCCACTACACATTTCTAAAAAGAAAGTCTCAACTTTGAACCTATGAAAAAGTCCCAAACCAAGATATCACTAGTATTTTTTGGAGGTACCCAACTCAAATTGAATTGACAAAGAAGCTTGTACCCAAGCTTTGTTGTAAATTCACAATGCATAAAAAGATAGGAGGCAGATTCACAATCTCTATAGCACAAAAAACAAATATGTGGTGACAAGCAAGATGAAGGTAACCGTTTTTGAAGAATATCCCTAGTGATGAGTTTTCCCAAAGAAAAAGTCCATAGGAAAATTGGATTTTAGGTTGCAATCCCGGTAGCCAAATTGAGTGGAAATGATCAAAAGGGGAAGAACAATTGGTAAGGAAGTCAAAAAAAGATTTACAAGAAAAAGAACCCGAAGAATGGGGGATTCTAGAAAGTCTATCTGAAGAGAGTGAAGGAGAAAAATAGGAGATGGTGCCAAGCAGGCTTGAAAATTCGAAGAACTCATCTTCTTTGAAGTTTCTATAAAAAAAAAGGTCCCAAGAATTAGTTTGAATATTAAAGAGAGAAGAAATGGTAGAAAAGCGATTAGAAGTGATGCGATAAAGTAGAGGGAAAGAAGAAGAAATGGTAGAGTTTGAAACCCAAAGATCTTCCCAAAACCTGGTTAAAAGACCATTACCTGAAATAATTTTAGAACAAAGAGCAAAAGAAGGAGCACATCTCGAAATGGCCTTCCAAGGCTACAGAGAGAGCCATTCTTAACTATCAAGGAATTCCAATCAATGTTACAAGAACCATATTTTCCTTTAATAAAAGAAGCCCAAAAAGAGTTTTGATACGAAAAATATCTCCAAATTCATTTCTCAAGCGAAACAATTTTTTTAAATTCAAGATTTCCAATGACCAAACCACCCAAATGTTTTGATCTACAAACAGATTTCCAATTAACCAAGTGAAATTTTTTATCCTCATTAATGTCAACACAATTTCCTTTGGCATTTTTAAGAGTGAAAGATTATAAATTGGCAGATTAT
This sequence comes from Gynostemma pentaphyllum, assembly GCA_028015215.1. NCBI lineage: Eukaryota > Viridiplantae > Streptophyta > Magnoliopsida > Cucurbitales > Cucurbitaceae > Gynostemma > Gynostemma pentaphyllum. The sequence continues at coordinate 48,845,209 of CM051351.1, read as the reverse complement.
GGAGAACGGAAGAGATCAAGGTCGATCTATCACCCCTAGAAAAGCAATCCTTTCGCCAACCTTGTAATCTAGAGATAACTGCAACAACAGGTTGCCAAAAAGAGATGGAATTGGGATTACCACCCAAAGGGATTCTAGGTACTTAATAGGCCAACAATCATGAGCACAACCAATAATACTTGCTAAAAGGGAAACTCTAGAAACTGGGACATTAATGCCTAGGATAGAACTCTTGGTCAAATTTACCTTTAACCCAGACATAAGTCCAAATAACTTAACAAGCTCTACAAGATTGAAGATAGAAGAGTCATTGTTGGCGACAAAGAAAATAGTATCATCAGCAAATAGGGATGGCAACGGGGAGGGGTCGGGGATGCACTTACCATCCCCTAACCCACGGGGATTTTTAATCCCCATACCCTACCCTATCCCCTAATCAAAAAATCGGGGTCGGGTTCGGGGATTCCCCATTAGCGGATCGGGTTCCCCGCGGGGAAAATTCCCCGTTTTACATTTTAATTCTTATTTAAAAAGAAATATAAAAAAGAAATATACATTTAAAATATACATTTTTAAGTAAAAAAGAAAACATAATACTTGACATTTTATATTGTATTAGTTAATATAATCATATTTTACATATATTTTTCAATAAATAAAGATAAAAGTAAACAAAATACATAAGATATTCTTATAAAATCGAGTTCAGGTTCGGGGTCGAGGGCGGGGGATGTATGCCCATACCCTTATCCTATAACAAATCGGGAGGAAATTTCTCACCCTAACCCTAACCCTATAAAACGGGGATTCCCCGCCCCTAACCCGCGGGGAATTTTGCCATCCCTATCAGCAAATTGAAGTTGTGATAAAACTTGATTTTGACGACCAATAAGCAAACTCTCAATCACCCCAAAAGAGACAGCCTTGTTAATCAAACGGGAAAGAACATCACTTACTTAGTTGAAGAGAAAAGAAGAAAGAGGGTTTCCTTGCCTTAGACCACTTAGACCTCGAGAGGCTTTAACAAACCCTTTTGGATAACCATTAATAAAGATTGAGAAATTTGCCATTTTTAAACCACTCGAAATCCAGTCTCTCCACTTTGAACCGAAACCTTTTGAAAGGAAGACAGTGTCTAAAAAACCCCACTCAACATGGTCAAAGGCTTTTTCGAAATCAATTTTGAAGACTAGACCATCCCTTTTCTTTTGCTTGTAATCCTCTATGGCTTCATTTGCAATTAGGATGGGGTCAAGGATTTGCCGAGCTGATTGACTTTGGTCAATGGTAGAACCTATGACAGATTTAAGTCAAGCTGCTAAAACCTTAGCAATGATCTTATACCAACTTGTGACAAGAGAGATGGAATTGAGAAAGAGAAGAAGCAGTGGACTTCTTCGGGATAAGGCATATGTGAGTGGCATTTGTCCTTATATTAATAATTCCATTCTTGTGAAAGTTCGAGAAAACATTGAGAAGGTAAACCTTGATCAAATCCCAAGATTTTTTTTTTTTTGAAAAATTCCATGGAAAACCCATCAGACCCAGGTGACTTATTACCATCACAATAAAAAACAGCTTTCTTAATCTCATCAATTCTAAAAGGTCTTTCAAGAAAAATAGCTTTATCTGGGAGATGGGTCCCAGTCAATACCAAATACAGAACTAGATCCTTTGCCTTCAGAAGTATAAAGATGCTCAGAATGCCTTAAAACTTCGACTTGAATTTCACGTTGGGAATTAAGGATCAAACCATCCTTAGTGGTGATTTTGTTGAGCCATTTCTTTCCCTTTTTGGCATTTGCAATTCTATGGAAGAGTTTAGAGTCGTTTTCCCATTCTGGTTTTACTTTCTGATTCCAAGAGATTTATTCTTTTTGGTTTAGAGAATCAAGATGGGCCAAAACAGTGTTTTAAAAGGCGAAAAAAGCCCTCGCCTAGGCGCCTAGGTGAGAGGCTCAACCATAGCGCCTCGCTTCATTTCGAGGCGAAAATATAAAGCGTCGCCTACGCTTTTAGGGGGCTTTTTAATTTTTATAAAAAAGTCACGTGACTTTTTATTTTCCAGACATGTGCGTTTAAAATGTTAAAAAACCCTAGCCTCTTTTTTTTTAAACGACAAAGCCTCCATTCTCTTCCTCATGAAAAACCTCATAACTGCAACATTTTTCTTCATTTTTCCTGCAAAACTCTTCATTTCCGATCATATTTTCTGGCGAAAACTCTTCTCTCCTATTTTCTTTGGTCTCTGTCCACTAAGCCATTGAAAAGCTGCATCAAACATCCCCTCTGATTCAGTGGTCTGTCTCCTCTATTCAAAATATACTTTAAAATCTGCTTCAAATCTGATTCTGTATATATATATGTTATATATATATATATACACACACACACACACACACACACATATATATATATATAAACTAATATTATTATATAGTGCGCCTTAAAAAAAAGCCCTCACTTTTTTTTGCGCCTTGCACTTAAGCCCCCGGGGGACCTCGTCGCTTTTTTGCGCCTTGCGCCTTTTAAAACACTGGGCCAAAGTGGAGGCTCTTTCAATTTGAAAATTAGTAAATGGGGAGGAAATGACCATGTAGAGGTTTGAACTCAGGTCCTTCTCCTCTGATACCATATTAACCCATAGACCCATGACCCAAAAGCTTAAGCTATTTTTTTTATAGAAAGATAAACTTTCATTGATTAAGGAAAAAAATACAATACAATGTAGAGGATGAGAAATCCTCAAAAACTAATTAAAGGAAAGAATTCCATTTATAATACATGGAATGTACAGGAAGACAAAAAGAAGAGGATGAACAACTTTTGCCCAACAAAAAGTAAAAAAAACAATAGAATCCCAAGTATGCCACCAAGGATTTGCATCATTATTAAAAATCCGTGAGTTCCTTTCTAACCAAACACTCCAAAAAAGAGACTGCACATTTCCAAAAAGAAAGTCTCACTGTGAACCTTTGAAAAAGTCCCAAACCAAGATATCACAACAATCCTCAACAATTGGGCTAAGGAAAATTTAATCATGTATATATTCTCACCAATCCTCAACAAATGGGACCTTTTTATTCTACTAATTAAAATGTAATGTGACAAGGACAAATTCAACTGATCATATTTAGAGAAAATGTCAATAGCTGTGTAATCTTGGAGAATTATATATTAAAATAGTCAAAGTAACCATATTGCCTTTGAATCTCTGCCTCTTTTCCAGGGCATTGGATGTACAAAGATTAGTAAACGGAGAAGTGAAGGTTCCATTAATGGGAATTCAGAATCAAGATCATACCTTGAAAAGAAGCTTGTTTTTTGCTTTGGTTCACATGTTGCAGCTCAAATGCTACTTCCTTTTGGGGAAGAAAATTTCCTATCTTCCTCTGAATTAAAGCAGGCACAAGAGGTTTGTTTCATAGGGTTATATATTGTTTAGCATCTTCTCAATGATCTTATACTATCAATTTTAACACCACCTCCACTGGGGGCCGGGGCATATGTGATAGATTGCAACTAGAATGGTGATTCAGTATGGTTGGGGGCCAGATGACAGTCCAGCAATTTACTGCCATAAGAATGCGGTATTATTCTTTCTTCCTGCTTAAACTGGGTAGTTTTGTTATTGCTGCATACGTGGAGTCTAAAAGCACTTGAAATTTGAGTTCATTAATTAATTTTCACTCTTATTGTTTGATATATAGGAAACAATGTATTGACTCCAACCAAAATACAAATTAGAGGAACAGTGATTGGGTTTAAGTACACTGATAACTATCCAGCTAAAATTGATAATCCTATTTTCAGTTTAACATGACATGCATTCCATATTTTATGCTTCTTAAAATTAATCCTTGGTGCACAAGGAAGAAGATAAACAACAAATTTTTAGGCATGGAATAGAAAATCTGACTGTAATTTGGTAGTAAGTTGACTTTCTAGCATCACGGTTGTTTCTTTTTACTAAGGAGTTTTGGAGTTTTATATTTTAATGAGTATACAAGTTTGGCTGTCTTATTTTGTTTTGTGATTTATTCTTAAATTTCCTCCCCCCTTGGACTTTTAGTTCAATTCTTATGAATATTATTCAATAACTATTAGTATTTTCTGTTTCTTATTATATTATCCCCATGAATTTTGTTACTCTGCTTTAGCTAAAGTTGAAATCTTTTGTGTTCTTTATAAGCTGCTTAAGGATTTCTTGTGGTGCCCGTATTAGTAACGTAATATAACTGGTGATGGTGTAGGTTTCTGCTTTAAGCATGGGTGACAATCATGAATGTGAGGTGGCAGCTAAAGTTGAAAAGGTATCTTTTCATTTATATTTCCATATTTACACACTTGGACATAGTCAATCTTATTTTGTTCTCAACCTCTTGAAGAAAACACTGAAGCAGCACATGATTATTTGACTAATTTTGCTCCATCTTGCGTTTCTAGATTTATGATTTAGCATATTGTAGAGCGAAAGAAATGCTTGGAAAAAACCGTGAAGTTCTTGAAAAGATCGTTGAAGAATTGCTCGGGTTTGAAATTCTTACAGGAAAGGTATGTGCTCAATTAAAAAAAGGTGGTCCTAATTAATGGTATCTGTGAAATGGGTTCTTGATCCATTGTATTATATGTATAATGCAGTCAATAGTGTTTTAAGGTGGAATTTGAATAAGAGAGAAATGCAGTAGCAGTAGTAAGAATCAAAGAAATCTTATTAATCTCGAAAAGGCATCAAACCCAAATACAAGTCTTTACATAGGCAACTAGGTGCCCTCAGTAACTAAAGGTAACTCAGTAAAAATCAACTACAAAGAAGTTACAATTAACCCACAATAAAATGAGTTAACCAAGGTAAAACAGTGGATGAAAGAATGGGCAATGTTAACTGGATCACTTGTCTGTTTACAAGCCAGGAAATGTGCCATCTTGCTGAAACGATTGACAACAACGATTGATAGGTAATGGAGAATAAAGCCCAACATTTGTACTTTGAGCCTTTGCTTTCTGACAAATGAGAAAACGTTTGACAAAGTTTAATACCTTATTTCTGAGAGATATTCGTGGTAGGCAAAAGCTAGCCTCCTTAATGTGTCCTATTTGATTACATCTGTAGCATTTTATCTTTTCCTGATTATTATTCTGTTATTTTCCACCCATTCTTTTTAACTTCCTTGTCTTGCTTTTTTCATGAGGGGACACCTACTGCAGGTTCTGAGACAATTTTATTATCTAGTTGTTTTGCCCATTTATTCTGATTTCCATATTCTCCTCCCCATTTTCTCACTAAGCTCATGTGAAGTCTTATATTTCTAGGAAGAATAACACTTTTGACTTTCTTGAAAAATCTTTTTTTTTGGGGCCCAATGGTGTTGCCTTTGTAAGTACGAGTCTGAGGATTGCGATCATGACTGTGTCTTGTTCCGATATATGTCGCATAATTTTTTTTCTATGTTTGGTATGAATTGATAGAATGTGCACCTGGACCATGGAAGAATTTGTGAATCAAACACACAGGAAATTGCCCATGGAAAATATACTATTTTGTTATTTTGTGGAGTATAAGGATTTAACGAAACAAGAGAAAATTCCAAGGGATTGGGGTTAATTGTGAATATGTTTACCGTTTGCACGTGTACATGCTTATTTTTGGGGGTCGATTTCCTAACATTTTTGTAATATTTGTGGCTTCAATTATTTTTATTTGCTTTTTTCCAGCATTACATAGTTATAATTCTAGACGGCATTGATGAAATGTTAATATTATTGTTAGAATATATATTTATGTTATTCCTTATTTAGAATAGGGATATTTTCCTTATCCTTTAGTTTACTTGTTGAAGTTGGTTTCCTAGTTTAGCTAGGTTTGCTTTTCTATATAAGTCAATGTAACCTCCATACAATTTAACCTAATACAATATTTCATTAGTCTTCCCGTTTACATGGTATCAGAGCCTCGGTTTTAAATTTTCTTGCCGTCTCTATTTAAATTTCGTTTTGTTCCCTCGCCGGGGCAAGCTTCCGGCGAGGGAGCACTTTCATTTGATCTTCTGAATTTTCGTTCAAACCCCTCGATTTAGGGTTTGTTTTGTTCATCCTACCTAAGGTAAAATTAGGGTTTGGATCTTAGAATACAACCTTTCAGTGGTTGTTTGTTGTCACCATCCCCGTAGAAAGAACCACCGTCTTTCGAAACGCTAAGTCGCTGCCGCCATCCGCCGGAAAACGCTGCTCGTGAAGCTCACGCGCCGCCACTTTCTCCTCCCCCTTCCTCACGCGCTGGCGCGTGAGCCACCTCCTCTCAATGCCATTCGTTTGGTTTTGCTCGGAATTCCAATTATGATCGTTTTGGAGTGGTTTTAGGTGCAAACAGTGCTTGGTTTTGATGGAAACGGGAGATTTTTCTGCTGTACAGATCTGTTTTTGGGAGCTAATTGGGTTCAGATTTGTTTTTCTTGGGTTTATGCTTTTTGTCCACTGCTGTCCAGATTTTGTGCTATTCTTTTTTCCATTCGTTGACTACATCTATAAGGCTACATCCTTAGCCGTTTGTTGGGTTTTGATAGCTCCAGTTGGATATCGTCTTTTGGTGTGGAACATACGTATGACATATGAGGTTAGGATTTTTTTAGAGCGATTGGGTTTTGAGGATCTTGGTGTTCCGTTAGGGTTTCTTCCTCCATTATACCTAGATAAATCTAGGGTTTGGTTTTTGAGTTAACATTATGTTGTGGTTATTTGTTGACTCTTCTTCACATAGGAGGGAAGAGAAACCGCCGGTGATACCGTCTGTCCAAAAGTCGATCAACAGAAGTTAGTTTTGCTCTGCTTTTGATGTCGGTTCTGCCAGACATCTTTGTTCGATGTCAGTTTTATCTGATGGTTCGCTCTGCTTTCGATGTCGGTTCTGGCGGACATCTTTGTTCAACATCAGTTTTGTTTGCTTCCACGCCGTATTCGATGACGCTTTCTTCTGCTCAACGAAGACATTGATTCACAAAGTGATATTTGGGTCAAGTGTTTAGCAAACTCAAGTTGATCTATGTTATACCATCTTGAGTTTGAAGGGGGATGTTAGAATAAATATATTTATGTTATTCCTTATTTAGAATAGGGATATTTTCCTTATCTTTTAGTTTACTTGTTGAAGTTGGTTTCCTAGTTTAGCTAGGTTTGCTTTTCTATATAAGTCAATGTAACCTCCATACAATTTAACCTAATACAATATTTCATTATTCTTCCCGGTTACAATGATTATGCTATTTATCAACCTCCCTTGCAGGTGTTGGAAAGGCTAATTGAAAGTAATGGAGGAATTAGGGAGAAAGAGCCATTTTCTCTTTCCATATATTATGACAGAGAGGTATCTATTTATGATTTTCTCAATATCTTTGGTAAAATGCTATTGAAATTGAATCTATGTTTTGAAGGTATAGTTCTGGGAAATTTATTCAACCTAGCCTTTTGAATAATTTTGCTTTGGCAATAATATCTTTAGGTTACTTATTGACTTGCAGATGTAACAGAAAAAGACGTCCCATTTATTTTTATGATCCTTAATGCTAAACATTGATTGCTAATTCGGTGCCAGCCATTACAGATATAAGTGATTTCTGATATCGAACAGCTGATCGGAAGCTTATAGTCAAGGCAACGTTAAGTTGTCTTGATGCATCGATGATGATGTTCCGGCTGCTATATTGTGATTTTCATACACTTCAATGACAGCTTTTCAACTCAAACTAGCTACGGTTTCTATATGACCTATCATAATTAGCATAGATTATTTGTCCTATTTCTCCTGGATAAATAATTAGGATATTATCATTATATAATATATATATATATAGGAATATTATCATGTAATTATTTTTCTTATTATGCACAGCTTGATTTGGCCTATATTATTGTTAGTTTTTTTAAAAAAAAAAAAAAAAAACAGAGAAATTTCAATGGATGACACTTTTTTTATGAGTAATTTTTAAAATAGCTGAAAGTTTTGAAAATTTTCAAAAATGGCATTTCTTAAACTGAGATTGGTGGAATATCAAATTGACAATTCAAAACTTTTGCTATTTTTGAAAATATCATTTCTTAAAATGCCATTTTTGAAATGCCCCTTTTAAATATTGATTGGATGATTGGATTTGATTCCACGAATAAACCATTGGTTTGATGGTTAAATTAAGATTAAATAATGACTGAATATTCATCAATCCATTTGATGAACAGATCTCTCGTATTGGGATAAACAATTGTCTCGTAGATAGTTTCTTGGACTATTATATGCATCAATCTTTGGGACTAACATATGTATACTTCTAGTTTTCTCTACCTGTCCTTTTATTTCTTTCCATCGTTTTCCTCTTCTGTTTGAAATCTTACTAGATCCACAGCATCAATGTGTAGCACTTATTACATATACTTGTCATTTTTTCCTTTGGAGTCCCGGAACTTGTACTATTAGCCACCCTTGGGTTCTCTTATGGATAATTCGATCACCGCTGTTCTTGCATAAAATTTGAAAAAGGCTGTCCCCTTCCTTTACATCTACATTTCTTCTCATGTGTTTTACACGTCTTCATGTCATATTAACTTATATATTCACATTTACACTAATATTTTTCTTCCTTTTATTGAAGCCATTGACGGGTTATTTTCTTGACGGCGGGAATGCATCTGGAACTGCTCTTTTAAGTCAAGCAACATAGAATCAATTAGCATGTATTCTTTTGGATGATGTATAGTACTTGTAGATTGCTATCATGATGCATCCTTATAATTCATTTGAGCATAAAGGTGCTATGTATCAGAGATGTGCAAACAATAACTTTTGGTTGAGAAGAGGGGCACCATTTTTCCTTCTCAATCACAGAATAATATTGTATTGCTTGTCGTACCCCCATCTTCGAAACGAAATGTACAGATATGATTCAAAGCCTTGAATGATGCAATTTTCGTTCACTAATTAAATTTAGTGTTTTTAAGTTTCTCCATTTAGATTCATCCAAGTGTGGAACATGAAGCATGAATGCCTTGCTGAAGGTGAGGTGATGACATGGGATGGAAGTGAAGGAGATTAATGAATCGGGGAGGGAGAGGGGACGATATTGTGGGTATAGCTGGTGGCGACAGTGAGGGTTGGGTAGGGTGGTACGAAAGGGACAGGTAGTTGAGAGTTGTGAGGGTATAGGGAGCCAGGTTTAGGGAAATGAATGAAAAATAACAACGCTTAATCAAATCTAGGTTCGAATCCCTGGGGGGTTTTTAAAGTTTGTTGAGAAATTGAAGAAAACAATAAAATTTTAAGAAAAATTCAATAAGCAGAGTTCCAACCAAAGGTGTAATCATCGTTCAATTCATGTTATTTGATCATTGATTATCTAATGAAATCCTAAATCACACTCTAAATTAGTTATGATTATTAAGAATGTCTTATTAATCTATCCTTCCTTAGTCGGTAATTAAAATATGATCATTAATTACTTCCCTAATCAAAGACAACTTTAGAGTACGAAAATATGATTTAATCAATTGATAGCAATAAGATGAGAATGACTACAAATTCTAGCCAACAAATACGAAACGTTCAATTTATTTAAACTAGATCATATATTTTAATAGTATGAAATGAAAAGACCTATTAATCATTCATACTAATTGTCACCAAGATTAGAATGCATAAACAATTACGGATTTAAACACCTAATTGACAATTTACTAGAGTGAAGAATGATCAAAGGATCCTATTTGAGCAATCAAACAATATGATAATGAATGAAGAATGGAAAATATAGAAATAGAGAAAGATTAGAAAGAAAGATGAAGATGAAATCTCACAAATAAAATGAATCAAACTTTGATTAACCTGTGTTGGAAAGAAGAGTTTAGCTAGACATGGAGTTCATAACAATCCAAGAAAACCTAAGAAAAACGTTCTAAAATATCTCTGAAAAGAAGTCTCACTTAATCCCTTTCAAATTAGGGTTTTAAACACAAGATTAAAAATAAGATCCTAAAATTACGAGTCGGCGTCGCGGCACAGAAATTTGGACGCTGCGGCGCCAAGCTAAAACAACACAAAAAATAAAGAATTCACGATTTTTGTGCTACGGTATTGAGCTCTCTGGAATTTTGGCTTGGATACAGACTTTTCCTTATGGCCGCGGCCACTAAAAGTTGTTGTCATGGCACTAAGTGTCAAGAAAGATCCAAAATGCCATTTTAAGCCTTTTTTCATCCTCTCTTCTTCAATCTAGCTCATAAACACAAATCAAAGATAATTAGTTAGTTTTTAGGCTATTTAATCATCAAAGTATGAATAAAAATCTCAAGTTTATGTGCAAAAATAACAACTTATCAAATCCCCCACACTTAACCCATGCTTGTCCACAAGCATAAAAAAAACAACTTAAAAAAATTCAATTGCCCACCAATCCTTCAACTTTCACTTTGAATCATCAACAAACAAAATTATCAAGTTTTAGGGAATTAAATTGAAGCACAAACAAAAGACAAGAAATCATAGCATAAATTCCCATTAACCATGCACAAGAGTAGTTATTCTAATGATCTTTTCAAAATCAAAATGCTGCAAGACATGGTACCTCACTTGGATTCACTCAATTCACTCAAAGTGTTTAAGGGTACATTCATGAAGCTCTCAAGTCAAAACATAGAGGATCTTACCATAGGCTTGCTAAGTTATCACATCAGGGCCACCAATGCATGAATTGAATGCTAGAATTTAAGGGTATTTGGGTTGTAATTGGGCTTAGGTAAGGGTGGATGGAAGGAAAATTTGAGCTAAAATCAAATTGGAAGAATCAGATGAACTTTTTTCACAAGCTTCAAATAAACATCCTACCACTCAATGATCACACACTTACACTACCACTTTCTTCTTTTCAAAACCCATTTTACCATTATCGAGTTGAGATTTTTTATAGTATCATATATATGTAGCTTCAAGAGTTAAACAATCGTTTTAGTGAAACAAACACTGAGTTGCTTCATCCGCATCATTTTTATAATTAGAAAACTTGCAGAGGTCAGTTGTGATGTATTAGATGCTTTTATATTTATAAGTTTTTTATTATTTATAAAATTTTAGATTGCTATATTTGTAAGTGTGCCCCCTATAGGAAAACTCTAGATCTGTCGCTGGTTCTTGATAAAAAAAAAGTTTTAAAATTAAACAGTTTCCTTTTTAACACTTTTAGAGGAGGAAAAAAAATTCTTGTATGTTTGAAATTTTATAAATATATATTTCATAGGTAGCAAAATGATCGAGGCATTTTATAAAATGACACTATTAAATTTAAAAAAATAAATAGAAACTTTTCAATCTTCATAAAATTGATGAAAGAAAAATATTAATAAACGAATTTACTAAAATATTAAAAACTAATGAAACTTAAAATATTAGTGAATTTTAATTCAAAGCATCCAAATAATCATTATAAAAAACAATGAGATTTATCATTCGACAACTAAATTTTTTCTTAAAAATTATTAATTTAATGAAAGCAAATTAATATAATGAAGAGCGGAATAATACATTTAAAAAAAAACATATTTTGTATTTTCTCAAGAAAATTCCTGTGTTTTGAGATGTCATCTGTCATGGGATGGAAAAGAGAAGAGAGGACAGAGAGGGATTGAAAAAAAAAAAGGTTATAGAAAAAGGCATGGGTTCTATTAATTCTATTCAAATTGATTATTTTTTGGAATAGATAATGGTTTCTTACTAAGGAGCACTACAAAAAAACTGTTAAATTGCGACCAGAAATTTGCGACCAAGGTATTGGGTAGTTTTTTTGGTGACCACTCTGGTAGTAAATATGAAGTTTGACTTTAAACGACCATATGGTCACTTTTTTGCGACCAAATTGAGACCAAGTAAAGAATTAGTCATAAAAAATGGCGCGAATTTTTGATGCAAAGAAAGTGACCATATGGTCAATACAAAATTACGATTATATGGTCGTAATTTTGTGACATGGGTTATCATTTAGTAGCAAAAAAAGGTGCGTAAATTTGGCGGGAGAAAGGCTACCAAGTGGTCACAATTCAAAGTGACTATATGGTCGCAATTTTGGTGACCTTTAGTGACCAATGGTAGCTCAAACATTTGGCGGGAAATAAGATACCATGTGGTCACATTTTGAAGTGACCAGATGGTCGCACTTTTGGTGATATTTAGTGACCAATGGTAGCTTAAAAATTTGACCAGGAAATAAGCTACCAGGTGGTCACATTTTTGAAGTGACCAGTGGTAGATAAACAATTTGGTGCGAGAAAAGCTACTAAGTGGTCACCAAAATAAGTGACCATGTGGTCGAAAATGTTGTGACTTGATGTGACCCGGGGTAGTGAGGAAAATGGTGGGAAATTTTGGCGGGAAAATGCGACCATTTGGTAGCAAAAATACGACCATCTGGTCGCAAATGAGCAAAGGAGTCCATTATAAAATCTCCTCCTCCCATTGTTTGCTAGCATTAAGAAAAAAGAAAATGAGAGAATGGATGTATGTTCGTTTGATAGACGGGTATTTGAACGATGAGTTCGTGGCCAGGGTTGAACAGTTTGTTGAGTTTTGCATGACAACTGTCTATTATGAAAAGTATGGTGGAAAGCTACGTTGCCCGTGCAGGAAATGTGACAATAGGAGAATCATACCAGTTACAGATTTGAAGGTTCATCTTTATAGTCGGGGATTTGTGCAGAATTATTATCACTGGGTGTTTCAGGGGGTGATGTGAATCATAATAGGTTAATTAGTATAAGTTTATTTATTAGAGAATTAGTTTACTTAGTATAATTAAATAGTATTAGTTTCTATTTAGTTTAGTTAATTTTAGGGTTTTCATTATAAGGCTATGTATAGCCATCTTAGCTTTCATTTGTAGACATATCTTACATCTTATCTTGTATTCAAATATATTTCTAGAGAGAGTATTTCTCCTCTTTGGGTTTTAACCTATTTGTTCTTGGGATGGATTTCCCATTCAAGCATGGATTTCTTGTTGAGGTCGTGGACTCGGCCTCACCCCACATCAGTTTGTAACAGAGCCTCGCCGTTCCGTGAGGTCTGATTCATCGAAGTGGTCGGATTTGAAGAATTTAAATCGGAGGTGGATTCAGCCGGTTTGTTCTTCGTTCTAAGTGCCCATTCAATTTATTCTATCCCCATCGTTTTTCTTCTCTAGTCAATAGAGTTCCATTACAGTTCATTCAATAAAAAAAACAGCAACAAAAATCCATACCCATCATTTCTCTCTTTTTTCATATCTCTGTTCATTCTAAATTCCAAAAATCCATACTCATCCAAACAGCCCCATCTCCTCCCAAAATCACAAGAAGTTCCAAACCAATCCCCTCATCTCTTTCATAAACCAATTCCATCCTCTGTTCTATTTTAGTCCAAAAAAAAGTACCATTTTTTTTGAATTATGTTCCAATGGACTTAGACCCAATATCAAAAGCAAAAATCCACAAAATACTCCTGGACTCTTCTGGATGAGTCTAGATTCCAACTTCCGGCGATTATTCCGACGAATGTTCAATCTAAAATTATTTCTACTTCCAACCATGAACCTATTCGTGATGATGAATCCTATCAAATTCACGAGGGAGAAGATGAAGATAAAGAAATCTTGGTGGTTGAGCAGTTTTCTAGAGATTGTAATTTGGTTCCCCAATCGAAGGTCGAGCAAGATTTTCACGATGAGGAAGTGGATGATGAAATCTGAGAGGTGGACGAGTCTTCAAATGGCAGTGACATTTTTCTCCAATCGGCGATTGAGCATGATAACAACGATGTGGAAGAATTCGTGGAAGAAGATGAAGAGACTAACGAAAATGTAGAAGATAAAGAAGAATTAAAGCTTGAGGAAGAAAACTTTGAAAACATCGGCGATAAAATCGGTGACCCAGTCGCTCATGTCGCCGATTACGAATTAACTAAATTAACTAAACTAAAATAGAAACTAATACTATTTAATTATACTAATTAAAAACATTAAAGTAAACTAATTCTCTAATAAATAAACTTATACTAATTAACCTATTATGATTCACATCAGGAGGAAACAAAGGAAATGTTCAACGCTGCATTACATGAATCAAGACGAAACGAAGGTAGCAGCTCGAATGTAGAGGTTGTTGCCGAAGAACGGAATGATGAACAACAGTATAGTCAGATGCAGCAAATGATACTTGATGGTGCGGGGTATGGGGGCAATGAAAATTTCCGTGAAAGTTTAAACGTAGACGAAGATGAAAGGGTTGTTGAAGAGGAAATGAATTTGGAAGCTTGTAAGATGCACGAGATGCTAAAGACAGCCAGCCGACCATTGTACGATGGGTGTCAGGTAAGTCAACTTGCTGCTGCTACATAACTTTTAAATATAAAGACGCAGTACAACATACCTGGTAGAGGATTTGATTCGATTGCATAGTGGTTTCGTCGATGCACTCCAGAAGAAAATATTATGCCCCACAGTTTGTACGACACTAAAAAAGCTAGTGGAGGGACTTGGATTACCCGTGGAGAAAATAGATTCGTGTCAAAACGGATGCATGATTTACTAGGATGTGGATGAGGACCTGCATCACTGTAAATTCTGTTTTCTTCCAAGATATAAACAAGGGAAACGCAGCCTCATTCCGTACGCCCGCATGTTCTATGTACCGCTGACCCCACGTCTGCAACGGTTGTATGCATCGGATGTGATAATTTCACACATGAGATGGCATCACGAGCATTCACAGGATGAAGGTATTATGAGACATCCCTCAAATGCTGCGGCTTGGAAGCATTTAAATAATTGTCATCCGGATTTTGCACAAGATCCTAGAAACGTCAGATTGGGCTTATGCACGAATGGCTTTAACCCGTTCGGGGCATCCGGGGCACAATATTCAGTTTGGTTAGTCATGGTAACCCCGTATAACTTGCCTCCCTTGATTTGCATGCGAGACCAGGTGATTTTTCTAACAGTGATCGTACCTGGGCCGAAAAGTCTAAAATAGAAACTGGATGTGTATTTGCAACCACTTATTGCAGAGTTGAAAAGGTTATGGACTGACGCTGTTATGACGTACGACATTTCGAAGAAACAAAATTTCTTGATGCGCGCCGCGTCAATCTGGACGATCAGTGACTTCCCTGCGTATTCAATGTTGTCAGGTATGTTGATCTTTAATTGCTTTCATATACATTTTTTAGTATATGTTTAGTTTTTGTTATTGCTTTGCTTAGTCAGTAGTTAATTGTGCGAACCTCAATCTCCTCCTCTTAAAGGATGAAGTACGGCAGGGAAATACGCATGTCCACATTGCATGCTAGACACAGATGCATTTTATCTTGGAAACGGTCGGAAAACTTGTTGGTTTGATTGTCACCGTCGATTGTTGTCGTTGAATCATACTTTCCATTCAAACGGCAGTGACTGGAAGAAGGGTCGACGAGTAAGAAAAGAAACCCCCCCCGACAATGTATAGTGGAAGACAGATTCTTCACAGTATATATGTTATAGGGATGCAGAAGATTACAGTGGACGGTGTAGAGAGTGCAAACAATGCGGCTGGGAAAAACATGGGTTGGAAGAAACAGAGTATTTTTTGGGATCTACCGTATTGGGAAGATCTACTGATTAGACACAATCTGGATGTAATGCATATCGAGAAGAATTTCTTCGACAACATTTTCAATACGATTTTGAACGTTCCGGGAAAAACAAAGGACAGTTTGAAGGCACGTTATGATATACGGGAGATATGTCACCGTCCTGAGTTGGAGCGTGATGACAATGATAATTACGCAAAAGCAAAGTACATGTTGACGACAGATGAAAAGAAAACATTATTTGAATGGATCAAATCCATCAAATTCCCAGACAGATACGTTTCGAATTTGAGTCGATGTATAGACAGTAAAAAACATATCATGTTCGGGATGAAAAGCCACAATTGTCATGTATTCATGCAATGATTGATGCCTGTCGCGTTCAGACCATTCCTAGAGAATAGATATTGGGAGTTGCTTGCACAGTTGAGTGTTTTTTTCAGGGACTTGACATGTATAGAGCTGACTGAAGCTACTGTCGCTTCAATGAGTTCAGAGATAGCTGTTATTATTTATAAGTTGGAGCGAATGTTCCCACCTGGCTTTTTTGAGTCCATGGAGCATCTTCAAGTGCATCTTCCATATGAGGCATTCTTAGGGGGTCCGATACATTACCGCTGGACGTACCCATTTGAAAGGTAAGCACAGTTAATTTGTAATGCACACGTATAAAGTACAGTGATCGAATGTAAATGTTTTCTACACATTCTGCCTACCCACAGGTACTTACGTCGGTTGAAAAAAACGGTCAGAAATAAAGCAAGAGTAGAAGGATCTATCTATAGGGCGTACCTAATGCAAGAGACTACCACATTTTGTTCATACTACTTTGATCAACACATTGCAGAGCAGTTTCGACCAGCGAAACGAAACATTGTCGAAAATTTACTTAAAGGTGTTGACATAAACGACTTGCTGATTTTTACGGAACCTGGCATGACAGTTGGAAGATCAGTGCGTAGGCCGTTAACCGATTCTGAGTATCATGTAATGCAGACATACGTGTTATGCAACTGTGCAGAGATCGAACCTTACATAGAGTGAGTTAGTAACTTAACATTATTTCATCGCATAAACAACTACAAACTATTTGCTAACTATTTTTGTAATATACAGATTATTTCTAAACTTATACGTTCAAATGACACGAGTTGGTCTTACAGCCGCTAAGGAGGGGTCAATAATCGACAAAGAGTTTCGTTCTTGGTTCAGTGCATACGTGAGTTATTTTAAATTGTCAAAAAAATCGTGGCAATTTGTTGAAAAAACTAATATCTTCCTAACATTACTATATGTTAACAATGACAGGTTGACTCCCCTACATTACCGGTAGATGATCCTCGCATTATTTCTTTGGCAAAGTGACTTGAACGGATTGCAAGGTCGTATACTGGATACATCGGTAACGATTACAGATTTCAAACGAAGGCGCATTCAGTTAACAGGGCAACAAACAACAGTGGTGTTTGCATAAAAGGTCATGTGTTCGGCACAAACGATGACGATTACTTCGGAGTAATCAATGAGATTCTTGAGATTCAATATGCAAGTCCGACGCTAAACCGCATTGTTCTGTTCAACTGCACTTGGTTCGAGACAACTAGATGAGGCGAAGTCCGTAAGATTGATCATTTACAAATCGTTGAGGTAAACAAGTCTAAGTATATGCGCACCGCTGATAGGTTTGTCCTGGTTTCACAGGCGATTCAAGTTTATTATCTGAACTATCCGATTAATAGACGAGATCTGACAGATTGGTTAGTTGTTTGTAAAGTTAAACCACACCGCTAGAAGAAAACTTGTCCGAGAAAGACGACCATGCAGAGGAAGCTGGTGCTTTTCAAGAAGATGAGATAAGATGTCGTGCAATCGACGATGGTCAGAATGCAAGTAATGTTCGTCCTTTGAACGATGACATTGCATGATGATGATACAAATGCTTCCACTTCTCATGCACGTGACATTGATGCTGAATTTATTCGAGACGATGAATGATACAAACCCTCAAGCGTTGACGGATTCAAGAACACCTTGAACGGAAAAGCTTGAAAACCCTTAACAATTTGAATCAACCTTTAGGCGAGGTTGGGAAGATGATGACCTAATCGATCAATCCCCTAATTTAAGAATAGGTTTCTTTAATTAAGGTTGAGGCACTCCACAAGAACAATGATCAATTGGACTTGAATGACTCAAAACATGCAATTCAAGAACATGAATTACAAAGGGGTTTTTCAAAGAAAAAGCTTAAACCAAAACAAAGGGATTTTCTTTCATTGATATTCTTTGAAACAAATATCCCATGAGTTTAATAGTGTTTTAAACTCATTTGCTTCATTAGTCAAGTATGTAACCTAATATCCTTGCAAATGCCCAAGAAAGTCAATCTTCACTCGTTTAGTCTTTGGATTCTTGATCTTTTCTTGATTGAAACCTTGGACTTCAATATTGTCAATTCTTTGACATTTAGGGCTGGGATGATTCATATCATTCTCTCCAACTTCGAAAAGATTCGTCCTCGAATCTAAAGGTGTGATCATGGTGGAGTCTCCCTTGAAAAGTTCGCCAAATTTTAAAGCTTTTGTGGCACCATTACTGGCATTGATTTCCTGCAAAAAAATCATAAACAAAATCTTGCAAAGGGTTTAGGTTGAAACTTCCCATATGGTACTCGAGTGCAAAGAGGGGTGGTGTGGCCAATAATTTCCTTTTCCTCTCAATTCTTCTAACGAGAGCTTGCTTTTCTTGCTTTAATTTTCTCAACTCTTCTTGCTTCTTTATTTTCTCTTTTTCTTCTCGCTCTAATCTCTCTCGCTTCACCGACTCCCTTTTCTCTCTTCTTTTTTGTTGTTCTTGTTCCATCCTCTTCAATCTTTCTCTTTCTTCTTCTTTAGTTTCATCTCCTTCTAGAGCCAAATCTATCTTGTTAGGGCACACCTCCCGAATATGACCCCTTCCACGACATTTATTACACTTGATATCTTTAGTATGTATTGTCATAATGGAAGAATTTTGTGGTTGCAAAAAATTAGGGTTTTGGAAGATGAAGAAAAAAAAAATGCTTGGTATTCAAACTTTGAAACGAGTTTTTAGGTGATTTAAGTTCTGATTTTGGATTTGGTGTCTTCTGTAGTTTTGTAGAGGGTCGAAAAATAAACAGATTAGAAAAAATTTTGTAGGAAAAGGTGAAGGGACGAGATCAGTAAGTGACGTACAAGTTAGAACAAAAATCTGGAAATTTCAGTTTTTTTTTTCTTTTTTTTAATGAAAGCGGTTTTGATGGGGGATTAGAAAAAGTGAAGAAGTAGGTGATGAAGTAAACGAATTTACCTTTGATAACTCTCTGCCAGAGCAAGCTCTGTTACCAAATAATACGAACCCTCAAGCGTTGACGGATTCAAGAACACCCTTGAACGGAAAAGCTTGAAAACCCTTAACAATTTGAATCAACCTTTAAGCGAGGTTGGAAAGATGATGACCTAATCGATCAATCCCCTAATTCAAGAATAGGTTTCTTTAATTAAGGTCGAGGCACTCCACAAGAACAATGATCAATTGGACTTGAATGACTCAAAACATGCAATTCAAGAACATGAATTACAAAGGGGTTTTTCAAAGAAAAAGCTTAAACCAAAACAAAGGGATTTTCTTTCATTGATATTCTTTGAAACAAATATCCCATGAGTTTAATAGTGTTTTAAAGTCATTTTCTTCATTAGTCAAGTATGTAACCCAATATCCTTACAAATGCCCAAGAAAGTCAATCTTCACTCGTTTAGTCTTCGGATTCTTGATCTTTTCTTGATTGAAACCTTGGACTTCAATATTGTCAATTCTTTGACATTTAGGGCTGGGATGATTCATATCAATGAATCCGATGAAGAAACAGAAGAAGAAGACTTTATGTGAGGGACTTTTTTGAGACGATGAATCCGACGAAGAAATAGAAGAAGAAGAAGAAGAAGAAGCGACGACCGAAGAAACTAAGGATGATGAATGAGACATTTTGTAACTTTATGATTCACTGTATATGTTTTATTAAAACTATTTCTTTAATGAAGGAAAAAAAAATACATATTAATATTTGCGACCATATGGTCGCAATTTAACACAAAAGGTGACCACATGGTAGTAATTGAAGTGAAATGCGACCGGTTGGTCGCATTTGTGGAAAAGTAGAATTATGTTTTTCCAAAAATATAAGTTAAATTACGACCAGTTGGTCGCAAAACTCAAAGGGTAATCTAAAATGTTCATGAAATTTTTGGCGGTTAATTTCATAATTGCAACCATCCTGGTCGCAACTGAAGCGGTAAATTTAAATTTTCATGAAATTTATGGAGGTGAATCTAAAGATTACGACCATCTGGTCGCAATTGTTGGGTGAATTTCATTATTGCGACCAGTTGGTCGCAATTATTGATAGGACGCGTGATATGACAGCTGTTGTAGATAATCGCAAATTTGCGACCAACTGGTCACTTTATTAATAAATGCTACCAGGTGGTCACAAACATGTGTAAAAATGTGACCAACTGGTCGTAATTTCCTCAGCACGCGAAACCTTTCATTTCTAGTCATGATTACATATTTGCGACCAGTTGGTCGCAAATTCTGATTTAAAACTCAGCACCGTTTTCCTTTCCCCCCTTTCTGTTTTTTCTCTCTCTTTTCTTTCTTTTCTCTCTTTCCCCCGTTCCGTTCCCCGTTCCTACTCTAAACCTAAAAACCCTAAACCTCCAATCCCGGTTTCTATTACGAGGTTAGTTTTCGTATAGATTTTAAGTTTTAAGTTAGTTTTAATTTTTAGTTTTGAGTTAGTTTTAGTGTAAGTATAAATTTAGTTTACTTAGTTTTAGTTTTTAGTTTTTAGTTTTAATTAATTAGTTTAGATTAATTTTGTTAATTTAATTAATTTTAGTTTAATGAATCTAATTTAGTGTAATTAATTACTTAGCTTACTTTAATTTAATTAATCTAATTTTAAGTTTACTTTAATTAATTAATTAGTTTAGTTTAATTTGGTTAATTTAATTAATGTAATTTAGTTTAATTAAGTACTTAGTTAACTTTAGGTTAATTAATCTAATTTTCGTTTACTTTAATTAATTAATAAATTTTAGTTCAATTAATCTAATTTTAATTTACTTTAATTTAATTAAATTAGTTTAGTTTAGTTTTAATTAATTAATGTTAGTTAAATTTAATTAATTTTAGTTTAATTAATCTAATAGTTGAAATCTTCATTACTTAGTTTTCTTTAATTAATTACTTAGTTTAATTAATCTAATTTTAATTTAATTTAATTTAATTAGTTTAGTTTAATTTAGTTTTAGATAATTAATTAATTAATGTTAGTTAAATTTAATTAATTTTAGTTTAATTAACCTAATAGTTGAAATCTTTATTACTTAGTTTACTTTAATTAATTACTTAGTTTAATTAATCTAATTTTAATTTACTTTAATCTAATTAATTAGTTTAGTTTAATTTAGTTTTAATTAATTAATTAATTAATGTTAGTTAAATTTAATTAATTTTAGTTTAATTAACCTAATAGTTGAAATCTTTATTACTTAGTTTACTTTAATTAATTACTTAGTTTAATTAATCTAATTTTAATTTACTTTAATCTAATTAATTAGTTTAGTTTAATTTAGTTTTAATTAATTAATGTTAGTTTAATTTAATTAATTTTAGTTCAATTAATCTAATTTAGTTTAATTCTTCATTACTTAATTTACTTTAATTAATTAATTAATTAATTAATTTTAATTCAATTAATCTAATTTTAATTTACTTTAATTTAATTAATTAGTTTAGTTTATTTTAGTTTTAATTAATTAATGTTAGTTTAATTTAATTAATTTTAGTTTAATTAATCTAATTTAGTTTAATTCTTCATTACTTAGTCTATTTTAATTTAATTAATTTTAGTTTAATTAATCTAATAGTTTAATTCTTCATTACTTAGTTTACTTTAATTAATTCATTTTAGTTTAATTAATCTAATAGTTTAATTCTTCATTACTTAGTTTACTTTAATTAATTCATTTTAGTTCAATTAATATAATTTTAATTTAATTTACTTTAATTTAATTAATTAGTTTAGTTTAAATTAGTTAATTAATTTATGTTAGTTTAATTTACATTATTTAATCAATTTAATTTAGATTATTGCATTAATTAATTAATTTAATTATTTTAATTATTTTAATTACTTAGTAATAAATTAGTTTAGTTTAGTTGTAGGATTATGACGGGCAGACGACGTCCTCCCCAGTCAGACGAGCCTGACGACGAGATTGACGGCGCGACTCCTTAGTCGCCTACTACCGCTGCTCCTGATGCGGACCTGACTACATTTGAGTTGGTCAGCCTCCTCTTCGGTTACGAGGCGGGAGTTATTGCCACTCTCGATGATGCAGTCCCTGAGACCCAGCCTTTGACACCACGATTGCCGCAAGACTCCCAGGCCATGACTTCTGCAGGAGCATCAGGGTCTACATCCCAGCCCGATCCAGCGAAACCATCCACTACTGGCACGCAGCCTCCTCAGGCCGTAGATTCTACCCTTCGGATTGAAGGGAATACGTAAGTAATTTTGTTTATTGTTTTAATTACTTAATTTTTAAAGCTTTAAGCATTTTAAAAATTGTTTTTCTTTTTTTTTTTAACAAATAGTTTCTAATATCATAATATTTTTTATGTTTTTGCATAGTACAACCGCATATAACCGTTTCAAAACGGTTTTGCGAGGTCCTCCAGAGATTGCTTCTACCCAGCGAGCTTCGCTGGCAGAAGATTCAGACAACGGAGAAACGTCGGATGTACGACAATTGGAAGGTACAAAACATCATTTATTTTTATAATTAATTAATTTTGAAATTTTTAAAAATAAATTTGTTACTTTATTACTTTAACAATTTTTTATTTCAATTTTTTTCAGGGCAAGTTTTCTGTTATCAATCTCGATATCACGGACGGTAGATTGTTCCCCATATGGGACAATCACGTCCAGGATCAATTCAAGGACCTTATTTACCGGGGGCGCAAAAAGCAAGCAGCAAACCGACCCGTGTGGATGAGCGAGTAGGACCACGCGCGGCTGATCGCGAGCTTGAACACTCCCGAGGGCAAGGCAGTGTCAAGGAGGAATAAGGCCAACCGCGATAAGAATCCCTCTAAACACACAGGCGGGGACCAGACCCACGACGAGCACCATAGTCAATTGGTAAGTTTTTTTTTTCTTTTTAATGTACTTTTTTCTTGTTTTATTCTTTCAATTAGTTATTAATTTATTTTTTCTTCTTCAATCTCTAATATTTTTAGGAAGCTAAGCATGGTCGTTCTGTCCCGCCCGATGAGTTGCACCTTGTTCTTTACACAAAGAAGGACGGGACGATCGTCGACGGGAAGGCGAAAGAAGTTCAGGTATTTAATAATTATTTCAATTATTATTTTTTGTTTACAATTTTTCTAACTTATATATTAACTATTTTATTTTCTGAATTTTAAATGTTTAGGAACGTTTCAAGGAGTCTTTGAGTCAGCGGTTTCCCACACCAGACTCGCAACCGACTCGGGACAACTGTAGAGAGGCGTTCTTGGAGGCTGCTAGAGTGGTTCGGCCTAATGGATCAGTTCGTGGGCTCGACTGGTACGAGAGACAACTATACGCCGACGTGCCTCGACCTCGACACAATGGAGCAAACACGAGTTCCGGTCCTTCTCCCACTGAGCAGCAGCTGCGAGAGGAGGTTCAACAACTGTACACGGAGCTGGATGATATGCGTAGCAACTTCGATGCTCGAGTCGATACGATTCAGGCGGATGTTCATGCTCAGGTGCAGGCCTAGGTTCAGGCCCAAATGGAGGCCCAGGTCGTAGCTGCATTGGCCGCGTTCTTCGGACTCTGAGATCCCAGTTCATTATCTTCGGCGCCGCCTCCACCACCCCCTACTCCTCCGCAGTAGTTTAGATTTCTTTTCTTGTATAGTACATTCTTTTGAAAATTTATTTATATATATTTTTATTTTTATTCCATTTTTTTATTATTTAATTTAAATAAATAAATAATTAAAATAAATGAATAAATTTAAATGAAATAAAATAAAATAAAAATAATATTTACAAATTAAATAATTTAATTTAAACAATAAAATAAAAATAATAATATTTACAAATTAAATAATTTAATTTAAACAATTAAATTAGAAATAATTAAATTATTAATTACATTGGCGACCACCCGGTCGCATTTTTCAAAATATAAACGACCAGATGTTCGCAATTTATAAAATATAAAACGACCAGCTGGTCGCAATTTAAACCACCAGACGGTCGCCTTGGGCTGATGCTCAAACTACCAAATGGTCACTTAAGAACGACCAACTGGTCGCAATTTAAACGACCAGATGGTCGCCTTGGGCTGATGCTCAAACTACCAAATGGTCACTTAAGAAGGTGACCATTTGGTCACTAATATAAACGACCATGTGGTCACCTTTTTTATGGACCAACTGGTCACTTGTCTACAACTTAAATTACGACCCGCTGGTCACTATTTTACGCGATTGTCTGGTCGGTTTTTCAAATGTTGACTTTTTGCGACCAAATACGTTTGGTCGTATTTTGGTGACCACTTGGGCGCACAAATGTCCTGGACAACCAGGTTTTTTTTGCCACGCCAGGTTTGGTCACTTTTTTGGTCGCATTTACCTTAAAAACGACCGGCCTGGTCGCAATTTCCTGGTCACAATTAGACTTGTTTTTGATAATGGAGTAATTTTTTTTAAAGTGTAGGGGCCATTCTTAAAATTGGGTGAAACTGAAGGTCATTCTTGCATTTTAACAAGAAGATGCTATGAAAATATTCAAATAGTGTTTGTTGGGTGTCGAAACCACCAAAAATAATAACTTACTCTTGGAATTTAGAAATTTGGGCGAGTAAGGTCGATCTCCACAAGGAATTGAGAATTAAATTAAAGTTGACAAAAGGGGGGTTTTGAATTGTTGTTTGAAAAATAAAAAGAATAAAAATCAATAGAGAAAAGCTTCCAACTAAAGGTTTAATCTCAGTTATGGTTCATTAATTTGATCATCGACCGCTAACTATGCATTCCTACATTCTTCTTTAAATTAGTTAGAAGTCACCAAAACCAATCAATAAGTTATAAGTGCTCTTCCTTAACTATTCAATAGCCAAGATACGATCTAATGACTATTTCCCTAATTAACTGATAACCCTAGAATACAATAATAAGATTTAACCCATTAACAGCATTAAGAAGATTAGAACTCAATTCTAACTAACAAACACAGTATGACTGATTCATTTAAGTTAGATCATGAATTCCCATAACATAAATTTAAAAGTGTCCTAATCAATTTATGCTAATTTGTTACTTGTATTAGAACAATTAAACAATTACGGATTTAAACGTTCTAACTAGCGATATGCAAAATTAATCAATGAACAAAGGGTCCTTATTGAATAACAATTAATTCAATAATAAAATATGAATACCATCAGTTGGAATAAAGAAGTTAGCTAGAAAACATAATAAAAACTATCCAACTGTCCTAAGAAAAATAGGGGGAGAAGAGATTGTGAATTAGGGTTCAATTGAGGCTTTAAATAGGCCAAAAAGAGATAAAAGCGGAAAAATCTGCTGATTAAATCTATCCAGCCGTGTAGCCAAGCCGCGCACCGAGTCAAGCCGTACGTTAGCTGTCCAGATCTGTTTTAAGAACCCGACTTTTTTAAAGTTAAAAACCATAAAACATAAAGCAGCGGAAGTCACAAATAAAATAACTTTATTGAATAAAAAGCATTAATGTCTCAAATAACATTTAAAACAAAAGTATCAACTCCGGAGTTATTTATTAAAAAGAAAATATCATGAAAATAGTAGTGACATCCATCAGTCCCAATGTTAAAAAATAAATCACGAAATAATTTCCAAATATCATTAGTTGAAATAAAAACAAGACCCTCTAAGTCAATGATTTTGATGGAAGAAAATGACTCTAAAATAATATTCGACACTAGTTATACACTATGAATCCCTCATCTTCACTAACTCATCAACCGCGCGACACCTCTATCCCATTATTACCTGAAAAAATTAGCATTGTGAGGCTAAAGCCAGGTGAGAAAACGATTCAATCAACAGGTAAAGATTTAGATAGTCTCTAAACGATTATTACCGAGAGTCCCAAGCACTCAACACTCTCCAATGTCCTTACGCTCAAAGTGTCACTTAAACTCAAATCTCTTCCCACTTACATGAATAGACAATTTATTTCTAATTCCTTATTCAAGGATTTTAACAAACATGGATAGACAACTTTCACTAGTTTCATACCCAACGCTATCACCCACAAATTCTTAATAAAAATCACTTAAACACTTCCAGAATATTAATTATCACTAAATTGACTAACAACTAAAAATTAGCATACAACACTAGAAAGGTGGTCTATCGGGACCACTATCAGTTTCTAGTACCTGGTTATAGAATAACTATAATTGAACCTCTAGTGAATCATTCATACGAGCAATGATCACTAGCACCTGGCCAAACTTGAATAAAACTTAGTATTAAGCTCGTAGCCTTAATACTAGTAATCACAACCTATCAGGCCATCAATCTCAAACTTTCTCAACATCACACACATGTTAATATTCATATAAAATCAGTATTAACCATCAAAATACAGCAGCCCAATCAATTTAACAATTTATTAACAAAACTGCCGAAAACGGTAAAAACTGTCGAAAAAGTCGAAAATCTACTTTTACAGTTTTCAATTAAATTCTCATGACTAAGGGTCATCTTAAACTCTCAAATATTCCATAAATAAGATTAATATCACTCAGAATTGATGCGAACTAAGAAACCTCAATTTTCGCCGAAAAACGTCTAAAGTAGTTATAATTGAAAATAAATTCTCCCAAATGATTTTCGGACATTCCCAATATCAATTCTCTTCATAAATTTTCAGAATAGTATAATTAAATATTTAGAATCAAACAAGCTACGGTTGAGCTTTAGATTTCTCTAAAACCCCACCGTTGATCAAACCATTAACTCACCTCGATTACACTAAAAACCAAGATAAACCAAGCTTAATTTTGGCCACAAACATGACTTGAAATGAAAATCTAAAGTAATTATAATCTATACTAAAACAGTACCAAACAATACCAAAATAATTGGGGTTCAACGGCTCGAAGAACAGGACAACCAAACGACGAAAAACTCGTCGTTTGAAAAGGGACAGCAGCGCCGGGTGGCTGCCCTTGCCGCTGAACCGAGGCCTTCGGGTCTCGATTTGGTCGTGGGTTAAAGTTCTGGGAGATCAATTTTGATGGGTTTTTAGTTTGGTGCAAGGTGGATCAAAATCGATTGGGAAAAAGGCTTTAGATCGGGGATTGGAAAATGGCGGAGTTTGGTTTCATGGATGAGGTTATTGAATTTCATAAATTCTCATCATAATATAAATTTTTAGAATTTAAAGTATTATAAAAATGATCCAAAAGGTTTACCCAAAGCTAAAAATTCAAGGAATCAATCTTCAATCTTCACCCAACGTCTCGTCAAGTTCAAAACGATCACCTACCAACAAGAATTGAAAAAATAACATCAATTTTAAATGCCCTAGGGGCGGTGGCAACATGAAGATCCAAGGGGAGAAAAAAATTACCTTTTGATCAAACAAGATCTTCCAACCACTCCAAATTTATGATCACATCTCGAATCGTCACCCAAAATGATGAAGAATCGAACACCAAAAATCCGGGTTTCTCCAAAGGGGACAGCGGCATGAGAGTGAGAGAAGAGAAGGAACGTTTCTATTTTTTTTTCTTTTCTGACAAATTAACCAAACCTTTGCACCTCATCTAAGCTTTCCTTTAATTGATACATTATCCTCCCATACAAACAAATTGCTAAAGAATCCTTCCCTTGCAAATTGTCACCCAACAAGCCTATTGATGCAATTAGAAAATTTTAAACGAAATTCTAAAACTCGGTATTAATAAATAAAATAACATTTTTAACCAAATATTGAAAATTACCTCGTAATGGGGCTTTACAGAACCACCCACCTAACAAGGCTTTTCGTCACCGAAAAGCTTCACCTCTCAAGAAAAAGACGAAGGTAGCTAGCTCACATGTCATCCTCCCACTCCCAAGTGACCTCTTCTCCACAAAACCTTGACCAACTTTATGGTCTACTCCTCAATACCCTTTGCTCCTTTGCCAATATCTCAACTGGCTTCTCTTCATAAAAAAAATCCGCCTCTAACTCCACTTGTTCATAGTCTATTATATGTGTAGGTTCGGTAATATATTTTTGAAGCATCGACACATAGAACACATTATGAACACTAGATAATGACGGTGGCAAAGTCAACCTGTAAGCAAGCGGCCCAATCCTCTCAAGAATCTCGAAAAGACCGATGAATCGAGGACTCAACTTTCCTTTCTTCCCAAATCTCATCACACCTTTCATAGGTGCTATCTTCAGAAAAACATGATCACCCACTGAGAACTCAAGATCAATACGCCTCTTGTCTGCATAACTCTTCTGTCTACTTTAAGCAGTTTTCATTCTCTCTTTAATCACATTTATAGACTGACTCGTCAACTGAACTAGCTCATGCCTCAACCATTTCTTCTCCTCAACTTCATCCCAATGAACTGTCGATCGATATTTCTTACCATACAGGGCTTCAAAGGAGCCATCTTAATAGTAGACTAAGAGCTGTTATTGTATGCAAATTCCACCAAATAAAGATGATCATCCTAACTTCCTTTAAAATCTAAGGCACAAGCTCGAAGCATGTCCTCCAAAATCTGATTAACTCGCTCAGTCTGTCCATTCGTCTGAGGGTGAAAAGTAGTGCTAAAGTCCAAACGAGTACCCATAGCTCTTTGAAAACTTTGCCAAAACTTAGAGACAAAGTGGGTGTCATTATCAGAAACAATACGAACTGACACTCCATGAAAACGTACTATTTCCCTCAAATACATCTGAGCCCAAGTCTCCACTGGATAGGTCGGTTTCCCAGGGAGAAAATGCGCTGACTTTGTCAACCTATCCACAATCACCCAAATCACAGAACTTTCTCGAGCTGTTTTTGGCAATCCACTAATAAAGTTCATATAAATTTCTTCCCACTTCCACTCAGGAACGCTCAATGGTTTCACGTAACCATGAGGACTACTTCTCAAAGCCTTCACCTGCTGAGACACTAAGCACCTACTCACAAATTCATATATGTCTTTCTTCATTCCATGCCACTAATAATGTATTTTCAAATCTCTATACATTTTGGTACCACTTGGGTCAACAGAATGAGTATAGTGGATGATTTAACATATTTAATATGGTATCAGAGTAGATGGTCCTGGGTTTGAACCTCTGTGATGACGTTTCCTCCCCATTTATATTCCACATGTTTATGCCTTGTGCAAATATCCAAGCCCACATGTGAGGAGGAGTGTTAAGATATATGATTAAATTTACTTTTACCCATTAACTTAAGTTTTTGGTCAATTAGTGGTTTAACATTTCTAATACTTTTTATGCTTTTCTAACATTTTGAAACATGAAGACCAGTCCATCTGAGAAAAAAATAAAACAGAGTACGATGGAGAGAGGAGAGAGAAAGAGAGGGAGGAGAAACATGAAGATCCGTCACTGCCACACCAGCATAAAAAGTTAAATTTCTAATATCATATTTGAATAACAATGATTAAAAATATCAACCCATTTTCTAAAGATGCCATTTGTAGGAGGGAAATCATATATTTTTTTTATTGCATATTTGAAGTTGATTCCACTAGAATAATAATAATAAATACATTATAGGAAAAGAAAAATCAACAAGATGAGAGCTAATCAAGATCAATCTAGAGAGATAAGGACAAACATTACATGACATCGATAGAAGATCCATGCTGTTCAATCTTACAATTTTATCTTTTCCTATTCATCATTCCAACATTTTCTTTCCAACCAAACACGAAAAAGCTTAGAAGTATAAAAAAATCTCTAAGAATAAGAAATAGAAGAAAAGAAAAAATAATAATAAAACTATGGATAATATGAGCCAAGCAACCAGACTTGCCGAAGAGTTCTCATTCTTTCAACTCAACTCATTTGATGAGGATATAATTCTTACCGCCATAGACTCTTGGACTTGCATCTTCATGAAAGAAGAAGAAGAATAACATGATATTCTTCTTAGCATTTGTGAAGACATGATCTTGTTCTTCTCTCTGCTCTCAATTCAAAGAGGAAGAGGAAGAGGAAGGAGAGGAAGAGGAATCGGAAGGAAAGAAAATTGAGTTATATTTATAGTTAG
The DNA here is from genome assembly GCA_028015215.1 of Gynostemma pentaphyllum. Classification (NCBI taxonomy): domain Eukaryota; kingdom Viridiplantae; phylum Streptophyta; class Magnoliopsida; order Cucurbitales; family Cucurbitaceae; genus Gynostemma; species Gynostemma pentaphyllum. The sequence goes on along the minus strand of CM051351.1, from coordinate 48,815,201 downwards.
AAAGTATTTCATTCTCATCGGTGAGTACGAATTCATGCTCACCGAGATATCAAATATGGAAGTAGATAATAAATGTATGTATCTCATTAATAAATATACGAGTCCTACAAATATCTGATCAATAAAAATGACACGTATACTAATGAGTATGAACTAGTACTCACCCGTGCGTATGCAAGTATTCTTTTTTATAGTTGCAATTCACAAATGATTTTTTTATAGAAAGTTTGTAATGTGTAGGTTTTTTGTTGTTTTTGTTGTATACTTGGGAAATTACGATTTTTAAAAGTATTTAGGTAAATAATCACTTTTAACCATTGATTAATTATATAAACATTAATAAGATTGACTAATATTTATCTAAAGATTTTTTAAATTCGATCATTTCTATAATCAGAGACCGTTTATTTGGTGGGAATCGTTCAAAGCATATACATCTTAGGATGCCCAACATAGACATCGATGCAATTTTTTCCCACCAAAAAATAGTGGGTTTACAATGATTCCCGTTGGATTTGGACTAATTTTACCTATTTATCCCTTATCAATTATTTAAACTTTAGTCTAATAAATAATTTACTTATCAATTTAATTTATATTTTTTTAACAATTATTTATTTTTAAATCAGGGATTGCCAAAATATAATTTAATTACTAATATAACAAAACTTTAGAAAAATTACCAAAATAAAATATTGCTTGCAATCAATAAATTCTTTAGCAGTTGACTTTTCATATTCATTTATTTAACTTTTGTTTTGGGCTGAAACAATTGTTATCCAAATTAGTTTTTAAGAATTAAAACTCTCTTTTTATTATAAGTTAATTATTAATTTGATTTTGATAATTATTTCTATTTTTAATAATTTATTATTTTGATTACAATAAATTACTGAAAAATAAATTGTTATTTAAGTAAAAACAAAACAAAAGTAGTGACATAAAAGAAAATACAAATTTAAAATAGAATTTGTCTCAAATAGCATAAATCTTCATACTAATTACTAAAATGTTAGAAATTTTTAAAAATTACTCAAATAGCATAATTATAGTTTAATAAATTATTGAACTAATACTTTGTTATTTTTTATGGGTATTTTCAATGAATTTTTTAGTTTTTTGCTTTTAAGTTCAAGTTCAATAATATATTGTACTATTTGATTGTTTTCATTATTATTTTTAATGATTTTGTTCATTTTTTTAACTTTTTTTTAGTTCAATAAATTATTGAACTATAATTATATTATTTGAGTAATTTTTAAAAATTCTGACATTTCAATAATTAGTATGTAAAAATATGTTATTTCAGTATTTGCCCTTATTTAAAATATATCATTTGAGATAATTTTGTTTAAATTAAAGCCTTTTTAAAAGTTATAGAATATAAATCATAATACTTTTCTTTTATTATTCTAGAATATCAGTCCCTGTGGAAAAATTGAGGGATATTTTATGGAAAATTTACATAGGTCTTAAAATTGGATTAAATATTTACACATCTATCATTTTTTAAAAGAATTTACACATATGTTACTTGATGTGGGATGATCCTCTTGGGCCTGTAATGCTACTAAGGCCTTTTTCTTATTACTAAGACCTCTCTTATTTTCTAGATAACTCTTATTTCAATCCTTGTTTTTTAAGTTATGTTTGGGCCAAGTGTTGGACCCCTTTTTCTTTCTTTCCTTGTAGTCAACTGATGGTTCCCACACTACAAAAAAACTGTCAAAATGCGACCAGAAAATTGCGACAAAAAAAAAATGGTAGTTTTCTGGTGACCACTTGCATCGCATGTAGTCTACAGAACCCTAAGGCTCTGATACCAATTGTGACGACCCGTCACTTTTAAATAAATTAAATCAGAGAAAAACAGCGGAAGTCTTTTATTTTAAGAAAATTGGCGTGATTATGTTTGAAAATAGGCTAGCCAAAACCTGTTTACATCTTAAATTCAAATAAATAAATAAATAAATAACATAAAATAATAAAATAATAAAATAATAAAAAAAATTCACTTCAAAATAACGGGACGTTACAAAAAGTGACTAACTGGTCACAATTTTGGTGACTAAAAGTGAGCAGTGGTAGCTTATAATTGGAGGGAAGAAAGCTACCAAAGGGTCACAATTAAAAGTGACTAAACGGTCACAATTAAAAGTGACTAAATGGTCGTAATTTTGGTGACCTAAAAGTGAGCAGTGGTAGCTTATAATTGGAGGGAAGAAAGCTACCAAATGGTCACAATTATAAGTGACCAGATGGTCGCAAATTATGTGATTTTATGGGACCAATAATTGATAAAGAAATTGGTGGGATAAAAGCTACCAAATGGTCACCAAAAAAGTGACCATGTGGTCGTAAATTCTGACTTGATGTGACCTGGGGCAGTGAGGAAAATGGTGGGAAAATTTGGCGGGAAACTGCGACCAGCTGGTAGCAAAAATACTACCATCTGGTCGCAAATGAGCAGAGGAGTCCATTATAAAAACCCCTCCACCCATTGTTTGTTAGCATTAAGAAAAAAGAAAATGAGAGAGTGGATGTATGTTCGGTTGATAGACGGGTATTTGAACGATGAGTTCGTCACAGGGGTTGAACAGTTTGTTGAGTTCTGCATGACAACTGTCTATTATGAAAAGTATGGTGGAAAGCTACGCTGCCCTTGCAGGAAATGCGACAATAGAAGAATCATACCGGTTACAGATGTGAAGGTTCATCTTTACAGTCGGGGATTTGTGCAGAACTATTATCATTGGGTGTATCAGGGGGAAACAAAGGAAATGTTTGACGCTGCATTACAGGAATCGAGACAATACGAAGAACGAAATGATGAACAACATTGTGGTCGATGCGACGAATGATACTTGAGGGTGCGGGGTATGGGGGCAATGAAAATATCCAGGTGAAATTTTGAACGTAGACGAAGATGAAAGAGCATTGAAGAGGAAATGAATCCCGAGCACGTAAGATGCATGAGATGCTAAGGACAACCAGGTAGACCATTGTACGACGGGTGTGAGGTAAGGCAACTTGTTGCTTGTCTGAAATTTTTAAATATAAAGGCACAGTACAACATACCCGGTAGAGGATTTGATTCGATTGCATCGTGGTTTCGGCGATGCGCTCTAGAAGAAAATAATATACCCCACAATTTGTACGACACGAAAAAGCTAGTGGAGTGTCTAGGATTACCCGTGGAGAAAATAGATTCGTATCGAAACGGATGCATGATTTACTGGGACGTGGATGAGGACCTGCATCACTGCAAATTCTGTTTTCTCTCAAGATATAAACTTGGGAAACGCAGCCTGATTCCGTACGCCCGCATGTTTTATTTACCGCTGACCCCACGTCTGCAACGGTTGTATGCATCGGATGTGACAGCTTCGCACATGAGATGGCATCACGAGCATTCACATGATGACGGTGTTATGCGACATCCCTCAGATGCAGCGGCATGGCAGCATTTAAATAATTATCATCCTGATTTTGCACAAGATCCGAGAAACGTCAGATTGGGCTTATGCACGGATGGCTTTAACCCGTTCGGGGCATCTGGGGCACAATATTCAGTTTGGCCAGTCATGGTAACCCCGTATAACTTGCCTCCCTCGATGTGCATGAGAGAACGGGTGATTTTTCTAACAGTGATCGTACCTAGGCCGAAAAGTCCAAAACAGAAACTCGATGTGTATTTGCAACCACTTATTGCAGAGTTGAAAAGGTTGTGGACTGATGGTGTTATGACGTACGATATTTTGAAGAAACAAAATTTCTTGATGCGCGCCACGTTAATCTGGACGATCAGTGACTTCCCCGCGTATTCAATGTTGTCAGGTATGTTGACTTTAAATTGCTTTAATCATATATATTTTTTAGTATTTAGTTTAGTTTTCATTATTGTTTTGCGTAGTCAGTAGTTAATTGTGCGGACCTCGATCTCATCCTCTTAAAGGATGGAGTACGGCAGGGAAATACGCATGTCCACATTGCATGCTAGACACAGATGCATTTTATCTCAGAAACGGTCGGAAAACTTGTTGGTTTGATTGTCACCATCGATTTTTGCCGTTAAATCATACGTTCCGTTCAAACGGTAGTGACTGGAAGAAGGGTCGACGAGTAAGAAAAAAAACCCCCCCGACAATGTATAGTGGAAGGCAGATTCTACACGGTATAGATGCTTTAGGGATGAAGAAGGTAATAGTGGCCGGTGCAGATAGTGCAAACAATGCGGCCGGAAAAAACACGGGTTGGAAGAAACGAAGTATTTTTTGGGATCTACCATATTGGGAAGATCTACTGATTAGACACAATCTGGATGTCATGCATATCGAGAAGAATTTCTTCGACAACATTTTCAATACGATATTGAATGTTCCGGGAAAAAAAAAGGACAATCTGAAGGCACGTTATGACAGGAGATATGTAACCGTCCTGAGTTGGAGCCTGACGACAATGATAATTACGCAAAAGCAAAGTACATGTTGACGACGGAGGAAAAGAAAACATTATTTGAATGGATCAAATCTATCAAATTCCAGGACGGATACGTTTCGAATTTGAATCGGTGTATAGACAATTCAAAAACATATCATGTTCAGGATGAAAAGCCACGATCATCACGTATTCATGCAACGATTGATGTCTCGTCGCGTTAGGTCGTTCCTAGAGAACGGACATTGGGAGCCGCTTACACGATTGAGTGTTTTTTTCAGGGACTTGACATGTATAGAGTGAATGAAGCTAATGTGGCTTCATTGAGTTCGAGATCGTTGTTATTATTTGTAAGTCTGGAGCGAATGTTCCCACCTGGATTTTTTGACTCCATGGAGCATCCGCCCGTGCATCTTCCATACGAGGCATTCTTGGGTGGTCCTGTACATTACCTGGATGTACCCATTTTAAAGGTAATGACATTTAACTTGTAAATGTACACGTATAAAGTACAGTGAGCGAATGTAATTGTTTTCTACATTGTACCCACAGGTACTTACGTCGGTTGAAAAAGACGGTCGGAAATAAAGCAAGAGTAGAAGGATCTATCTGTAGTGCGTACCTTACGCAAGAGACCACCACATTTTGTTCGTACTACTTTGATCAACACATTGCAGAGCAGTTTCGACCAGCTAAACGAAACATTGTCGAAAATTTACTCGAAGGTGTTGACGTAAACGACTTACCGATTTTTACAGAACCTGGAATGACAGTTGAAAATCAGTGAGTAGGCCGTTGACCTATTCCGAGTATCACGTAATGTAGACGTACGTGTTATGCAACTGTGAAGAAATCGAGCCTTACATAGAGTAAGTTCGTAACTTCACATTATTAATTCATCGCCTAAAAACTATTACAAACTATTTCAAATATCTCCTAACTATTTATGCAACATACAGATTATTTCTAAACGTATACGTTCGAATGACACGAGTTGGTATTACAGCCGCTGAGGAGGGGTCCATAATCGATAAAGAGTTTCGTTCATGGTTCAGTGCATTCGTGAGTTAATTATTGTAAATTGAAGAAAAAAAAAACGATATCAATTTATTCTTAGAGCTTATAACTTAACTGTATGTGATCAATGACAGGTTGACTCCTCTACAATACCGGTAGATGATCCTCGCATGATTTCTTTGGCAAAGGGACCTGGACAGATTGCAAGGTCGTATATCTGATACGTCGAATTGATTCGATTTCAAACGAAGGCGCACTCAGTTAACCGGGCAACAAACAACAGTGGTGTTTGCATAAAAGGTCAGGTGTTTGGCACAAACGAAGACAATTACTTCGGAGTAATCGATAAGATTCTTGAGATTCAATACGCAAGTCCGACGCTGAAACACATTGTTTTGTTCAACTGTACTTGGTTCGAGACAACCAGAAGAGGTGGAGTCCGTAAGATTGATCATTTACAAATCGTGGAGGTAAACAAGTCTAAGCATATACGCACCGCTGATAGGTTTGTCCTGGCTTCACAAGCGTTGCAAGTTTATTATCTAAACTATCCGATTAATAGACGAGATCTGACAGATTGGTTAGTTGTTTGTAAAGTTAAACCACGCTAGGTAGAGGAAAACATATCCGAGCAAGACGAACATGCAGAGGAAGCTGGTGCTTTTCAAAAAGATGAGATAAGATGTCGTGTAATCGACGATGGTCAGAATGGAAGTACTGTTTGTCCTTTGAACGATGGAACGAAAACATTGCATGATGATGATACAAATGCTTCCACTTCTCGCACACGTGACATAGATGCTGAATTTATTCGAGACGATGAATCCGATTAAGAAGAATGCTATGAAGAAGAAGAAGAAGAAGAAGAAGACGAAGAATAAGCGACGACCGAAGACACTGAGGATGATGAAGAAGATATTTTGTAACTTTATGATTCACTGTATGTTTCATTGAAACTATTTCTTTAATGAAAGTAAATATATATATATATATATATATATATATATATATATATATATATATATTAAGATTTGCGACCAGATGGTAGTAATTTAGAAGTGAAATGCGACCAAGTGGTCGCATTTGTGTAAATAGAATTAAGTTTTTTCAAAAAACATAAGTTAAATTACGACCATTTGGTCGCAAAAATTAATGAAGGCATATTATAAAATGTTCATTAATTTTTTGGCGGTTTATTTCATAAGTGCGACCATCTGGTCGCAAATCTTTGGCGGTGAATTTAAATTTTCATGAAATTTATGGCGGTGAATTGAACTATTACGACCATGTGGTCGCAAAACTTGGCGGTGAATTTAACATTTACAACCATATGGTCGCAATTTTTTATGGGACGCGTGATATGACAGCTGTTGTGGATAATAGCAAATTGGCGACCATATGGTCACTTTTGGAATAAATGCGACCTTGTGGTCGCAAATATGTGGAAAATTGCGACCAGATGGTCGTAATGTCCCCAGCACACGCGACCTTTCGTTTTTAGTCATGATTACACATTTGCGACCAGTTGGTCGCAAAATCTGATTTAAATTCCCATCAGTTTTCCTTTCCCCCGTTTCTTCTTTTCTTCCTTTCTCTTTTTCTTTCTCTCTTTTCGTTCTTTTCTCTCTTTCCCCTCTCCCGTTCCCCGTTATTTTTTCCCGTTCCCGTTCTTACTCTAAACCTAAAACCCTCAACCTCCAATCCCGGTTTCTATTACGAGGTTAGTTTTCGTATAAAATTTAAGTTTAGTTTAAGAATTTAGTTTACTTAGTTTTAGTTTTTAGTTTTCAATTAATTAGTTTAGTTTAATTTTGTTAATTTAATTAATTTTAGTTTAATGAATCTAAATTTGTGTAATCAATTACTTAGTTTACTTTAGTTTAATTCATAGCATTTTAGTTTACATTAACTAATTAATTAGTTTAGTTTAATTTCGTTACTTTAAGTAATTTTAGTTTAATTAATGTAATTTAGTTTAATTAAGTACTTAGTTTTACTTACGGTTAATTAATCTAATTTCGTTTACTTTAATTAATTAATAAATTTTAGTTCACTTAATCTAATTTTAATTTAGTTTAATTTAATTAATTAGTTTAGTTTAGTTTAGTTTCTATTAATTAATGTTTGTTTCATTTAATTAATTTTAGTTCAATTAATCTAATTCCCTATAATTCTTCATTAAATAATTTACTTTAATTTAATTAATTTTAGTTTACTTAATCTAATAGTTTAATTAATCTAACTTAGTTTACTTTAATTCAATTTAATTAGTAATTAATTTAATTACTTAATCTAATTTAGTTTAATTACTTATTAATTAGTTTATTTAAGCTAGTTTACTTTAATTTAATAAAATTAAACTAAAATTAAACTAAATTAATTTATAATTACACTAGTTTAAATTTTAATTTTAGTTTAATTAATGTAATTTAGTTTCCTTTAATTTAATTTAATCAATTAATTTAAGTAGGGTAACTAACTGAAATAGTTTAACTTCAATTATACTTAAGTAGTTTAAATTAATTAATTACACTAATTTAATTAATTAATTTTAGTTTAATTTTGATTAAATTAAAGTAAACTAAGTTAGATTAATTAAACTAAATTTAACTACTTCAATGAGTGTAATTATTAAATAAAAATTGTTTAATTACTTAATTTTAGTTAAATTTGATTAAAGTAAAGTACAATTAGATTAATTAATTAGAATAATTTTGTTTAAGTATTAAACTTTACTGAAAATTATTTAATTAAGATTATTTAATTAATTCATTTTAATTAGTCTAATTTTACTTTAATTAATTAAACTAATTTAGTTACTTGATTTAATTTGCTTTTTTTTTTGTTTTATTTTAATTTAGGATTATGACGGCAGGACGACATCCTCCCCAGTCAGACGAGCCTGAGGACGAGACTTCTCAGCCCCCTACTACTGATGAGTTGACGACTAATGAGTTGGCCATACTCCTCGCACAATACGAGACGGGAGATGATCTCACTCCCGATCATTCAGAGCCCTCACCGGTCCAGGATTCGACGCTTGTGACACCACGGTTGGCGCAGGACTCCCAGGCCACGACTTCAGGGACTGCCACCCAGTCAGATGCACCTGGCCCATCCACTTCTTCCTCGCAGCCTCCTTGGGCCGCAACCTCTGCCCTTCGGATTGAGGGGGATACGTAAGTTTTGTTTATTGTTCTAATTAATTATTTTTTAAATCATTTTACTAATTGTAAATAAATAGATAAATATAAATAGTTTTGTTTAATCTAATACCACAATATGTTTAATGTTTTTTTGCAGATTGGAGCCGCATACAACCGTATCAAAACGGTTTCGCGAGGTTCTCCAGAGCATGCCTCTACCCAACGAGCTTCGCTGGCAGAAGATTCCGACGACGGAGAAACGTCGGATGTACGACAATTGGAAGGTAATTAACATCAATTGTTTTTATAATTACTTAATTTTTAAATTTTTCATAATAAATTGATTACTTTAACTAATTTTAATTTTAAATTTTTCAGGGCAAGTTTCCTTCTATGGATTCCGATATCACGGACGGTAGATTGTTCCCCCTGTGGGACAATCACGTCCAGGATCGATTCAAGGACCTCATGTACCGGGCGCGCAAAAAACAAGCAGACAAACGACCCGTGTGGATGAGCGAGGAGGAGCACGCACGGCTGATCGCCAGTTTGAACACTCCCCAGGGCAAGGCAATGTCAAGCAGGAATAAGGCCAACCGTGCGAAGAATCTCAGTAAACACACAGCCGGGTACAGTACATTATTTTGGAAATTTATTTATATATAGTTTTATTTTAATTTCATTTCTTTATTTTTTAATTAATTAAATAAATAAATAATTAAAATAAATAAATAAATAAATTTAAATGAAATAAAATTAAAATACTATTTACAAATGAAATAATTTAATTTAAATAAATAATTAAATAATTAAAAAAAATATAATATAAAGCGACAAAGAGGTCGCATTTCATTATACATACAACGACCCCTTGGTCACCATTTGATATAAATAAAACGACCTGTTGGTCGCAATTTGGTATAAATAAAACGACCTCTTGGTCGCAAATATCTTGACTGAAAAGTGACCATTTGGTCACTTTATTGTGGGACCACCTGGTCACTTATCTTCAACTTAAATTACGACCAGATGGTCCCTTTTTAAGTGACCACTTGATCGTTTTTGAAAATGTTTACTTTATTGCGACCAAACTGTTCTGGTCGTATTTTTGTGTCTAAACGGCCGCACAAAAGTCAGGAACGACCAGCTTTTTTGCCACCACCATGTTGGTCGCTGTTTGGTCGCATTCTAACAGAAAAACGACCTTCTGGTCGCAAATTGACTTTTTTTTTTGTAGTGCCATTTCCTAGGGTTGAATTCCCTATTTAAGTTGTTAGTAGGGTTTTGAAAAGGCAAATTTATATGAAATCTTCATGGAAATGAGAGCTTAGTCTCCAAGTTGATGGTAGTTATTCCTCAGCTTGTTATTTACTACTGTTTATGAATCACGTTTTGAAACCGCTGATGGGTAAATTTGTTGTGGCCTGCTTTGATGACATTCTAGCCTATAGCAAAAACTGGGAAGATCACATGGTACATCTGCGAATCGTCTTCTCAACATTGCGAGCACGTAAACTATTCCTCAATTAGGGTAAGTTTGATTTTGCATTGACATGTTGTTGTTACTTTGTTTTAGAATTGGCAAACAGGGAATTGAGATGAATCAATCTAAGGTTGCTGCTAGAAGTGAATGGTCTTCTCCTACGATAGTCACAGAGGTGCGAAGCTTTCATGGTTTAGCTCAATTTTATAGGTGTTTCATAAAAAAACTTCAGCAACATCATGACACTTATAAGTGACTACCTGAAGAAAGGAAATTCCAAATGGAATATTGAATAGTGAGCGAGCTTCAAACTAATCAAAGAGATGCTCACAACTGCACCACTGCTTACCCTACTAGATTTTGAAAAGGTTTTCGAGGTTGAAACGGATGCCTCCACGATGAGAATAAGGGCAGTAGTTATGTAAAATGGTAGACCAATCGAATTTTTTTAGTGAAAAACACCAATCGAACTTTTTAGTGAAAAAATTAATGAAGCCAAACAAAAATGGTCTGCCTATGAACAAGAACTCTTTACTATAATCAGAACTCTACAGCACTGGGAGCATTACATAGTTCAAATTGAGTTTATTTTCCTTTGTGACCACCATTCCCTACGTTTCCTTCCAAAAGTCTTTGAAACGAATCTACGCTCGATGGGTCACTTATTTGCAAAAGTTTCAATTTGCTTTCAAACATAAACCAGGAAAGAACAATGTGGTTGCTGATGCCATGAGCTGGAAAGCTTGCCTACTGTTCACACTAGAAACTGAGGTGGTAGGATTGGACTATCTAAAAGAACTCTACTATACATATTCAAATTTCCAGACTATTTGGAGTGACTACCTTGATCACGTATGCAAGGGTGATTTTCATATCCACTCTAGTTGTCTTTCAAAGGCAACAACCTGTGTATACCCAACACTTCTTTGCGAGCAAAACTGATTCATGAGGTTCACTGTGGAGGTTTGGTAGCACACTCAGGAAGGGACAAGACTCTGTTGCTCATTCAAAAAGATTCTTCTGGCCCCAGCTACGAAAAGACGTTATTACCTTTGTCAAGCATTGTTCTATTTGCCAAACCTTAAAGGGAACAAATAAGAATACTGGATTATACACACCCTTGCCTATTCCTGAAACAATTTGGGAGGATTTGTCAATGGATTTTGTTCTGGGTGTTTGACAAAGACGTAGAGAGGGGTAGACTGTGTTTTCATTGTTGTTGATCGCTTTTCAAAGATGGCTCACTTTCTCCATTGCAAGAAAACATTTGACGCTAGTGCTGTAGCTCGCCTTTTCTTTCGCTAAATTATAAGACTTCACGAAATTCCCCGAACCATTAACTTCTGATCACGATGTTAAGTTTATATGTCACTTCTGGTGGGTCCTATGGGGTAGGTTCAATACCAAACTACAATTTAGCAGCGCTTATCACCCTCAAACGGACGACCAAACTGAAGTGGTCAATCGCACATTGGGTAACATGATTTGCAACATCGCCGGGGATAAGCCAAAACAATAGGATGTTGCTTTTGCGCAGGTTGAACTTGCTTTCAATTCCATGACGAACAGATCCATTGGAAAGTGCCTTTTCTCCATTGTTTACACTAAATTACCCAATCGGCTTGTGTATTTATTTAACTATACAAAACCTCTAAGTCAAAAGGCAACTGACTTCGCTGAGGAGATTAACGACTTGCATGTAGATGTTTGATAGAAATTGGAAGACTCTAATGCAGCTTATAAATGGGCTATTGATGCTCATCGCCGCAAAAAAGAATTTCATGAAGACGATCAGGTAATGGCTCATCTCAGGCATGAGAGATTTCCAACTAGAACTTATTCAAAGTTGAAAGCAAGAAAAATTGGACCATTCAAGATTATCAAGAAAGCTGGTGACAACGCTTATATCCTTGATCTTCCACCAGAGCTGCAAATTTCATCAACCTTCAATATTCCAGGCCTCTATGAATTTTTCCCTCCAGATGAAGCACCTTCGCAACTAATTGAACTTGAGGACAAGTTCTGAATGAAACGGGTAGAATTGATGTGGGTTGATCCTCTTGGGCTTGTTAATTATACTAAGGCTTTTTTTTTATTACTAAGACCTCTCTTATTTTCTAGACAACTGTTATTTCAGTCCTTGTTTTTTAAGTTATGTTTGGGCCAAGTGTTGGGCCCCTTTTTCTTTCTTTCGTTTTAGTTAGCTGATGGTTCTCATTTCTTAGGGTTGAATTCCCTATTTAAGCTGTTAGTAAGGTTTTGAAAAGACAACTTTGTATGAAATCTTCATAGAAATGAGAGCTTAGTCTCCAAGTTGATGGTAGTTATTCCTCAGCTTGTTATTTACTACTGTTTATCACATTATTACTTTTTTAATAGAGGGTTTAATGAATCTTTTGAATTTTTAAATTATCCCCATCACTGATTTAGTAAGATATATTATTACTGATATGGTAAAATTAGTGATTTACTGATATACTTGCATGGGATAGGGATATTTGTGATATTTTAGCAGATTCTAAATTTTTAACAGTTTTGTAAAAACATTTTTAGGTTAATAAATTTGTAAATATTAGAGCCCATATTAACATATTTGTAAATGCCCCATATTGTATCCCGTCTTTGATCTCAAACCGTCTCACTCAGGTTAGGGCCCATGAGGACCCTACCTGCGCAGGATTTTTCCATCTTTATATATCATGTTAAGTGCCCTTCCTGAATTTAAATCTTGGATCCATTACTTTGTCAACAACATTTCCATGCATCATCCTAGTTACCACCCACAATACATGCAGCAGAATAAGCTATATGTTTACGAAAAATTAGTAGATTAACACTAGAACTTGGATAAGTAAACACATGCATAACTCCCAAATAATTCCCAAGTGACACCGCTCACAGAATTCTTAATTCAATCTCATAGTTCACATGTTCACAACATAACTGTTGGATTTTATACATTTATATAAGTATAAAATTTGAAAATTGAAAGTAAGTTGAAAGACTAAGAAATGAGGTGAAGAAGAGAAGTTGAAGTTTGTGGGAAAGTGCAAAAGTCACTTGTCCCACATTGGAAAGAACTCAACTTCTCCACTTCTATTTATAAGATATTCTTGACCTAAATGGTTGGACCCTTTAGGGCACTAATGATTTTACGAGGACCGAGCGTGTACCCAATGAGCCTCAGTCCACTCGCACGCGCCACCGCCACCTGCCCATCCTGATCCGGGTCGGGTCGGGCCGGTCTCGGTCTCAGATCTTTATTAAAATTTGGTTTTGAAAACTATAACTAGCGAGGTGTTAAGGCTTTAGCCGTTTCCGATGACGACAAACAATTACGTTGAAGTTCCAGCCGTTAGAGGGGTTATGTCGGGTTCATGAGCATCTGATTGTTGTTCTCACGAAACACTTCATCTAATCCTGGTGAGCCGAATTATCGACGAACTGTAAACAATTCGAGCAGGGCAATATCGACTTTAGGACAACGGCCTGACCGTGATTTAAAGCGGTAACGTTGTCCTTCAATTTTACGTTTATTCTTTACTTGTTATTACTAATCATATTTCATTTTTGTATCACATTATAATTACAATACAATTTCGATACTGTTTTGTTCAATTCCATTGTAATTTCCAACAATAACTTCCAAACAGGCCTCTACAATAAAATCCACATAACTCACCTACATTGTTATTATATTATAATAATACCAAGAGTAATTCCTTTACAATCACATTAACATGGCACTTTAGATATCATATATCATCAGCGTAGCATAAATACAACACATGCTCACGAATAGAGAACTATTATCTCATCCTCAAAATCATAGACAATAGCCATATATGTCTTAACCTAATATGTAGATCAATCCACATATTTAGAAGTTCGATGTCTGATTGTCTATCTAATAGTAGATCATAGAACATTATATGTATGATCTTTTTGGTACAAATGTTAACACTTAATAAAATGCGAAATATCACAACGCCTATAATATAATTTCGAGGTAGTTTATGTAATTTTCCTATAAAATAACTCTCTCATAGATTAATTCTTATTTCTATGCTATATTTATCAAGATTTATTTGTGCAATATTATTAATTTAACAACGGAATAACTAATTGAAACCGAATTTGGACAATATATAAAATATAAATGGAATAATCTTTGGGAGAGGACCTATCATTATTCCCTCTCAAGCTAGATAATTAAAACAATTCTAAGATTTATCACTTTAGAGAAGTTTTCAAAGTCTAAAAGCAAGAGGATGACCCACGTGTCCTTCTCCTTAATATGAATCGCTTTCTTTCCTTTACTTTATTCTCTTTATATTTTAAATTTTTGGCTTTTTATATTATTTATTATTGACCTAAGTTTTCTTTTTAATATTACATAGTGAGCCATATAAAATTAAATAAATATAACCAAGTTGCCATTGTTGGTCTCTCTTCCTTTTGGTCTATGGGTATGTGTCCTTCCATAAATATTAGAAGGAGCGAGTTGGAGGAATGACTGTTTTAAAGTCTAAAATATTCGGGTTAATCCCTAAATTACAAAAAAAATAATAATAATAATAAATAAAATGTTGAATTAATAAAAAAAAACTTTTGATTGACACAATTAACTTTGTAATTGACATTAATATAAACTTTTGATTGACGTTTGAAAAAAAAAATCAAAAAGAGTCGTTCGCTTTTCAGAAAATTTAGAAACCGGTCATCTTTAAATGTTTGAAACTTTAGATATTTGACATCCAGATGTCTGACATATTTAAATTATTGTGTTTCTTTGACCAAATTTGTTTATGAGAATCTTTTAAGTGTGATAAGAAAATTTTAATATTGTACTTTGAGTTACAAAAATAAAAAATTTACAAAACATTAATTTATTTAACCAATTTTATAAATCAGTTTATAGTAAACTATTTAAAACATTATTTAATATTCTATTTTCTTATGTTTAGTTTTTTAAAAATTAGATTGGAAGTTAAATTAATTATGTATATTAGGTTTTATATAAAAAAAAAAAATAGGGGAAATTTTATTGGGTAGCAAATAAGTGAATCAAATATATCAGTGATAACTTGGAGGTAATCAGTGATAACTTATCAGGTAATCAGTGATCACATGCATAAAATATCATTTGATATAGTGAATCAGTAAAATAAGTTATTACTATGAGCAGGATAAGTGATTATTTATGCATAAATCAATGATTACTTACGCGAACTAGTGATAATTTTGTAATATTTTAGGCGCGAATTTGAGTTTTTTGCTATTTTTGTAAATAACTTTTTGGGCAGTTATTTTTATAAATATTAGACTTTTTTCAGCTATATGTGCAAGAGCCTCAATACATTTAATTATCAAAATAAAATCACAGTTAATTTGTGATTTAGTGATTAGTAGACTAAGATTCATGGAATCAAATCCCATTAATTTAACTTTTCGTGGGATTAAAGATTATAAATTAGGTACAAATTGCTTTGCATATAGTAAAAAGTTCCCTAATGAAGATTCCTCTTTCAATTTAAATAAAATATGTCTGCCCAATAAGTTAAGATGGAAGATTCCACTTTTATATATATATATATATATATATATATATATATATATAATATGCTATTTAAAAGGAGGGCTGTTAAAATTACCCTACGGTTATAGCACCCCTTGAATACCAAGGAATTGGACAATAGGTGGATCCCTATATTACCTTAGATAAATGGTTTATTAACAATAATGTCATTCGTTTAGTGTATATTACCTTTATATATGTTAGGTTAATAGAGCCTAATCAATTGAACTTTGGCCAATTGACAACTAAAGCCAAAACCAAAAGGATATGGTAAGCCTATTTCTTATAATTTTGATCAAGTGTTTATTGGTTTGACCAAGAATTTAGTGTGTGCCCTCTACATATGTAACAACTCTGACCTTAATTCTCATAAAATAAACATGATAATAAAGCACCAGAAGATATTCTGAAAAATCAACTTGTGAAAATTTATTTCTAAATATTGAGTTCTGAAACCACTACAAGAATTATGAGATTTGCCGGCGAAATGGCATTCACCGGCAAGTCTTTTGGAAATGCCGGCGAAATTGTCTTTAAAAAAATCAACCTGTGAAAATTCATTTATAAAGTCAAAGTAGAAGACTTAGTTTTTTTTTAAAAAAAAAGGGCATGGGTACATTTAAAATTTGTACTAATCAAAACCTATTTACAAATTTCACAACCAGAGAAAGCGATAAAAAGTGGAATGTGCATTCCAACTGGTAAATAAATTTCTAAAAATGACTTAAAATCATAAGACCATTACAGTTTTTAAACAAACGCTCTTCCGAGCTAAAAAACACAAAGTAAGAAGGTAGAAAGTATATACAAAGCATTTCAAGAATGCTATACAAAATGTGTCCCTGTTCATGTCCATTCATCGCCTCGAGAATGTCAAACAGCACCACCTCCTCTACCACGTCTCTTACGTCTAGAAGTATCTGAAAAATTGTAAGTGTAGCAATGTTATCATAAAAATGCTAGTGATAGTAAAATGGAAGCAGGTAATCCTATGTTAAGTTCCATATTGGAAATTGTGTCCAAAGATCTAAAATACTCTTTACTACCCATCCTACACTTTCAATTACCATATAATCATACAATCTAAATATAACTCCACACCAATCAACATTCAACTTCGTAAAGTAATGAATTCGAAACTTGAAAAAAAGTACTAACGATTACTAAGTATTCTACACAAATCTATCGTAAGTATATAATTGTATCTCGAACTTTCTTTGTTACCACATCATATTACCATATCAAGTGTCCTCGTAACGTGTTACCGTATGTTACCACATCAACATAATACCACGTTGGGCGTTAACAAATCACATATCCTCGTAACGTGTTACTGTATGTTACCACATAAACATACTACCACATACGACGTTACCAAATAACATATCCTTGTAACGTGTTACCGTATGCTACCACTGTTAGGAATGGTGTCCTAGAACTTGTAATTATTTAATAAATATAATTTATTTCGAATAAATTAAATAAATAAACATAAGTTCTTTATATTATCTAGACTGATTCAATTGACGATATTAGGAATATATGGAAATATATTAATATCAAACATTCAAATAGTAAAACCCTAAGTCACTCTTATGAAATCGCGACTTAGTATGTGAGTCATACGAGAGGATTAAAATCGAGATGAGTAACTTAAAAGTGTCTACGATAAATGGATAACGTTTGGGAACCTTATCCTGGTAACACTGTTGATGGCTTTACATTTTGTTTATAGAAAAATAATCTAATCCTGATCATTCATGTGGGAGACATGAAATGGAAGTATCATATGCAATGTTGATTGTATAAGACAGGACCACGATGTTTGATCAAATTTCTCATTAGTATCGTTTACGAGAAATGATCAAATATCAAACTAAGTTTATCAACCATGATAGATCTCAATCCTGAGTGAAATGTGGACTCCTATTTGTGGAGTTATGTTCTTTAATTCACATGGTTGAGAGCGATCTGTAAGAACGCTCAATACACTCCTACTTTGGGAACACAACTAGATAAGTAGCTGGGAACGCATTTTCACGAGATGGAATTCATAACTTTCCTATAAATTAACGGTATCAGTGCGATACCTAAATATTTTAGGAACTTTAGGAGACTCCCTTGATGTACTAATTCGAGACATGAACAAGTGACGTCACGACTTCTATTGATCACATAAGTATATTATCTCTTGTTCGACTAAAGATAAAGTTCATTGAAGAATCAGCGGGAACACAAGGATAAAGCGGTAATTACAAGGGGAAAACGGTAAATTTAATCCGCCAATAATTATGAGGGTACCACGTGAAGGATATGTAACAAATATAAAAAACGATAAACTAAATGGAAATAATTCATCTATAGTGAGGGGAGTTCAGTTATGAATCTATAGTGGAATTATTCATAGTTAGATAATAAGTAATTAACAATCACTTAATTGACTAATATTTAAGCCCATGATCTATAGGTCCATCGGGTCCCTATGCTAGCCCAAATATTGTAGTCGTAAAATCAAGTAGAAGAAATAGAAATCTTAAGTAATAAAGTAAATTACTTAAATAGGCAATATTAATTGTTTAAATATTGAGTATATTTAAACGGTAATTAATATAAACATTAATAATTGTTTAAGTAATGAGTTTATTTAAACAGAAATTAATAATGAAATATTATTAATTAAAAATTATTAATTATTTAAATATTGAGTATATTTAAATGGTAATTAATAATTTCAAATTAATTGACAAATATTAATTGTTTAAATAATTAATTTTATTTGAACGTAAATGTGACGACCCGTCACTTTTAAATAATTTAAATTATAAAACATAGCTGAAGTCTTTATATTTTAAGAAAAATGGCGTGGTTATGTTTGAAAATTGGCTAGCCAAAACCTGTTTACATCTTAATTTCAAAATCTAAAATACAAAAGGAACATTAAGTTCCTATCCAGGAGTTCAAAATGATTTATAATCATAAAAGTAAAGACAAAAGCTTTTAAGAGCTATATACAATTGTACAAATCTCAAAATAATATAAAATTCACAAAACCATGTACATGGATTTTTACATAACACCTAGTCCATCTCGAAATCATCATCCCTCGATCATGCAGCACCATCTCCTTTCCCACAACCTTTAGTCAGGGCATTACCTGAAATTTTTTGTAATATCATGAGTTAACAACTTAAGCCCGGTGAGAATAATAAGAATAAAAAGTAAAGATAGACCTCAAACTCATATTCCGATTCATGTCCAAACAATCTGACACAATTAATCCTAAAGTTCTCCAAACTCTAGGTAAATTTCATTTTATACTCTCCAAAGGATGATATTACTAACACTCATGGTCAATTCCTCATCCATTAACTTGTTACGACATAAATAAGAAAAATAAATAAACTTTGCATAAATATAACATCTAGATTCTCTATTCCATCGATCATATGCATGAAGGTAATGAGAACATCTCATAGTATTCACATTCGCCCTTTATGCATGAAATGAAGGTAATGTGGACATTTCCCGTAGCATCCACCATTCAACCTTATGCATGAAGGTAACATGGACATTTCCTGTAGCATCCACCATTAACCTTTCGTTTTCTTTCTCACTTTCTTTTATTTTTCTAAAGGTGATGCGGACATTCTCCGTAGGGTCCAACATTCTCCCCTTCTTTTATTTTTCACTTTCTTTCAATGATGCGAGATGTTATGGTTATGCTTGTAAAAGTAAATAAAAGTAAAGTATGAATATTAAAGTAACCAAAACAAACATAAAGTAAAGGGCATAAAGTAAAAGACATAAAGTAAATAAATAGGACATTCCGGAAGGACGATATGTAAATCAAACTCCGCCACCATAATAAAAGTAAATCCTATCTTAAATGATTAATCTAATCCTTCAAGGATTCTAAACTTCTAATAAAATCCGAGGTTCTATTAACCGTTCTATCTAAAAGTTTGGATCTTTTAACTTCCAATGATCCATCAAGTTTCGAAACGAATCTAACTTAGAATTTTCTAAGATTCAATGTTTTCCTCGAGAACTCCTAAATTCTCACTCAAAGAACTAGCTCCTAATCCTAGGGCACTAGCTCACTTCCCTCTATTCTTAGATTCGAATCCTAGTCTTAGTTTCAATTTCTACAAATCATTATACTTATTCGCTTTCTAAGGTTACTTTAAATCCTAACTATTCTCACCTTAGCCAAAAATAGCTTTGCTCCAAGTTTCCAAAGCACGATCAAACAAAGTTCAAACCACCTACAATTAGAATTACATCTAACAATCAATAAATTACCAAATAACAATCAAACAATATCTAAGCGTACAAAACGACGAAAAACTCAACAAACCCCACATGAGGTTCTCGTCGCCCCCCATGAAAAGTGGGTCTCGGGTTTAGTTTTCCGGCTTTTAGGCAATTTAGATGTGTTTCGAGTTGGTTTCAAGCAATTTTGATATTCCCGATTTCAATGGGTATCGATAATTAGGGTTTTTGAACAATATGTAATTTCCCGAATTGAATTACAATAAACATTATTTCAATAATAATTAACCCATAATCAAACCCCAAAAGGTAAATTTCAAACGGGAAGGGTTTCGACTGAAACTCGGTTTTAGGGTTAAGGGTTTGTTTTAAAAAACACTTAAAACAACCCCCGTACTTAAAATCATCGAGTTTACCGGCAAGAAATCAAAAAATCAAAAAGAAAACTCCATTAAAACACTATTTGGAGCTTAGGGTTTGAAAATAAACTTACCGAGAACTCCGTGGATCACGGGAGAAAGGCACGATCGATGGGTGGAAAGGAATCCTGGACTCGAGGGATTTCTGATGCAACTGAAATCGAGTCGATCCGCCGAGAAACGAGCAAAACCCAAAATCCCCCAAATCCCCCTAAGGAGCCACGGTTTTGAGAAGAGAAAAGAATGAGGAATGGTCAACTTTTGGTCAATGAGGTGTTTTTAAAGATGAATGAATAGTATTTTGATATTTTTAAGAAATCGTAAATGACGGTTGCGTCCTTTTATGACTTTTGACTTACGAATCGAAAACCGAAGCTCTTAAATTAATCTAAGGGTGATTAATAATTATTAATATCACCGAAACAAATTTAAAGTATTAAAATGATTAAAAAGAATTTCGGGCGAAATTAACTACTAAAATCAAAATTACAAAAATAATAATTAAACTAAACACTTAAATTGAAATAAATAAATAACATTAAATAAATAATAAAATAAAATAAAAAAAATTCACTTCAAACTAACGGGACGTTACAATAAATTAATATTTAAAATTAATTAATTAATAATAAAATATTATCAATAAAATTATTAATTAAATAATGAGTTTATTTAATGGAAATTAATAATTAAAATATTTATTATTAATTATTTAAATAATGAAAATTATTTAAATGGAAATTAATAATTAAATATAATTTGATAATATTTAGTCGGGAGAAAATATTAATATTATTAATTATTTAAATAAATTATTTTATTTAAATAATAATTAATTAATTAATTAATTAAGTTGGACTTATTAATTTAAGAGAGAGTTTCTAACCCAATTGGATTAATGAACCCAATTGAAATTGGCCCAAAATAATTAAATAAATAAATTTGATTTTTTAATTATTTACTATGCAATTTTCAGCCATAATAGATAATTTGTAGGAGATAATTGTTTGAATTATATCCTATAATAATTATATAGATTTATTTACCCAAGATTAATAAAATAAGAAAAGAAAATATCATCTTATTTATCTATGGCATTTTCAAAATTCCATGATAAATGAAAGAGATAATCTTTTTTCTTTTTGTATTTATCTCCATGGATTAATCTTAATGTGATTAGGATTTCTATTTTCCTATAAATAGGAGGTTTAGGCCATTCATAAATACACAACTCAATTCCTTAGAAAATTGGAATTCTCTCTTCCTCTCTCCCTCCCCTCTTGGCCGATTTTCCCTATCCATTGGGAAGAATTTTTTTTTGTCTTCTTCCCAATTTCTTCTTAAGTTCGATCCCACAATCAGGTTTCATTTGATCGATCAAGATATAACGTAGAAAATCCGGTGTTGCTGAGAATTTGATTCTGTAAAGAAGCCTCCAACCAATTCTCCATATTTTACTCAATGTAAGTGAAGGTTTTAATTTTCAAAATTTAAAGCATGAATCTAGATGTTTTTTTTATCACAAATTGCATGATGTTAATAGATCTGTAATTAAATATTAATTAGTTTACTAAATCAAATTCCGATATTTTAGTAAAGCAATCCCTTCAACCATATCAACATACTACCATGTACGGCGTTACCAAATCACATATCCTCGTAACGTGTTACCGTATGTTACCACATCAACCATGTACGACGTTACCAAATCACATATCCTCGTAACGTGTTACCGTATGTTACCACATCAACATACTACCACGTACGACGTTACCAAATCAAGTTCACAAAGTTCCCTACTAAGCTAGATAACAAAATTAAATATTATAATGCTACTAAAGAACATAAGCCACTTTGAATTACACGAGTTAACTTCCAAGCATAATTTCTAAGCTACTTTGAATCAAAAGCCACTCAAAGTATCTTAAACTCCCAATTTCATCTAAAACTCTTCATAATCTTGCAAGACTTCCAAAACATTATCAAACTTACTTTTCCACCCAAAATCACTAAATAGCTCCAAAGACACTCAAACTCACTTCTGAGTCTAAAGTCACAAACCAATAAGTATTAACTCCTAGAAGTTTGTTTTGTCACTTAACCTCGATCAAGAATATCGTAATGAAACTCAATTAATAAAATTACTAACTTCCACTTTAAACTCACTTTAGAATTGAAGTCGAGCTTCCAAGGTGTCAAGGTAGAATCCACGCGAGCAATTACAAACCTACAAATAAATTACACCTAATAAACATTAATTAACCAAAAATCGAACGAACAACATCTAAACACATAAAACGACGAAAAACTCAGTTTTTAGCCTTATGGAGCTCTAGGCCAACACAAGGAAAAAAAGCTTGGGTTCAATTTTTCACTTTTAGGCATTTTAGAGGCGTTCCAGGTTGGTTTCTTGCGGTTTGGAGGTTCGTACTATCAATGGGTAAACGTAATTGGACAATAGTTGATTCCCTAGAAAGTTAAGTAAAACATAAAACAATAACAATTAAAACACCCTAGCCATCACCAAGTGTGGGAAAAACAAACGGAATGGGTTTTCAGCTCAAACTCGATTCTAGGGTTAGGGAAAGTTTCTAAAATCACTTAAAACAACTTCCTCGATTGAAATCTTCGAGTTTCTCAACAAGAAATCGAAGATTTCAACCATGGACTCTATTAAAACACTATTTAAAGAAAATTTTAGAAAGTTTGTCATACCTTGAGGCCTTTTGAAAATGGAGGAAAAGCTCGATTGGTAGGTTGGAAAGAATGTTTGAACCGAGGGCTATCCAACGCAACGAGAATTACGATGATCTGCCAAGAAACGAAGAAAAACAAAAATTTATTTTCCCCACCCTAGTACCCACGACTTTGAGCAAACAAGGAGAAGAGAAAGTTAGACTTTGGTTGACTAATTTGGCTTATTCAAAGAGACAATGAATAGTGATTTGATATCTTTTAAGAAATTTAGAAATTACGATCTCGTCCCTTAAATGATTTTTAGCTTATAAAATGAAATCCGAAGCTTTTAAACTAGCCAAATGGTGATTAATAATTATTAATCGACCCGTTAATAATTATTAATACGACCAAAACTAATTTAAGCTAATAAAGGAATTAAAAAAGTTTTCGAACAAAAATAACTACTAAATTATAAATTACTAAATCTAAAATTAATCTTAAATACTTTAATTAAAATAAAATAATAATAATAAAAAAAATTACCTCAAAAGTAACGGGACGTTACATAAATATTGAGTTCCGAAATCACTACAAGAATTATGAGATTTGCCGGCGAAATAAAGCTGATGAAATGGCATTCGCCGGCAAGTCTTTTGGAAATGTCGACGAAATCTCCAATTTATGTAAAGAAAAGCCGGAAAAATATGCATTTTGTCGGCATAATTATAATTTACGCAATGCCCGCGAAATGATTTCGCTGGCATAACTTATTTTATTTAATTTTTTTGTTCTAAGAAAATTAAAAAGCAATGCCGGTAAAATACATTTACTGGCATTGTGACTTAAAAAACACGCTGTTAGCCAGCATAGCCCCTAGGGAATACGAACCACCCGAGCGTGCTTCTTCCACATTCTCTTCTTCTTCTTTTTTTCAATTTCTCTCCTTTCTCTCTTCCTCACTTCTGCTCTCCTCATTCATTTTCCAAAAATCATCAATCCAAGGTAAGTTTTCAACGATTTATTTTGATTTCATGCTTATATGTCAATGTTAGATAGTGATTTTAGTGTTTTTATGAGTGAAATTTAGATTTGAGGCCTAAATTTTATATTTGTTAAGTGTTAGAGTTTATGTGAAAAAATCGAGGTTTTATGTTTTTTGTTCAAATTTAATATGCAATTGATGTTTTTGAGCTAGCATATATATAGTTTGATGAAATTTAATTGATACATTGTGTTATTTTAAGTGTTTGCTTGAATTATGAGATTGTGTGAGTTTGAAATTAACACTATGTGTGAATTAAAGGGGTTACTTTATATGTAATTAAATAGTTCATGTATATGTGAATTAACAAGTTCACATATGTACTCACATATCTAGCATATGTTTTTTACTAACACAAAATCGTTCATAGTTTTAATCAAAATCATTTTAATTTAAAATCAAATATGTTTTTGTTAGGATTGACCAAGTTTTGTATTTCTTGAGTTTTCTTGTAGTTGAACTAATTAAATATTTTGGTTCTTATTTTATTTGTTTGAAGGGACTATCACACAATTGAAAGCATTGTAAACATGGCAAATGGTGGGCGTCGAATCCACCAAAATTAAAAGTCTCTACTTTCGGGTTTATGGATTTGTAGTAGTGGAAAGTAGGATCCAATCCACAGAGATTGGTGAATTAAAATTGGGGGTTTTTTTTTTAGCTTGTTGAGAATTTGAGAAAGAAAACAATAAAAGTTAAGAAGAGATTCAATGGGAGAAAGTTCCAACCAAAGGTGTAATCATCGTTTGATTTATATTATTTGATCATTGATTTTCTAATGAAATCCTAACTCATTCTCTAAATTGGTTATGATTATTAAGAACGCCTTATTAATCTATCCTTCCTTCGTTTGTCGGTAATTAAGATAAGATCATTAATTACTTCCCTAATCAATGACAACCCTAGCGTACGACAATAGAATTTAATCAATGACAAGAATACGATGAGAAGGACGACCAAATCTAGCCAACAAATACGAAATGTTCGATCTATTTAGACTAGATCCTATATTTTCATAGCATGGGATGAAAAGACTTATTAATCATTCATACTAATTGTCACATGGATTAGAATGCATAAACAATTACGGATTTAAACACTCTAATTGACGATCTATCAAATTGAAGAATGATCAAAGGGCCCTATTTGAACAATCAAACAATGTGATATTGAATGCATAAAATAGAAAATATAGAAATAGAGAAGAATTAGAAAGAAAGATGAAGAACAAATCTCACAAATATAAAAATCAAACTTTGATTAACCTTGATTGGAAATTGGGAGTTTAGCTAGACATGGAGTTCATCCTTCCCTAAAAAAAACTATGGAAAAACGTTCATAAACCTATTAGAAAAGAAGTCTCCCTTTTATATCCTTGAAAACTAGGGTTTAAAACAAAAGATAAAAAATTATATCCTAAAAATCCGAACTGGCGCCGCGGCACCGATTTTTGGGCACTGGGGCGCTGAGCAAAAAGACTAAAATCTGGAAATTTCACGCTTTCGGTGCTACGTAGCTAGAAAATCGAGTCAGGGCCGAACTCTCCTGGAATTTTGGCTTGGAATTAGACTTTTCCTTGTGGCCGCGGCCACTGAAAGTTGTTGTCATGGCACCGAAGTGTCAAGAAAGCTCCAAAATACCATTTTTAGTCCTTTTTCATCCTCTCTTCTCCAACCTAGTACATAAACACAAATCATAGACAATTAATTAGTTCTTAGGCTATTTAATCATCAAAGTATGAACAATAATCCCAAGTTTATGTGCAACTTCTCCAACCTAGCACATAAACACAAATCATAGACAATTAAATTAGTTCTTAGGCTATTTAATCATCAAAGTATGAACAACAATCCCAAGTTTATGTGCAAAAATAATAACTCATCAAGCAAACAATGATAAGTACGTTTTAAATCATTTGTTAGAAAAATTAATGTAAATATTTATATATGAATTAAGTTGTTGTGGGTGTGGCTAACCTGCACCTAAGTACTTCCTAACACATATTAACTACTCCTATCATGTTTGACACATTCATGCATTCTTTGTGGATGTGGCTAACCTGCAGCAAAGTTAGTTACACATATTAACTGTTAGTACAACTACACTTGATTACTTTCATTATAATATTGTTTTAAGAAACTTGTTTTTAGTTCATTATTATTTAAACATGTGATATGTATGCGTTTTTTATTTGTTTTTTTTCTTCAGAATATGATGTGTGCATTATAAGTGCCCCATGTGGAGGAAGTGAATGGAGTTGTCCAACCACCCCTCACTGATGTAGTGATCATTGAGAAGGTACGGGGGTATCGGTTTGGTTATATCAAAAGACTCGGTGCGGGACTGGCACACTCTAGAGTTTCTACATTCATGTCTTCAACTTGCTCTCAGGCTACTCAAGATCCGATGGTGGCTAGGCTCGTGGAAGAGAACAAGGAACTGAAGTCCAATTTTACTGATTTGAAGGATAAGTACGACGATCTTCTGTGTGATGTCTTTGATATGAGGAGGTTGTTTACTTGTTCATTTACTCAGACTCCACCCAGGTAGGATGTAACACTTTACAAGCATTGACTTATGTATATTTCTTAGTATTAACTCCTACTTTGTTTCAAACTTCCAACTTTAACTTTAGGGAACATGTTTAACTATGACTTATGGATGGATGTTGGCTTATTTTTAATGTTTAATGATAATTATGTAATATTCTCCCGGTTGTGTATGAGAATAATGTATGATATTGATATTTATGTATGGTAGTTGATTGACATGAAAACAGGAAAAATTGCCATGAACATACATAATCTATGAAGGAAGATTGGGAAAAAAATTTCTTCTCTTTGCCACTTTTGCAGGTGAAATTTGCTAGCAAATTATGATATGCCGGCGAAACGCACATTTCGCCGGCATAGCCTTTGCCCATGGAGCTTTAACGAAAAATTCTCTCAGCCAAATAGGCTTTGCCAGAAAAGCCTTATTTTCTTATAGTAAACTCATCAAATTCAAATAAAACATCCAAATTCATAAAGAAATCCAAAAGAATTAAAAAGTTTACAAACATTCATAACGTAAGAAATAAAATGTGTCGAATGTTCAAAGACAACTAAATAGTAAAGAGATGTTACAGAGTTGACACAAGGGAAGTTTGTTCTAATTAATTTACATGGAAGAGTCAGATCTACTTTAAGATCATGTAAAATTATATAAAAACAGATGTAGATTCATGCAAGTTTTCGAAATTTAAAACCCTTTTACTTACATTGAGTAAATATGAAGAATCGGTTGAAGTGTTCGTTTATCAATAGATCTTCTACATTATATCCCAATGGAACAAGCAAAACCTAATGGTGGGATCGAACTTTAGAAGAAATTATGAAGAAGAAAAAAATAGTTTTCTTCATATTTTAATAAGTGAAAATTGGCAATAAGCCTCTTTTTTTGCAAAAGTGATTAGCCTTTTATTACTCCTATATAGGAAAATCATGAGAACTTAGATGAAGGTAACTTTTTAATTTATCATTCTATTACTACACATTTGGTCATTAATATTTACTAATTAATTATTTTCTTTTTTTTAAGGATTTTCAAGTATAGATAAGGAGCATGAGTCCCATTGTAATTAATGATTAAAGAATTTGCTTGAGACTTTGGAGACTATTTTTTTATTGTTAAATGAACGTGAGACTTTTTTTTGTCCAAACGACTTCAGACTTTTTTTTGTCAAAATGAACATGAAACTTTCGAATAGTTTCAAGTATGAATGAGATTATAACAACTATTACTGAATTTCAACTTGGATGTTTTATTTGTTACATTTAGTTTTGGGATTAATTTAAATTAGGCCTATTAATATTGGAAGGTATATTGAGTTTTTATTTAACTTATCATGTAATGTAACTATGATGTAAATTAAGTATTTAAGAATAATTGAGAAAAAAAAGTAAAAAATGTAAGAACCAAACCAAACCAACCAAACTTTTATATTTGACAAGTTACATTGCAATAAAAAGTTCAAAAGTAGATTGATCGAGAGGGTTCTTTGAATTATTGCAAAAGATTTTATAATTTCATAAAAATACAGTTAATTGAAAAGAGTGTTTTTTCTCAAGTTAAGAGAGAGATTGACTTTATATCAGATAATCTACTTCGTTATCTATTAAGGATCCCGCATAAAAAAGATAAAGGTGTCTAACAATATTTATAAAGTCTAAAGACTACAGCTCTCATTACCAATTGCTTTTGAGATGCTTCTCATGATTATTAAGATTTCCAAACCAAAAGGCATAACAAAGAAGGAAGAGAGTGATGTGTTTTTCACGTAATTACCTTAAAAAACAGTAATATATGTT
Organism: Gynostemma pentaphyllum; assembly: GCA_028015215.1. Classification (NCBI taxonomy): domain Eukaryota; kingdom Viridiplantae; phylum Streptophyta; class Magnoliopsida; order Cucurbitales; family Cucurbitaceae; genus Gynostemma; species Gynostemma pentaphyllum. The sequence goes on along the minus strand of CM051351.1, from coordinate 48,786,779 downwards.
TCCATGCCAAAACTTTTGTAGATAGCACTTAAAAAATATTTGTAAATATAATATTAAAAAAAAAGTTGATTATTGAATGATTATGATAAATAATTTATTAACATTACTAGTGATAATAAATACAATGATTATTGGTGTTAAATGTCAATCATACTAATTGACGCGTTCAATAATTGCTTTGTACTTGATAATCACTGTTAATTTTATTTCATTAAATCTAAAATAAAAAAAATGCAAAACATATCTAATATGATAGGGTGGTAAAAAAAATCACTTCTTATAATTATGAAGGTAGAAATTTGACTCTCTTCGAGATTCTTCCACTTTATCCACGGATAAAAAAGAAAAATAAACTAAAACAAGACAAAGGAGAGAGAGATTACATTGAGTTTTAATTTTACATATATAGCTTGGAAAATAGACAAAATCTTCCACCATAATTTTATTTCGTTACATCCAAACAAAAGACAAAACAAAGAAGCGGAGAGATAGAGATAGAGAGCAATGATTGGATTTGTTAAATCTTTTGCCATAATTTTGCTTCCTTAGATCCAAACCAAAAGGAAAACAAGAGAAAGATAGATCATAAGAGCCAAGAACTTTGACTTGCCGATAGGCTATATATAGCTATGTTTTTCTTCATAGTTGCAAAATATTAGAGAATTTTCTCACCCCCTCCATTTCCAATCCCTCTCAAAAAGCTATCAACTTGCTTCCTCGGATCGAATTTCGCAATTCTTCTTCTGAAACTTCTCGACATCGTTTTCGATTTCGACATCTTTCAAGAAAAGGAGAAAAAAACAAAGAGACAAGGAAAGAAAGAGGAGTGAATTATGAGGAATTGTTGAGGTATTATTTATAATGAGAAAGGAAGAACTCTTAGTTGATAGAATGACACAACCAATGAAGATAGGTTTATTATAAAATTTTAAAGAAAAAAAAAGTTGAAAAGGATTTAGTCAATATTTAATGAAATAGAAGAATCTTACATATGTTAATTAATCTAAAGTGGGGAATCTTTCAAGAAACAACCAAGTCGTTAGTGTAAGGTCCATTCAGAACATTAAGGACAAAAAAAATTGAAATAAAATGGGGAAAAAAGTATAAAATTGAAATAAATATTATAAAGAAAATGGGAAAAAGTGATGTATTATATTAAATATTAGGCCAACCAGCTCATTCATTTGGGAGCATTTAGAGGACAGCACCGAATGGTTTTCATTATTATCCAAAAAATTATCCTCTTTGTTTTGTGGGATTTTCTTTTTGTTTTATTTTATTTTATTTATTTTATTGAGAGAGGGTTTCAAACTTTTTTTTAGATGTAGTTGTTATTATGGATAATCACACCTTTATAATTGGTTTAATTTATAAATTATACTATATATTTTTAAATATGTTTTAAACATTTTTAGATTCTATAAATCATATTTTTTATATACTGCAAATAGTTTTTTTATTTTAAATCTTATAGTTAATTTTAATGGCAATGATATAATATGACATGTAGAAAATTATATGTATAATTCAGTTAGACTATAAAATGAGAATCTAAAATGGTACGAATCAGATACTACCGAGATATACAAGATGATTTTCTGCAATTGGATTACTTCATGTGAATATTGACTTCTCAAGTAAAAAGGAAAAACTCATAATATTAAAAATAATATATAAAAACAGAAGTTAATTTAAATAACAGATTTTAGATATATATTTGATTTTTTTTTTTAATTTTTTAATTTAAAGAATATATTTATTTTTCAATAATTTATTTAAATCAAAAAAATTTGTTAACCATTTCGTTCTCTGTTTTTTATTTTTAGTTTTTAGTTTTTTTTTAAAAAATAAAAAATCAAAATCAAATATTTGCTTGATTTTTATTTAAAAATAATAATAATCATGTTTGTTTTAAGTTTTTGGTTTTTGATTTTTTTAAATAAAAAAGGAAAAAAAATTAATGCTTATCAAATGATTGTGTTTTGCAAAAATTAAAAATAATGAAACGTTTATCAAAAGAGGATAGTTATTTAAATTATAAATAATTTATTGAAATAGAAGTCATATAATATTTTGATAAGTGTCGCTAGTTACCCCGACGTGAAAATAAAGAATTTACCACTAATCATTGGTTTTATAGGATAAGTGTGATAAGTCGTCAGTCATTGAAATAAGAATGATCTACTAACTTTTCACAATGAGTTCAAGAGTTCATTCACACATAAGGAAGATATTATCATCCTATTGAGTTCGTTTTAAAATGATGTTTTTTATTTGATGTATTATTCAAAAAACCTTTATCTTTAAAAAAAAAATTATTTTTTGATTATTTTAAAATGTCTCATGTGTTATTAATCAATACTTTAATAATAAAGCATGATTAAATTGGTTATTTTTAAATGTCCCTATGTCTAAAAAGAAAAGTTTATTTAAAAAAATCTTCCAATTATAGTATAATTAGTAAATTAGTATCCTAATAATTATAATTTTATTTTAAAGTTTGGATTGTTCATTTTTATTGGAAAGTTGAAAATTAGTATCCTAATAAATTCTCATTCCAATTAAGTTTTAAATTAAACACCGATGCTTCTGTCGACGAAGGGCGGGTGGGTTTTGGAGGTGTGATTCACAATTGTGATGGGCACGTTATGACGGCTTTGTTAAAATCTCTTCCAATCTCGGTAAGTGTAACAACCCGAAATTTCCAAAAATCCCAAAACACATGGAATTCATAATTTACGAGGCAATGGAAGCAATTAAAACAAAAGTCAAGTTCTTTTCATTTAAAATCAAACCAAACAACAATTCTAAATCGATCGGTTTGACTTTAAAAACTCAAAACATCAAAACAAAACAATCTCGAATCATTGTTTAGAAATTCTCAAATAAAAGTATATTCAATTTACTTATTTAAAAACAAAACAAAACATGAAGTCAAAAGACATTATCCCCGAAAACAACCAATAAAGAACAAGACTTCGCCGGCGTTGCAAATCCATGCCAACCGATCACCACCTCTGTAAAGACCCGACTCTTTTAAATAGTATTAAAAAAATAAACGCAAGCGGAAGACTTGAAATAATAAAAGAAAACCTGTAAACCGTTAAAACATCCTTTTATTTCAAATGAAATCCAAATCCTTAAACATTCAAATATGGGAAGCGCTTCCCTTTTTAAGTTCAAACCATAAAGTAAGTTATCACGTAAATCCATAAAATGCATAAGGACAAGTAACGTAAGTAGAAACGCTCAAAAAAGAGCTCAACAAATCCATAAGAAACTATATGAAATAAGAGAAACAAGTCCATGGATTACACCGACTCAAGTCCATCCATCATCATCGATCTGCTGATCACGCTGCACCAGCTTCATGGCCACGACCACATCCGCGCCTCGTACCTGAAAAATGAAATATAATGAGCGGGGGGCCCAGTGAAGATAAATTGAATAGAAAGTAACTTTAGAACATCAAATCCCATTCGGATTTGTGTCCAACGAATCCTACTGTCTTTTAACTACCCAATCATACTTAGGAGCAAGGGTTATGTAATTCTCCCGAAGATAAAAGGATAAGAAACACGATTAAGGATCAATAAGTAATCAATCTCCCAACTCTAGATAATCGGGGCATGTGATCATAAGTTATTATTTTCAGGATAAGACCTAACATGGGTTGAGCTTCCAAGGTCTTAACTAATAATGTGAACAAGATCATAGAGCAGGGTACATAAAACCGGAGCATAGAACATAGAACGTAGGATATAGAGCAAGAACATAGAACCTGTGGATAATGTCAGATGGTGCAGCTCACGTAGTCTATGCACGATCCCATTATCTCACTCCAATATCAAGTAAAGCTCTCAAGCCTTTGCTTTCTTATCAAGAACCGATGCTCGCTCACGTAGTCGATGCATCATATAACGCATCAAATGCTAGCTCACGTAGTCTAGGCATTATAGAACAGAGAGCATGTAACAAGGAACATGGAATATAAATCAAGAACATAGAACTTGTGAATAATGTCAGATGGTGCAGCTCACGTAGTCTATGCACGATCCCATTATCTCACCTCCAATATCAAGTAAAGCTCTCAAAGCCTTTACTTTCTTATCAAGAACCGATGCTCGCTCACGTAGTCGATGCATCATAGAATAGAACCTCCTGGGTGAATAACGTCAGATGGTGCAGCTCACGTAGTCAATGCACGATCCCGTTATCTCACCAATGACATGCAAAGCTCACGTAGTCAATGCGATCTATAATGTATATGTATCATAGCAATTATGAATAATACTAGATAATTTTAGCTCACACAACTAAATATTATCTCATTATTCAACTCCTCCGTTAATGCAGCTCACGTAGTCAATGCATACCTCATGATACATATACCGAACCATGAATAATACCAAAAAATGCAAGCACACGCAATCTATGCATTATCTCATTATTCATCACCAAGCAAACAAGTGTGATAGTAATGAATCAGAAATGCAGGAATCAGAATATTAAACAGAGAATCATTTTCAGGACCACTAAATGGTAACGTGAATCCGAAAAAGAAACGATTGCCATTGGTTAAGAGTGTAGTATGAATAGGCTCGTAAGCACATGCATATAATTAATTCACGATAATCCTGCAAATCGAATAATTGTAATATATGCCCAATCTTTGGAATACCCAGGTCTCAAGAATAACTCAGTGTAATCGAAAAACATGGATATCGTAACTAATTTCTAAGGGCGTAATAACCAATGCTAGGAAGGCCTAGTCTCAGTAAGAGTTAAATTAATCGGGGGTAGCTCGATAACTAAATTGAAAATCCAAGAGTACGTGGTAAACATTCTTTAAGCGATAACCGAAGTAATCCAATAAATCATACTTAAACTCCCAAGAATTTTAAATCCATAAATTCCCATATCAAATCTATACTCCCGATTCCTATAATTTCACGAAAATAGCATGCTTTAATTCACTTAATTCCAATTTAACTTAACTCCTGAATCATACAAATCGTTCAAGTATTTTATTTCTAAATTTACTGTAAAATTCTATTTATCCTCACCTTTATCGATTAACAACAAGCGATAATTGGTCCAACGAAGCGTCAAGCGGGCACAACAACACCACCTATAACGATATCAATTTGACACACATTTAAGAACCAATCTATCATCTATATTGAATTATAAACTCGTGACTGAAAGCGACTCCGGGATTAAATGACTAGTGCGAAATTTTTAGTGAGAAATTCAAATAAGAATAATAAAATGATATTATGGATATAAATATAAATATAAGTATATATTTTAAAACCAGATTTAAGGCTAAAGTTATATATGAAATTAAAACGAATAAAATGGTCCAAATCACATTCAGACAAAACAAATGAATTTGTTATTATATATTGTTTATAATATAAGCTAAATAATTAAATAGATACCAAATCAATTCCTTATGGTCTAGAAATCAATCTCAACGTGGGGACTCACCAAGAAGTTGGTTGTACGCAAATTGAGACGTGAATTCTTCTTCTTCCTTGCGCAAATGAGGCTGGACCAGTTTAGTTATTTTATATAAATAAATTCCATTTCTCCTCGTGATGGCGCTCAACCGAAACCAAAGCAAGTTTCATTTCTTTCTTTCATTTCCTTGCAAGAATCAAAAGGAATTATATATTGTTATATTCCTTTTCTTTCCTAAGCATCATGGTAGCATTAACCCACCTCGTCGGAATACCAAAGCTCGTCGGCTTGGCCTCTTAATCTACCGGGAAAGATCGAGTCTTGTTGGAAAACTGATGCGAAAGAAGAAAAACTAATAAATCTCTACCAAAATGTAAGAGATTAAAAAGAGTTTAGAATTATTTTAAAATGAGGTAGCTTAAGAAAAAATATGATGAACAAGGGAGGCGGTGGAGGCGTTGCTTTCATTGTGAGAGGGAAAGAGAAAGAAGGATGAGGGTCTTCATGGGAATTAGGATCTAGGTTTAAAAATGGTCTTCTTTCATGGTTTGGGCTTTTTTTTTTAAAAGCCCATAAAATCAAATATTAAATCCTAGAAATTATAATGTATTCTTTAGACCACATATTTTAAATCCATCGGGTTCGTTGGACTCGAGATGGCGAGACGATCTCAACAAGTTATTCAAAAATTAGAGTTAACTTAAAAATAAAATAAGACTAACAACAACAAAAATACAAAACGTCATCACACCACATTAACATTAAAATTTATCTACAATACTACTACTCTAAATTAACAAAACAATAACAATTGATAATTAAGAATACTAAACTATTTAAATATAGATACTTAAGAATTAATTAAATTAAAAAAAAAATTACCATGAAATTACGGGACGTTACAACCTCAAACCACATCAGCCACCGAGTTTCTTCTTTTCTTTACCTGGAAAAAAAAGTTGTAGCATCATGAGGCTACGCCCAGTGAATAGAAAATTGTTAAAAAAAGAATCATGTCAATGAGAGGTTTCCTAAGACTTTAAGTCCATAAACGTCCTTACCGACTTCCAATGAGTCACTCACTCCCAAAGAAGTCATAAATCCTATCTCAACAAATTAAAAGTTATCTCTATTCGAATTAGTTTTAAACATAATTTTTCCACAATTTAAAACTAATTGAAAACTTTCCCGTTAATACCTTTAATCTCCTCTTTATTAACAAACAAAGAGAGACTACGCCCATAAGGAATTTAAACATAATTTTTCTACAATTTAAATCCTTTAGGGATATTGTTTTCCCGTTTAATACCTTTAATCTCCTCTTTATTCACAAACAAAGAGAGACTACACCCATAAGGAATTTAAACATAATTTTTCTACAATTTAAATCCTTTAGGGATATTCTTTTCCATTGTACAGGATGGAATGAACCCGCCTGCTAGGTGTTATTTAAGTTGTGCACACTAAATAAGCTCCCCTAACGGCTATTCTTCATTAGACAAGGCCTTGCCTAATGCGAACCTACAACCATATTACCCAAGGTATTTTAAAGTAATATGATTTCCCACAACGTCAACCATGACGCTCCAACAAGCCAACAATCGTACTTCCCTCAACTAACCCAATCAAGAGGCTAAGATTCCCTAAATTACAACCTTTGGAATTTAATCTTAAATTCGCCTCAAAACAACCCATTCACATCCAACTATACACTTTGGGTCGGTCCTGGTCACTTCCAATCATTATTACAAATCTAGAGACGAAACTCGCCTAAACCTACACCAGTTCGTCCCTTATTCAAAACTTAAAATCTAAAGTTTCTAAAGACAAACCGGCGGCATAACAACTATATTTCTAACTCCCAAATAGTCCTGTATATCCAAAACAATATGTCGAAGCACAAAATAATTTCAGCATCAGTTTCTACTAGCCACCTAAACCTAAATTCTCCTAATTGGGCACTATCATGCAAAACGGCATTTATAAAAAAAATTACCCAAGAATTCGTCTTAAACATCTCAATCTTTTAAGCATGATTCTCATTTATTTTCCAAGTTATTAATTCAACCCAAATAACCTCATTTATACTTTTAAACATCCAAGGTCAATGCCAAATTTAAGAGGTTATGTTGTTAAAGAAAAAGGAAAACAAACATGGTATAATTCAAGCCTTAACAACTTCTACTCACCTTGTACACAGTAAGAATTTTTCCAAATTCTTTATTCCTTCCACCACCCAACTACTACCTGAAAAATAAGTTACAATCTAAAATAAATAAACCTAACTTTATGTTAAGATAAACATAAAATTTAACGTACGACGGAGGGATTACAGGGTAGGACGATGGTAGGACAATTAGGACAGCCTTAGAACGAAGGGTGACGTGTTCGACTTCGGGTTAGGATGGTTATGACAGGGGGATTCAGGTTAGGACAGACGTAGGTCAGCGTAGGACGGATGTAGGACAGCATAGGACGGACGTATGACAGCGTAGGACGGAGGAAGAATTTTGGGGTTGTGATTCATTCGTTATCTATCAATTCTACATTAGGTTTCAAAATATGAATCATTACCTCAATTCAATCTTGAAAGAAGGCTCTTCTCAAATTTCTCCACAACTCCACCAAAGAGAACCCTAAGCAAAACACACCTATAGATCATGAAATTTTTGAATCGATTAACCCGAAATCGATCAATTTCTCGTCCAAACGAAAGAAGAAGAAAGTGAAGAAGGAGAATGTCATACCTCTTTTCTCTGTCTAGGTCTTTCACATGAAGCAGGATGAATGAGATGGATTTTCCCCTTTTCTTTCTTTTTCCTCCTTTTTACTCCCCCCCTCATTTATTTTTAAAAAAAAATCATTTAATAAATAAATAAAATCTCTCATTTATCTAAGTGTAGAGTTATTTAAAAATAAATTCTTAATAATAAGAATTAAATTTAAACACTTTATCCTTAAATCATTTAAGAAATTAAATAGAGAAAATATATTTTTTTATTATTTTTTTTTAATTCAAAAACTTACCGAAAACCCGAGACGTTACAGTAAGCATTGATTTCGCAGAGACCCTAGCTATTCGCGAAGGTATCATGTCTGTGAAAGATTTTGGCGTTGATTCTTTGTGGGTGGAGTCCGATTCTCTTTCGATAGTTAACTTGCTCAATGATGTTTCCAAAGATGATTCCAAATCTCATTTATTATTTCGACATTTGGGAGCTAGTTCTAGACATAAATTTTACTAGGTTTCTTTTTGCCCCCAGAGAAGACAATGGGGGTGGCTCATGAGTTGGCAGTTAAAGCTCTGGGTTTATCTTCCTCGATGGCGTGAATTGAAAAAGTTCCTCCTTGGCTTAGAGAGGCTTCGGCCAAGGATGGGTATTCGTTTTCATAGTTTTTGTTTTGTTTTGTGTGTTTTATGATATGTTGTGATAAAAAAAAATCTCATTCCATATTTAAGGTTTGGTTTATTAATCAAATTATGTTCTTTAGGAAGTTGGAAAATTAGTGTTCTAATAAATTCCAACTTCTTTCTTTTTTTGAAAATCCAATAATGATCAATATAATATGATACAAATAAATTAAAATATGACCTTAATATGAAGAAAATAAATAGGAAAGTAGTAAACACAAAACATGACAATCAAACTCACAAATAAGGCAAACCAATAAAATTATAATAATTACTTCAAATAAAACGCCTCAACTTTGAAAATTCATAACTTTTTAATAACCAAAATGTATTTTAACTTTATTCTTTCTCCTAAATATTCTAGATTGATCTGTAAAATCTAAAAGTGCACACAATTGTAAAGAAAATCATATTTTATGTCAAAAATGTATTCAATCGTGGTTTTTCGTCAAAAAATCATGTATATTTTACATCAACTTTGAAAAATCATATCTTTTTTATACTAACCTAAATAAGGCGATTCTTATTTTTAAATCTTTTTCTATGAGTATAGTTTATAGAAAAAATAACCATAAATAATTAGTTTTAAAGAATCAAAACCGAAAAATCATGTAACAACCAAGTATTCAAAAGTTTTTGAAACAGTGAATTTATTTGAACGTCAAACTTCAAAAAATCATAACTTTTAAACTACGAATCCAAATCTATTGAATCTTTTTCCTATAGGTTTGTATTTAAATTTAGTTTCAAGGAAAAATAACCATATACCTCAATATTCGTATAAAAATCTATATTTCAATTAATGTACAGCAAGCTCGTGTGAACCACTACATTTTAGAAGGGGATGGACTTACCTTGATTTTGAAGGAATATATGAACGTGTGGCTCCGAATTAAGGTGTGTGAAAGAGAGTAGAAACACATAAACTTGGCTTAGAGTTGCTTGAGAAATTATGAGTGTGTGTTGAGTGTGTCAAGAGTTGTAGAAGATCCCTATTTATAGTCAAATGAAAGAATTTTTTTTTTTAATCTTTTAGTTAATTTTAATGGCAATGATATCATATGACATGTAGAAAATTATATGTAATTCAGTTAGACCATAAAATGAGAATCTAAAATGGTAGGAATCAGATATTACCGGATATATACAAGATGATTAAAAAAAAAATCTACTTTCTTCGATCGGATTACTTCATGTAAATATTGACTTCTCAAGTGGACAAGGAAAACTCAAAATATTAAAATAATATATAAAAACGGAAGTTAACTTAAATAACATATTATATATATTTATTTGATTGCCATTTTTAAAAAAATTTAAATAACATATTTATTTTCAATAATTCATGTAAATATTGACTTATCAAATGATTGTGTTTTGCAAAAATTAAAAACAAAAACCAAAAATAGAAAATGAAACGGTTATCAAACGGGGATAAATAATATATTGAAAAATAAGTCATATAATGTTTTGATAAGCTTTTTAAACATTTGCTATATAAGTAACAACATATATTTTATGTTATTTTTGTAATCCCCCTAATAAAAAGGTACATGCTAGAGCACTTAAAATAATTACTTATCAATATTTTAAATCATCCACCCTTAGTCTAACAAAATTACGGTTTATCTTTGGGTCAACTTTTCTATTTATATTAGTATGATATGAGATTTCCAATATTTGTACATGAATAAAAGTAAAGCGTAGGGTTATGAGTTTCAAGTTAATTTCTTTGAACATTTAACATATAAACCACATTTGATATGAAATTTGTGTTATCATATATTTCGTTTTCCTTAGCACATATAATTGAACATTATGATCTTCACTATATCTTGCTAACATAAAATTTAGGTGCATTTACAAATTTGTAAAAATAGGTTATAATATTTACAAATTTGTTGATCAAAAAAATTATTTATAAAATTGTTAAATTTTTAGATGCTCGGCTACTATCATTAGGAAATGTCATAAATATCATTATTTCATACAATTATGTCAGTAAGTTATTGATTTACCATATCAATGATAATATATTTTAGTATATCAGTGCTTAATTATTACAGATTTACCATATTATTCCATCACTGATATACTATTTCTGATTATTAATAACTGATTTATTATGATATACTATCACCGATATACTACTAGTGATTGATAATCATTGATTTACCACGATAAAATTTCACTGATATACTGACCATGTTTGACCTTCACCAAGTTTTCATGATATACGATCACGGATTTATTACCATCACTAATATACCAGTTTACGAAGTTGGGAGAGATCCTGTGACGACCCGACTCTTTTTAAATCATTTTAAAACCAAAACACAGCGGAAAGTCTTATTATTATTTTTTTAAAAAGGGCGTGGATAGGTTTAAAACTTGGACTAACCAAAACCTGTATACATTTTTCACATCAGAGAAAGTAAAGACGAGGAATTGCAATTCCTGTTCTAGAGTTTAAAAGAGTTTATAACCATACAAGTTAAAACGAAAAAGCTCTTATGAGCTTATATACAAATTTACCTCTCAAAAGACACAAAATGAAACAAAATGAGTCCATGGACTTTAAGAGTACATCTAGTCCATCTCGATATCATCATCAACTCGATCAGGCCGCACCAGCTCCTCTCCCACGACCCCTAGCACGAGCATTACCAGAAAATGTTTGTCATATCATGAGCTAAAAGCGAGCCCAGTGAAAATAAACGGAGAGTAAAGTAACATTATACTCCAAACACGCATCCAGATTTGTGTTCAAGTAAAATATACACATTCTCTTTATCACTCAATCACTTCCAAAAGGTTTCACAACAAGCATTCAATTTCTAATTTTCAAATCTCTCAAATACTCGAGAAACTCGCTCCCAAACATTTAGAAGAATGTTTCCATATCACATATCTCTTTCTTATTCATTCTCTTTAATACCTCATACTATATACATAGTTTATATTCATTTGTCTTAATAACTTACGCTAAGCTCACTCGGTCTTAACATATTTAAACAATCGTAATTTGTGATTAATGACGATAATGTTAGCACACGCAGTCAAAACATTATTCATTAACTCGCCCAACTAGTGTAAAGGGCACACAATCTTCACATCAATATAACCATCACATGCTCATAATGACAGTATTGAAGCTCCCACAGGCTAATAATACTTCATTATCTCTCTCATCAAGTGTAAAGGGCACACAACCTTTACATCAATGTAACCATCTCATGCTCATAATGACGGTATGAAAGCTCCCGCAGGCTAGCAATACTTCATTATCTCGCTTTCCAAAATAGAATATATGTAACGTCCCGTTATTTTGAGGTAGATTTAATTTTTTTTATCTATTATTATTCCTTTATTTATTTAATTTAAGTTTAATTAGTTTAATTCAGTAATTTAGAATTTAGAAGTTTTTAATCTTTATTTGGTAATTTTATATTTCAAGTAAATATTTGAACTAGGTGCATTAATTATTATTAAAAGGCCAATTAATAATAATTAATTACCTTGTAGCCTAGATTAATTATGTTGATTAAATTTAAGAGGTGGGTTATGTTTTAAGAGCATGGGGTAATTTTTAAAACAAAAGGAAAAAGAAAAGAGTCTTTTTGCAAATTGAAAAGTAGATCTTCAGGTTTAGGTGTCTTCTTCCTCATCTTTCATTTGGAGCAAAAGAGGAAAAATTAGAAAACACTCTCTCCCTAACCCTCTCTTGCTATAAACCTCCCAAGGCCCGGGATTTTCCCATCCCTTCTCCGATTTGGGTGTTTTTAGGTGCGTTGGATAGATCGGCCCCCGATCTATCTTTTGAACTAACCTTGGAAGCATTCATCCAACTTCCAAGAGGCCTAAGGGTAATATTACTCGTTTTTCCTATTGGGTTTTTATTTCCTCTTTTACCTTTTTGTAAATTTGAGTTGAAATCTTCAATTCCATTCCATGGAACTTGAAGATTTCAAATCAAAGTGTGTCTAAACTTGCTCGTGGGTAATTTTGGATTAAACATCAGAGAGATTCACAAAAACCCAAACCCTTGAATGTAGATTTGGCCAAAATCCTCTTCCTTTTCTTTTCTTGGAGTGTAGTTAAATTTTAAAGTATTTTGGTCATAACTTCTTCGTCCAAACTTCGTTTTGAACCCGTAAGGTATCAAACTCTTCATTTTTCTGAGATCTATCTTTTGAATCTAATTTCATAGCCATCCAATTTCTATGGAAAAAGTTATCATCAAAATACCTCTCGGCCTGTTTGGGGAAAAAACGGACTTTTTCTTCGTTCGTTTCGTTTTACACATCATTTGTTGTTTGTTTGGTAATTAATGAAATTAGGATATATTTAACTGTAGGTAATTCTTGATTGCTCGTTCGATTGTTCGCTTGGGATTTTGATTTCAAGTTAATTGCCAAAGGTGAGGATAAATAGAATTTTACAGTAAATTTAGAAATCAAATACTTGAACAATTTGTATAATTCGGGAGTCAAGTTAAAATTAGAATTAAGTGAATTTGAGCATGCTAATTTCATGAATTTATAGGAATCGGGAGTATATAATTAATATGAGAAATTATGGACTTTACAATTCTTGGGAGTTTAAGTATGAAACTATTGGGTTTAATTTGGTTATCGATTAAAGTATGTTTACCATGTGTTCTTGGATGATTATTTACGACATCAAGATATTCCTGATTACTTGGAACTTTTACTGAGACTGGGTCTTCCAGCATTGGGTCTTTAGTACAAGTTATTCTATTTTTACAATGTTATTGTGATCGGTATATGTATGGGCTTATGAGCCTATACGCGTTAATGTTCCTATTTAATGTTACTTGTTTAGTGGTTTTGAAATTGGTTCTCTGTTTAATATTTTGTTTCCCGCATTTCAGATTCTTTACCATCACACTTGTTTGCTTGGTGATGAATAATGAGATAATGTATAGACTACGTGTGCTTGCATTTTCTAGTATTATTCATGGTTCAGTACATGTATCATGAGGAATGCATTGACTGCGTGAGCTGCATTAACGGAGGAGATGAATAATGAGATAATATTTAGTTGTGTGAGCTAATATTATCTGGTATTATTCATAATTGCTATGATACATATACATTCTAGACTGCTTAGACTACGTGAGCTTTGCATGTCATTAGTGAGATAACGGGATCGTGCATTGACTGCGTGTGCTTGCACCCTCTGACATTATTCACCCAGGAGATTCTGTTCTATAATGCATAGACTACGTGAGCTAGCATTTGATCTGTTCTATAATGCATCGACTACGTGAGCGAGCATTTGTTCTTGATAAGAAAGAAAAGGCTTCGTGAGCTTTACTTGATATTGGAGTAAGATAATGGGATCGTGTATAGACTATGTGAGCTTGCACCATCTGACATTATTCACATGTTCTATGTTCTACATTCTATGTTCTATGATCTATGTTCTATGTTCTAAGCTGTATGTTCTTGGCACCATGATCTTGATCTTATTCTTAGTTAAGACTACGTGAGCTTAGCTCGTTCTAGATATTTTCCTAAAAGTTAAATATATGATTACATGTTCCGTTTACTAAGAGTTTGGGAGACTTGACTACTTGCATGATCTTCATTCTTGTTCTTTATTTTATGTTCTTGGGAGAATTGCATGACTTGATGTTCGGAAGTCGGTTTGGGTAGTCAAGAGACAATAGGGTTCGTTGGACATAAATCCGGATTAGGATTTGGGATCAAAAGTTACTTTCTATTCAATTTATCTTCACTGGGTTTCCCGCTCATTATATTACACTTTCAGGTACGGGATGCGGTCGTGGTCGTGGAGCTAGTGTAGTATGATTCCTTGATCGATGGCGATGGATGGACTTGTCGGTTTAGTCCATGGATTTGTTTTATCTTTCATTCGTTTCACCTTGGTTGTTGAGCTCGTTTGAGCATTACTACTTCTGTTTATTTGGTTCTAAGGATTTCTCGGATTTATGAGTTATTTTACTTTATGTTTGAAACTTAAAAAGGGAAGCGCTTCGGATTTTATTTTGAAATGAACGATGATATTTTTCAATTACAGGTTTTAAAATGTTATTTCAAGTCTTCCGCCTGCGCTATTATTAAATTCTAGTTTTAAAGAGTCAGGTCGTTACAATATACGAAATCTATTCAATAATATCTTCTCACCTCTAGTGAATAATGACAGGTAATGAAGCTCCCGCAGGCTAAGTCATTCACCTCATTAACTCACTCACCGAATACAAGGTTCAATGCACCCCTGTATCCTTGTATATGTATCATAGTAATTATGGATAATACTAGATAATGTGAACTCGCATAGTTCCATCATTATCTCATTATCCATCTCCTCCAATCATGCAAAGTCCCGCAGTCCTTTAGCATTCCTCATGATACATATACATAAACATAAAACGAATAATACCAGACAATGCAAAGTCCCACAGTCCTTTAACATGTCTCATTTTTCCTCCCAATTTCGATTATGCAATATGATATGAATATGCTCTCGGGTGCAAATGAAGTAAATGTAAACATTCAAAGTAATTGAAAGACATAAAGATAAATGGATCATGTAATACTCTTATACATAAAATAAGAAATTAGGAACTTCTGATAAGAAAACAATAAATAAATCAAGCCAAACGGCCTTCAGTTAAACTTGAATTACTAACTTTATCCTTAAGTCTCCAATTCAAATGATTCTATTGCTTTCAGTACATATCCGACGTTCCATAATCAAGTTCCTTATTCACGCCATTTTACTTGAAACCTTCAACTTCCGATAATCATTCTTAATCTCCGAAACAAATCTAAACTTAGAACTTCCAAGAGTTAAACATTTCCCTCAAGAAATCCATGAGTTCTTTCACTCAATTAGAACTAACTCATGGATTGAAAGTGGATTTCTCGAGGGAAATGTTTAACTCTTGGAAGTTCTAAGTTTAGATTTGTTTATACAAGTGAAGAAGGAAGCATGCTAAAAAAAATTATTTATGCAAAAAGCGAGAATGAAATTGCACAAAAAGCATGGGATTAAGCAAGAAACAAACATTGCAAAAGCATCAAAAGTAAACAAGCCCAACCATTATACAACTTCTAGAATTTTCAGAAAGCATATTAAACACATCAAAAATATGAAATTCTACCCCCCAAACTTAAACTAAGCATTGTCCTCAATGAGATAAAATTAAACACATGGTGGTAGTGGAAACTTCCCTGAATGAGTAATCCTCAGCAGTCGAATCACTATCAGCTCGGGAATGTGAGTGAATCTGGCGAAGAACCCCATGCTTTAGCATGCATATCCCTTCTTTGATCCTAAATTACTTTTTCCTAAAAATAAAAACAAAGAAAAGAAAACAAGTAAAATTAAACTAAAACTAAAAACTAAAAACATAAAATAACGTAAAGGAAAATAAAATAAAAAGTAAAGAAATTTGGGTTGCCTCCCAAAAAGCGCCTTTTATTTAACGTCTATGGCTAGACGGTGTTGTTACTTCCGGTCAAAACACATCCCAAATTACTTTGACAAACTTCCTCATCATTATTCGTAATCCTGAAATAGTGAAAATTTCATAAAAAGCATCATTTGATTCATCGGTATTTAAAAATTTGAAAATTTCACAAGTTAAAGGATCAACTATATCATTGATAACAAAATATGAAAATTTGTCATTAGAATTTATCATGGAGTCATTGATATTTAATTTGTTGATTTCTCCATCAAACTCTACTATATATGTTTCATCATCTTTTTTTTCTTCTTCATCCTGAAAAGATTTGACAATGTTAGAAGGAAAATCAGAAATTTCTATTACCGCCAATATTTGTTCACTTTCAACCACTTTAGGATGATGATCAGTTAAAGTTGGAGACACAACTTCCTCATCATCCTCTTCTAAGATGCATCGATACTCTGTCTCATTGAAGTCTGGTTCCTCTTCAACTTCCACTTCATATAGTTGATCTTGCAACTTTTTGCCTCTTTCCAAACTCTCAAAATTTACCTGTTGGGTGTACTCTTGGAACTCTTGAGTGGTCTTCTGGAACTGTTGAGTGTTCTCTTGGATCCGTTGATTGTTCTGTTGTATCTGCTCAACAAGCTCTTCTAAAGTTGGACTTACCTGATAAGTGGAATGTTGAGGTGGATTGTACTGTTGGAACTGTTGAGTGTCTTGTTGAAACTGTTGAGTGTTAGCAGCAATAGAATCAATAAGTTCTTCTAAAGATGGACTTACCTGATGAGTGGAATGTTGAGGAAGATCATATGCCCTTGGTTGATGATATTCAGGAACTCTTGGAGCATAATTCAAATCAGAATGATCTCGCCAACCTACTCTTGTTTGTTGTGACTTTTGTGCAACTAACTGATGTACAAGAGTAGTAAGGTGGGCCAATTGATTTTCAAGAGATGAATTGAAAGTGGATTGTTGAGGTGGATTGAGATGTGGCGGTTGAAATTCTTGGTAATATGTCATTGATCCATAATTGTAAGTTGGATGATCTCTCCATCCGTAATCATAAGTATTTGAGTATGGATCGTTATACATTTTTTTGTCCTAAGGATCTAAAACACTAAACAAACAATTAAAAATAAAAAGATAAAAAGATAAAAAAAATAAAAAACGATAATTTAATTAACACCAATTCCCTGGCAACGGCGCCAAAATTTGATGGGTGTCGAAACCACCAAAAATAAATACTTACTCTCGGGATTTAGAATTTTGTAGTAGTGGTGAGTAAGGTCGATCTCCACAGGGAAAAGGGAATTAAATTAAAGTTAGCTAAAAGGGGGGTTTTGAATTGTTGTTTATAAAAATAAAAAGAAAACAAAATTAAAAAGAATAAGAAATCAAATAAAGAAAAACTTCCAACTTAAAGGTTAATCTTGGTTATGATTCATAAATTTGATCATCGATTACTAAACATGCTTCCTAAATTCATCTCTAAATTTGTTGGAAGTTGCCGGAACAACAAGTGCTCTTCCTTAAATTCTCGATAGCCAAGGTACGACCTAATGACTACTTCCCTAATTAATTACAGATAACCCTAGAATACGATAATAAAGTTTAATCTATTAACAGCATTAAGATGAGAAGAATCCAATTACTAACTAACAAACACAGTACGACAGATTCGTTTAAGTTAGATCATAAATTCCCATAACATAAATCAAAAAGTGTCAACAATCAATTTATGCTAACATGCTACTTGTATTAGAACAATTAAACAATTACGGATTTAAAGTTTTAACTAGCAATATGATAATTAATCAAAGAACAAGTGGCCAATTTGCACAATAATTAATCAACAATAAAATATGCAAAGAGAAAGCATGAATAAAGAGAAAATAAGAATTAAATTGATGAACAAAACCTCACAAGTTTATGAACCAAACCTTGATAATCCTCTAGTTGGAATAAAGAAACTAGCTACAAAACATATAAAAAACTATCTAAAAGTCCTAAGAAAAATAGGGGAATAAGGGATCTTTAATTTGAGAGTGAATGGGGCTTTAAATAGGTGAAAAATAGCCAAAATCGGATAAAAAAATCAACAAAATCTGCTATCATAATCTCCATATCTGCTCCAAGCCGTCTGAGCCGCCTCCAGCCGCGTGAGCCAAGCGCCAGCCGCGTCTTGCTGTGAGAGGAGCCGTCGAGAAGCCACCGAGGAAGCCGCGACTTCGAGCCGAGCCGCACGCCTGGAGCCGCACGAGTCTGGAACTTGAAGTGCTGAGCGACGTGTCGCCATCATGGATCGACACGTCGCTTCATCTCTTGCTGCCAGCTTGTGCCGCTGACGTCATGATGACGTTAGCACATTCTACTTCCTTCCTTAAGATGACGTCATCTCAGCCCAATTATCAATATTTTTATTATTTTCTTGTCGCCGCGGCGACGGGTCTCACCGCCGCTGTGCCTACCCTCGGGTTTTTGGCCCGGAATTCGGATTCAGGCTCACACCGCCGCAATGGGGTCTTTTTCAACACTAAAATGGGCATAACTTCTTCGTTATAAGTCCGAATTGAACGCCGTTTTCGCCTACGTTCATGAAATTCAAAGATTAATAATATTATGGACATTTCAATCAATTAACAATCATATTTTAATTATATTGGAGATAAATCCACTTATAAACACGCATAAATTACGAGTTATCAATAATTAATAATGTCTAATTAGTAATATTTCATTATTAATTTCTTGTTTAAATAAACTCATTATTTAAACAATTAATAATGTTTATATTAATTACCGTTTAAATATACTCAATATTTAAACAATTAATATTGCTCGTTTAAGTAATTCAACTTACTTAAAATTTTCATTTCTTCAACTTGATTTCGCGACTACGATATTTGGGCCAGCATAGGGACCCGATGGACCAATAAATCATGTGCTTAATAATTAGTCAATTAAGTGATTAACTCATAATCAGTTAATTACATATTATCTAACTATGGATAATTCCACTATAGATTCATAGCTGAACTCCCGTCACTATAGATGAGTTATATCCATTTAGTTTATCTTTTATTTATACATGTGATATATCCTTCACGTGGAACCCTCATAATTACAGGTGGATTAAATTTACCATTTTACCCTTGTAATTACCGCTTTATCCTTGTGTTCCCGCTGATTCTCCAATGAACATTATCGTTAGTCAAACTAGAGATAATATACTTCTGTGATCAGTAGAAGTCGTGGCGCCACTTGTTCATGTCTCGAATCAGTACATCAAGGGAGTTTTCTAAAGTTCCTAAAATGTTTAGGTATCGCACCGATGCCGTTAATTTATAGGAAAGTTATGAATTTCATCTCGTGTAAATGTGTTCCTAGCTACTTATCTAGTTATGTTTCCAAAACAGGAGTGTATTGAGCATTCATATCAGATCGCTCTCAACCATGTGAATCGAAGAACATAACTCCATAAATTGGAGTCCACATTTTACTCAGGATTGAGATTTATCACGATTGATAAACTTAGTTTGATATTCGATCATTTCTCATAAAGTTACAGGCTTGAATTCCTCCCTCATAGACCATTTTATTCAGTCTCTTAAGGCCTTATTCAAGCTCAAAGACCTTGGCCCTTGCATTACTTTTTGGTTATTCATGTATCTTCTATCAACAATGGCCTTCACCTTTCTCAATCTAGATATAATACTGATCTTCTTCATAGGACTTCCATGACTGACTGCAAACCTTCCTCTACTCTCATGCCTATCAATTCTTCTTTGTCTATAATGGATGGTAAGCCTTTTGATGAACCAACTATGTATAGAAGTGTATTTGGAGCCTTACAATATTACACCATCACTAGACCTGACCTCAGTTTTGCTGTCAACAAGGTGTATCAATGTAGGCATAAAGCCAACTTCCACTCATTGGTTTGCAGTCAAACGGATCCTCAGGTATCCTAAACACACTCTTTTTCATGGCCTATCTTTGTTACCAGCAACCTCTCAGTCCATTAACTGTTATACTGATGCAGATAGGGCATCCTCCCTGATGATAGAAGAAGCACTTCTGGTTTTTGTACTTTTTTAGGCAATAACCTTGTCTCTTGGTCCTCAACTAAACAAAAAGTGGTATCACGCTCAAGCCACGAATCGGATATCGTGTTCTGTCAAATGCATCAGTAGAAATTATTTGGTTACAGTCTTTACTTAATGAAATTGGCTTTACGCATCCCATTACCCCGTTCTTTGCTATGTGACAACATGAGTGGCATTTACTTGGCTGAAAATCCTGTGATGCATAATCGTAGTAAGCATATAGAGATTGATCTTCACTTTTTCCAGCGAAAGGGTAGCGAACAAGCGGCTATTAGTTCGTTTTTTCCTTCGGATGATCAACTTGCTAACATTCTCACTAAGCCATTGTCATCTTAGCGATTCTCCAACCTTCGTATCAAGCTCACTATTGATAACTCCCCAATTCACTTGCGGGGGGATGATAAACATAAGGAAAAGGATGTTTCCACCATTATTGATGCAGACTAACTGATGGCAATGACATTCCTTCTAGCTGATGGCATTTGTTCATGAAATCATTTTACACTTTATTCCTTTTGCTTGTTATTATTTCTTCCAATAGTTATGTGACATGTGTAAAGCTAGGCTATTAATATGAGCAGCTCTCTCTCTTGTTTGTTATGCTTTTTGCATCAATATACAGAATCAATCTTTGCAACTTTCTCTTTTTCTCTTTTTCCTTTTTCTACTTTTGACAATAAACTTAGTTTGATATTCGATCATTTCTCATAAATGGGACAATTGAGATATTGATCAAATATCTTGGTCCTTTCTATCATTTCATATCACCCACATGAATGATCAAGATTAGATCATTTGTGTACTATACAAAATGGACAGCTATCAATAGTGTTACCAGGATAAGGTTCTCAAATGTTATCAATTTACTCTAGACACTTTAAGTTACCCATCTCGACTTTAATTCTCTCGTATGACTCACATACTTTGTCGTGATTTTATAAAAGTAACTTTGAGTTTTACTATTTGAATGTTTTGATATAAATATATAAATATTATCTATATCATCTACGAATAAATGTAATTACAAAGATACTTGAGTTTATATATTTAGTTTATTCAAAATAAATTATCTTTATTAAATAATTACAAGTTCTATAACACCAATCCTAACAAAATCCTGACGTATGTTTTACATACTCAGTCTTGATTTCATGAAAGTAACTTTGGGGCTTAAGTTATTTAATTATATTTATTAAATAACTACAAGTTTTAGTATACTATTCCTAATAATATCAATCAAAAAGAGCAAAATAGTTATCTTAAGTTATTTTTATACCATGAAAAATACAAGTGCAAGATTAAATAGCTTGTACACAAACCACCCATAAATTAAAACCAGAGTTGAACCAGGTTTACAAGTTCCACTTGCCCTCAATCTAGCTACTCCAAATCAAATATACCAAAAAAAATCCCTACCTTAAATAAGAGGTTTGATAGAAAGATTAATGGCAAGTTAAAGAACTAAATAAACTTATTATAGAAAATAAATTAAAATTTGAGTAATGTAAATCCAAGTTTAGTAGTAATGCATTGTAAATCATATTCAGTAAGTTTTCTCTTTTATGTACACAATGTATCTAATTACCATACACCAACCCAACAAACTTAGCTTCATTTATGTAACTTGAAAGAAGAAGTGTTGATCAAATAAAAACACTAACTTTCCAGTTAGGTTGCCATTATCATAATTTAGATAATTATTCAAGAGAAGTTTAATAAATACATCCACAAATAATGGATTTATTATAACTGAGATTTTAAGATAGAGAATGATGGAGGAAAAAAATCATGGATATAGAGCTTGAAAAAAACAGAGGAGAGATCTGTGAAATAAAAGAAGTGTTGATCGACTAAAAACATAAATGTAGATTAAAGACTGTTGAATCATCGTACCTCGAGATATATATTCAACAATTTCGTAGTACTAAGCTATCATTGATATTTTAAATATTGATCATTTATAAATGTAGATTAAATTTTATCACAATTAATTACGTATGTCATAATCAAATAAGTACATCAAAGAGTGGAAACTACAGCTTCAAAGAAAACTCACAATCTTGAACAATTTTAAGAGAAAACTCTTTTTTTTTCAATAGAAGAGTAGAAACTACAGCTTCAAAGCAGAGAATCATTGAGCAAGATTGTAAGTTTATGGGAAAATTATATGGGAAATTTTCCTAAATGACCTCGAAATTAGAGCCCTAATGAAACTTGACCTCACTTTTCAATTTTTATAAATAAGACCTTATGCTGATGTCACTCAAGTGTGAAAAGACAAAAAACCCATTCAATGATATCACACCCACACAAATTTAAAACAACTTATGCAATTGAAACGGACGATGACATTTGAAACGGCAAAAACGTGCTAATTGAAACTTTGAAACCCACGATCTCTACGTTTCATCCGTGATTTGCGAAATTAAAAACCCTTTAAGTTTTCGTTTTTAGTTTTAAAATCAATCGTTGAAGCTCAAGAACGAATTCATAAACTCATTTCGAACGCCTTTGTTACTAAATCGAACAAGAAAAGGTATGTTGTCGATTTGGTGAATAATCTTTCAATTCGTAAACTCAATGATTTAGGGTTCATGATCGGACAGATCATACCTTTGATCTGACCGATCATTGGTTATACCAAACATCTTTAGGGAAAGTTATACCAAACGAATCCTAAGTAGGTGTTTTCATCTAAAAACACTTTAAAGTGTTTCTAGGTGTTTTTAGAATTTTTGAAAACATTTTTTTGGTGTAGCCAAAAATCATAAGATTTTAAAAAAATATTTTTACTGATTGAAAAACATTTCAAACTCCATTCCAAGCTCACCCTAAGTGTATGATATTGTAAGGCTTAATTAGTGGTCGTGTTGACTGAAACTGGTGGGTTTATATCTTTTTCAATGTTTAGTTTCTATATTGATGATTAAATATTGTCAATTTAGTTGGTGAACACAAAGTCATATGTTGCTTTATTTTACAAGAATCATCTACTCGAATAGATACTTGAAAAGTTGCATGAATACTATCTTTTAAAGGACATGTGTGCTCTTGCTCAGAGAACTTAAACTTTGTTTCCGTACAATATTTTGTCGAAGCCCATCTTCACTTCAAAAAATCCCTATTTACTGACTTTATAGTAATCGTTCATGTTGTGGGGATCATATCACAGGTATGTTTTTGCTCTTAATCTAACCAATAAAAATCATAGGCAAAGAAAGATTTTCCAATGTACTATTTTTTTTCTAATGCATTGTCTTCTCTTAGGCTTTAAAATTTTACAAGCTTTTAGCTGAATGTTAATTCCCTTTTTGTCACTATTATTGTAGGGGAAATGTTGCTTTCCATATGACTGGCTTCAACCTTCGTTAGCGTGCTTCAGGATGTTCATCAAAATAAACGTATCTATTGATTAATGTTGTAAGCACACTTAATTTTATATGTTGTAAGCACTCTTCATCATTATATTGTTGAATTTGTCCATAGCATTTTTCCTTGACTTTGTTACAGAGTAAACTGTAATTCACATTTGTAAATATTTTTTATACCTCTAGAGAAACGCACACATTCAAAACAGTAGATATATGAAATTTTTATCGAGAACGAGGTTGAGATTTTTATAGTTTTGATTTGTATGATCAAATGTCTGAATTTAATATATGATTGATTGATAACTAATGGAAAGTTAACCGTATGAACCTTGCTTCTAAGTCAAAATGGGTTGATGCTTATTTTTCTGTAGCATCTGATTTTAGTTCCTGAACTTCATTTTTTAATGTATGTCCTTCATTTATTTCGATTCCAATGTCTGAACTTTTCACTGTTAACATATTTTGATTTTAATGTAAATTTTCAATTTTTTGGGAACCAAAGAAGACTTCAGCCCCTGAGCTTGATGCAAAGTGCCATTCAACTGTTGTTTCTGGCTGGTTCTTAGAATCTCAGTCTGCTTCTGGTCATTACTCATGATTGTTTCTTGGTTAATTTCAATTTCATTCTCTTTTTCATATGCCATACTCAATTGCTCAATTCTTCATTGACTTTTTGTCTATATTAATCTCGTTCCTCATCTAGATAAGGAAAGCAAAATGGTTGATTTCAACAATCCTATGTGGCTGGGTATGTGACTTAATATTCTGATTGAAAATGAAGTTAATTTCTACATTTTTATTACATCAGTGCATCACAATAAGATAGTTGGAGTCTGTTAATGACAATTGGTACTAGCTAAGCTAATATATACGGGGGGTTGAGGCAGTATTTGATGTAGGCAAGAATTTAAGTTCTTATCCAGTATTTTTTTTTTCTTTTCAACTATTCAATATCATATCATGTTGTAGGCTGGAATTTTAGTTCCTATCTATGTATGTTAGCATTCTTAAACTCTTTTTATGGGATTTGGTGCTGTGTACTTGAATCATGATAATGCAGCTTACTTAATTTTATTTTTTTTACGTGGTGACGCAATGGTGCAACATTTCAGAACATGTTTCCCTTTTCGTTAAAACAAATACTTTAATGTTAATTTAACGCATAATTTCTATCATAAACTATGCTAATATGCTTGCATTTCTTGTTTTTTTTTGTCGACTTTTTAAATTGTGCAGTTTAAACTATTAAATAGAATAGCCATCGGGAAAGAAGACAGGACTGTGGAATTTGAAATCCTAGGAGATGATGAGCCTCAAGATATTAGTGTTGGTAAAGAAGTCTATTATGAAGCAATCAATGAAGAAGATTTGTTACTGTTATTTGTCTCTATTATGTATAATATGATTTAATATTTTGTTTATAAAAAGTAATTTATGTAAGCATCGAGTAATATTTTAATTGAGTTTGTAATATTTTGTTAAAATTGATAAGTGTATTCTAAATTTGATGTAAAATTAATTTAATTAAAAATATTTTTTTTCTCAAAATTTAGACAAAAGGTGACGGTTTTTCACCGTCACCTTTTCTAAAAGGTTACGGTGTTGTATTCCTCTCGATTTTCACTTTCACTGTATCCTTCTCGATATAGACATCATGGAGGTCAAATACATCGTCCAATCCTGGAAAATGATCCTTATCATGCTTAACGTTAGGAGAATCCTCGTTCATCTTCTCCCAACCCACCCTTACATTATCATCGTTTGCTAAATCATATAGAGCTATAGTGTCGTCCAACAGAGTCATACATGCAATATTACCCAAATCAAGACAATGATTCAGGTTATCGTTCATATTCCTTCACCTCATCGTGTCTAGGTCTCTATGTTTAGATGATACACATATTGAATCAAGAGATTCAAAACCCATAAAGTAAACTGCAACTCCATATCATTTCTAAAAGGCGGACATACTGTTGCAAACTTGTGTATGCACTTTATTTTTATAATCATCAATGCAGGGTCAGCTCCGACAACTACATACAGTCGGTCCACTAAATTTTTCATAACTTATAACCTTATCCACGATTATTCCTCCCAAAGGACAACTGATATAGTTGCACCCATCAGTGTACCAATGTCCACCATAACGAACAAATAGTCTTACCACTGGTATTTGAACAAATAGTCACAAATTCAAATCAGATTCCATAGTACGAGATAAAAAGATAAATTTTGAATTTTTTTGGTTAATGAATGATCTAATCGATCATTGCATATGATCGGTCAGATCATAAGAAATGATTGGTTAGATCTTTTTCTATGATCTAACCGATCATTGCAATGATCAATCAGATCACAACCAATAATCATTTGATCTGATCGATCATTAGAGATAAAACAGATCACAGAAGAAAAACAATGTGCGATGTTTTTATTTTCTAACACGAGAATCATAAGTTTGGAATAAAGCAAAAATGAAAAAAAAAATCTTACCTTCTTCTTCCTTGAGCCAGTTTATAGTTTAAAAAGAGAGAGTGGTGAGCTTTTGTTTAGTGAGAGATAAAGAAAGGTAGTGTGGTGTTAATAAAAGAATACAAAAAGTGTTTTCAATAGTTTTTTTTTTTTTTTTTTTTTTTGTCTTTTCACATCTAAGTGACATAGTATAAGTTCTTATTTATAAAAATTGAAAAGTGAGGTCAAGTTTCATTAGAGCTCTAATTTCGAGGTCATTTGGGAAAATTTCCAAAAAAAATCTTACCTTCTTCTTCCTTAAGAGAGTTTAGAGTTTAGAGGAAGAGAGTGGTGAGTTTTTGTTTAATGAGAGAGAAAGAAAGGTAGAGTGGTGTTAATGAGAGAATACAAAACGTGTTTTCAATGGTTTTTGTCTTTTCACACCTGAGTGACATCAGTATAAGGTCTTATTTATAAAAATTAAAAAGTGAGGTGTCAAGTTTCATTATGGCTCTAATTTCGAGGTCATTTAGGCAATATTCCCAAATTATATAGGGTGTATTTGGGAGTGCTTTTGACCAAGTTAAAAGTGCTTTTAAATTAGTAAAAGCACTTCCTCGATACACTTTTTATGTTTGACAACATTTTGCAAGCACTTTTTGTAGACATCAAAAGCACTTCAAAGTGCTTTTTGAAGAAGTAAGTAATATGTGCTTTTTGAAGTGTTTTTTTATTTTTTCAACCTTGTATTTTTAACTTATCTCTAAACATTCTATATCTCTAACTTCTTTCTACATACTTTCCCTCTCTTACCTCTCTCTACATTACACTTTCTTTCTCTTCTCTCCATGTATTTTCTCTCTCTTACTTCTCTACACACATTTTCTCTCACTAACTTATTTATCTACACTCTTTCTAACTTCGCCTTACACAATTTCTTCCTCTAACTTATTCCTACAAGTTTTTTTTTTCTATACACATTTTCTCTAACATGAACTCTAAAAAGGATTAAGAGCACTTTATAAATGTAAGATCCAAACAGTAAAATAATATACTACTAAGCCCTTTTTGTTAGGAATGGTACGAGGAAGAGATTGAAGCTTAGGAAAATGAAGAAGTGCGATGTAAGAAAGCATTTCAAGAAAAATATAAAAATAAACACTATACTGTAACAACCAGGTCTCATTAGAAGAAAAGACTGAAGAAGAAGAAAAATGATTGGAAGGTAACATTTGTTATACTGTAAATGACCACGTAATGTACGTAATAAAAAATATATTGTCCAACATTACTTCAAACATATAATGATTTACCATATTATACGTTACAAACATAGAATAAGTACAATATAGTAAATTTTCCCTTAAAAAATAAGTAATAATAATAAACACTATTCTGTATGTTATAAACATAGAATAAAACATTACAATATAGTAAATGTTCCGTTTAAAAAGTAATTAATAATAATAAACGCTATATTGTACGTTATAAACATAAAATAAAAACAGTACACAAAAGTAAATAATTATAAAGTATAATTATATTCATGTACAGTATAATAAGAAAAACTTATATTGTACATCAAGCGTCGAAAAAAAACAAAAAAAAAAAGAAGAAGAATATGATTGTATGTTATAATTCATGTACAGTATAAGAAGAAAAGGAAATAAAAAAAATAAAAATAAAATAAAAAGAAGGAGAAGGAGGAGAATTGGTTGCCGCCATGGGAGGAATCATTCTCTCTTCTTCTACTTCCGGCGATGAAACGAATTAATTGGGGTGGGTTGTTCGCCGCCATGGAAATCGGAAAAAAACGAATGAAGATGAGAAGAAGAATAAGAGATCGTTAACATCAACGAAGCAAGAGTCCATATGAACAAAAAAAAAAGGAAATCGAATGAAGCTTGAAGAAGACGATCACGAAAAAAAAATAAAAAATGAAAACCCAAAAATGCAGCTGTAGAAAAAAAAAACAAAACAAAATCCCAAGATTTAAGGATATATTTAAAAAATAGGGTAATGCAAATAAGACCCTTGTGGTTTATACCCCCTGTGGTTTGAATATGGCAAATCACACCCCTGTGGTTCCATATTATTTCAATGAGACTCTTCCCCTCTAACACCATTAATTTTCTTTTAGCAATAACTTCTTCGTTTTAATTCCGATTTGGATAATTCAAGGTGTCTTGGAATCTTCATTTCGAGCTATACATTGTCATCACTTCAAAACTTTGAAATCGTTAATAAATAAAAGAGTTTATTAATATCAAAATACTAGGTAGGTTGACACCGTTAAATCTTTTGGTTATTGGTGATTTAGGAATTTTGAAGTGACCATAACGTAGAGCTTGAAATGAGGATTCCAACACATCTTAAATGTTGAAGTAAAGAAGATATGACTAAAAGAAAATTAATAGCATTGAAGGGGAGGGGTCTGATTGAAATTTTTTGGAACCATAGGGGTGTGAGTTGTCATTTTCAAACCACGGGAGGTCTTCATGCATTTGACAAAAACCACAAGGGTCTCATTTGTATTTTACCCTAAAAAATAATAAATGATAGAGAAAATTAGTGAGACAACCACGGCAATGAAGAAAGAGAAAGTAAAAAGATACACGTAACAATTTTTTAATAATAAAATAAAAAGGTGAAATTGAATGATATAAGGGGCAAATCAGGAATATTAATAAAAATTAGACACTGAAAAGGCTAAAAAAACGTAAGAAAATGAAAATGCCAAAATAACATTGGCTATATACTGGATTATCCCATTATTCTACTTTTTAAAATTTTACAAATTTTCTACAATATAATAATTTTCTAACAGGTTTCTACAATGCATAAACTCATACACCTACTAAGAGTACTAAACAAACCCAAACTTCACAACTCTACCACACAAACCTAACCTAGACTTCCCTAACATGCAATCCAAATACCCTTAAAAATTTTATAAAAAAGTTTAGGCATGTGCAACCTTATATATATCCAGTCACTTTTTTGTCATTTAAAATCATTTTCCTCTCTCTATCTTATTTATTTATTTTTATTTTATTAATCTCTCTCCTTAATAAGTATGTATGGAAGAGAAATATCCTCCTCTTCTTTCAAGTCTTCCATGGAAGGGAAGGACAGAAAAGGATGGGGAGGAGAAAAACAAGAACAAGAAAAGAGAGGACGAGAGGAATGAGAAGGAGAAAGAGGAATTATTTTTTATTTTTTTAAATCACCTTAATAAAAAAAATAAAAGACCACATGAGCAATTAAAAATCCATATTTTAAACCACGATATAAACAAATAAAAATATTATTAAAAATAATTATACAATCAACTTGTTAGGTCATTTAATGATTTTGTTAAGTACACATCATTTAGACATATTTCCAAATAACTCAAAAACCAACATAAAATGAAAATTTAAGAACAAAATTAGACAAAACATTTAGAATTCAGATACCAATAAATTATTTTCCCCTAAAATAAAAATAAATAATCGAAAATTTTGATGATTATAAATAACTTTTTTTTCTTTTCTTTTTAGGATGTGGTTCCAATCCCCAACCTTATAAAAAAAAACACATTGCGCCACACGACAAGATGCATTTTACATTTTTTTTTATCTTTCTAAGATGACAAATAAATATATTCATTCACAATATTCAACTAGTAAGATATTGATCTTTTTTCATATAAATGAAACTTTGAACTCCACTAATATATTTTTTTTTAAATGTATTCACAACAAATTAATAAATAAAGAAAAATATTTGTCTCGTCTTTATTAGTATTCCTTTGACTTTCCTTCATGTGCTATATCTATTGAATAAATTATATTAATGTATAATAAATACATTAGACCCACTTACATGTTTTATAAGATAAGAATAAGACACGTAGAAAAGTTCGGTGAGGAGGTAAATATTTTCCATAAATAGATAAATAAAAGTCTGTCCTTTCGGGTTTGTATCAATTTACTTCATAATCTTTTAAAAATGTCACAAATATTACTATAATTTAATATTGAAATGATACAAACTCAAAATGATAGAGACAACGTTCAACCAAAAATAAATAATTAAATAACAGAGTAAAACTAACTTCCAAACTACCGAATAGATAGTAGTGGCTGAAACCGAACTCTGCAAATTCTCACTGAAATGGCTTCTCTCAATCTTCATCTTCTTCAACCTATCAGAAATCCATTTCCCCATTCTTCCTTTCTCTTTTCTCACTCTTCTCATCGAATTTCTCCTCTCATTACTCTTAAACCTTCCATGGCTAAGAAACCTGTCCCATTTAAACCATTGATTCTTTCATTTGCTCTCGCCGAATCAGATTCTCCCATGTCCTTAAACCCAAACCCTAATCTTCTCCTTCAAGAACTAGCCGTAAGTATGAATCTTCACTTTACTTCGATACTCAAATTTTGAACTGTTTACGTTTTCTTTATCTGTTTAATTTCGATTATTTATTCGCTTAACAGGATAGTTTTGATCTTCCACGAGATTACTTTGAAAAGCTTCCTCGTGATCTTCGTCTTGATGTAAGAGGGTTTTTTTTTCTTTCTTTCATTTTATTGTATTTCTTCATTTTTATTTTCTTTCTCCAAATGGGGAATTGAGATTGAATTTTAACAGTGTTATTCTGTATATGAAGCTCAATGATGCTGCTTTTGATCTTTCGAATGGACCCGTTATTGATGAGGTACGTTTTCTCTGATTCTTTGCTTGAATTTGACTTGCTAATTATTTATTTAAATCAGTCTGCTATAATTTATTTATTTTTCAAAACAAGTTAATCACATTGATAAATGGTAATCGCTTCACGTGATTGTTGAAAATATATTAAAATATTAAATTTGCCTTAGGTCAACAACCTAATCTTTTGGGTTTAATGGTGATTTAACTTGTATCAAATCAAGAGGTCTTAAGTTCAAATCTCGTCGTATTGTCATTTTCTTTTCATTTTATTTATATTCCAGGTAATCGGGCTCGTGATAATCTCCGAGTCCATAACACATGAGGGAGAGTGTTGAGAATATATTAAAAGATTAAATTTGTATTGGCCCAACAGCTTAAGTTTTTTTAGTCTAGTGGTTATTTAACTCCTAACAGAGCAAGAGGTCTTAAGTTAATTTTTTTTTAAAAGTTACATTGATCCGTTTCTTATACTGGAATTTTTGAACTAGGATGATCTTTACTGTTTTTTACTAAGAATAAATGTGAATTTACTTGCTAAACTTCTACATTCCATTGAGAAAGGTTAGATGTTTGATTCAGTGTGGTCAAGAGATGGGAGAAATATTGTTAAATCTCTCTCGAGCGTGGGAATTAGCTGACACCTCTACTTCACACACCTTAGTAAGCAAGCTCCCCACGTTGGTGCAATCTTTGACAGGCAATTACAAGTCAGGCAAGAATGTTATTCAAGGAAGTTGATGCTCAAGTATCTTCTTACAAAATTTATATGACATTTGTTCTGTCTCTTTATCTAGGATTTGGCAAGCGTCTGGTATCTGCAGGAAGAAGGTTCCAGTCTATGGGACAGTATGGTCAGGGAGAATTACAGAAGGTACTTCTTACTGCTGAAAACTGGCTTTTCATAATCGATGGTATTTTGAATAACATATACTGTGGGGTTTGATGTAGTTGAGATTGTTAATGAGGTAGCGTGGAAGAATAATTTGAAATTGCTGTGTTTCATATCGGAACGTGATTGCTTAACAATTTTTACATAGAGGTTCTGTTCACTTGCACTCCTTGGTTTCTTTATGGTTGAGATCTCTATGTTGGGTCTTCCTGCTAATTTTTCTTTTTAAAAATCATTATTGCTGAGACCTTTTTTTCCAAAAGAAAAAAGCATACAGAAAATTGCTTTATACTAGGCAGCCCTGCACTTCTATAGGAATTGGAAAGCCAATTATACCTCTCTTCAACATTTATTTTTGGGGGTTTTTCAAAAATGACAGTTTAACCATTGATATTTTCAAAAAAAAAAAATAAGGAAAAATTTTCAAAATTTTCAAAAATGACATTTCTCAAACTATTGAGATAAATATTTCAAAACATTTGCTATTTTTTAAATTACTCATAAAAAAATATCATCAGTTGATATTTCTCTTTATTTTTTTATCTTTCAAGTCCGTATAATGTTGTTGAAAGTTTTACAATTTCAGATATCCAAGGTGATGATAGAAACTGGAGAGTTACTATCTACAAGTTCTGTTCCTGAAGTATCTGAGCAGCCTAAGAATGAAGCCAAAGTATTGAAGGTAGGTAAACTAACAACTTTATATTAGATGGAGGGTACAGTAAGCAGCTCGAACTATTACCATCGCAGATTAAACGACATGAAATTTGCATATTTAAGTAATGTAATTGCATCCCACAGTTTGGAGAACTTCAAGTTGAACTAACAACCGATAAAGCCAATATTGGTGCAGCTATAGGTTTTGTTTTTGGGTAATCATCCAACTTAACTGGATAAGTTATTTCTAGATTCATTCGTTAGAAAGTGAAAATATCATTGTTTTTTTTTTTTTTTGTATTTAAAAAATGTAGAGTACTTTCATGGGAACTGGGTCAAGGCATCCAGAGCATTCCTGAGAGTTCTCTGCAGTATGCAAATGACAATGCTTTGGTTCTTGCAAAGGTAATTGAATCCATTAATTTGTATGGTTTGATTATTTTGATTCTTAAGTTTAATGTTGCATGGAAATCTGAACTTATATTACAGTCTTTGAGAGGAGCTCTACTTGCACTTTGCTACTCATCATCGCTTTTGTCCGCTTTCACTGTTGTGGGATTAATCTTACTTGGAAGACGACTTAAATCGAAGGAAAAGTAAGTCTGTATAATTGATGTTTCTTGACTTTGTAAATGTATGGTATTTAGTCAAAGAATTAAGCTCATTTCAGAGCCTTTACTGAAAATGTGGTGAGTTTTGTGTATATGACCTGTTCGAACTCAATTTTAGAATGAGTTGTTGATCTTCTCTCTACCTGATGTACATTCTCTCATTTTGCAAAAGAAAAATGATTCTACCATATTCTTTGTTCCAAGTTCTTTTTCTATTGAAAGTATGTATGTTTATTTCATGTATATCTATATATTGTGTACTGTAAAATATACTGTAGCTTCAGTGAGGAGTTGAAGATGTTTCCATATTTAAAAATAGGCTCCTATATGGGTTTTCTGTTCTTTTGACCGGCCGGTTGGACCTGGGTTACATGCCACCCTAGAGAAAGCGCAACCCGCCCGGGCACAATCCATGCCATCCAACACACACACACACATATATATATATATATATATTGGTCATATAAAACTAACAATCAAATAGGAATGAACAATAGAAACTCATAACCACACTTTATTCCCGACATTTATCAACATTTTCAGGAAGAGATTAAACTTCATGTGAAACAAATTGTATATATTCCTTCAAAATAAGGTTGCGTAGAAAATGTGTCAAATGGGGTTAATTTCTAATTTAAACGCAAGGCTCAAAATTGGCTTTCAAAAGATATTTGCCAAAATTGGCTTTTTAAGAAAGCTGAATGTGATTACACCTAAATGCTTTCACTAATTCTATATATTCAATCAAACAAAGAGGTAAATCAGAGTAAGTTTTAGGAAAATCGACTATGAATAACTATCACACAAGAAATAAAATAAAGCAGAATGTCATAATGATTGATCTTTGGCTCAAAACCTCACAATTAGGACAATTTGTATCAAATCCTAAACATTCCTCATCTAAAAAACATCAACTCAAAGTATGACAATCATCTATGTTAATTCCCCATCATGCTTCAATTCAACTCAAATCATTATAACCATTTCAGAGACAAACTTGAATAATGATAAAGAGAGAATTTAGAAACATGAAATCAAGTAGGTTCAAACATAAAACAAAACACACAAACATTGTATCCAAATGTTCAAAGTAAGAATTGATTAATTAAAAAAAAACACCCTCAATTAAATTAGACATTGTTCTATTGATTTGGGAGGTTGCATGTGTCAGACATATATGGAAGTTATTATGTTTGGGATCAACCAATTTCAAATTCACAGCTAATTTTGTAATCAAAAGCCATAAAGATCAATTTCTTATTGGTGGTTGTGACACGTGCAAATTGTGAGGCTAACCAATACTCAAGATTTAACTTTCTTTTTTATTCATCAGCTATGATAAAACCAAAAGTAATGTTGAATTCAGTAATGAAGAACTAAAATCTTTTATCCACGAAATGGAACATCGGACTACTGAGAGCAAAATCAATAGGTCGCTTATATGCAAATGTGGTATAAAATAGGGGCAGTCGCAAATCTAGAAAAAAAAAAATTGAATATTTGTAAAAATAAAAACTCTAAAAAATATTTATAAATATGGAAAATTTTAATTAAGTGTATCAGGGATAAATATTGAATTACATATTTTTATACTAAGTTTATCAATGATACACACATTAATCACTATTAATCATTGATTAACATGGTAAAAATTGTTATATTTGCAAATATTTTTTAGAGTTTCTATTTTTATAAATATTGCATCAAAATCTGCTACCCAATAAAATTTTCCTATAAAATTCCCTAACAAGCTCAATCAGGCAGCCTATGTCGTGAAACGGTCGTTGTGTCGTTAAAATCGGGTTTAGCAGACATTATAAAATGGATTGTGGTTGTTGCGAGTGAATGAATTTTTAAAGAAATGTTAGAAAATAAATTAATTGAAAAAAGAACAAAAAAGAGATATAACAGATTTTATAACAGCTGTAACGTAAGGAAGTTATACTTGTGAATTTAATTAGAACCAATATAACTGCTTGTAACAGTATCGCGGTTGATACCACGTTGCAACGGTGTAAGTGCCGTAATTCAAAATCATGAGCTCAATATATATCAGTATCGAATAGAAAAGTATGGTTCCAACCCAATGTTAGCAATCAATTCAAGTACATGTGACTTTATATCTAATAGTTCCATGCTATGGCTATGGATAACCTTAAAAAAGTCCATAGGAAGACTTTATACCTTTCTTTTTCATGGAATTTTTCCAAATGTTATTAAAGAGAAATATAGGAGGCTATCGTCACTAGACTTGTAGGAAAGAGATTTCTCTTGAACTCGTAAATATTGGGATGAAATTTCTTGATAATTTGGATAAGACTAGTAGACTACTCCCATCCCCCCACTTTGGTATCAAAGAGATTTCTCTTGAACTCGTAAATATTGGGATGATTCACTATTAAATCATCAACACACCGGGAATAAACATGGAAATAAAGTTGTTTAGGCTAAAAAAATGCTTCCTCCTTAATAGCTCTATGAATTGAAGTTATTTAATCTTATTTTTTATTCTATTTTTATGAAAAATAGAGTAATGTTTGCTTACTAGGGGTGTTATTGGTTCGATTTTGGTCGGTTTGGACCAAAATTGATAAGCAAAGGAGAAATTACATAGATCGAACCGAATCGATAAGGCTTCCTGACCAAATCGAGATTATTGGTTTTCGATTTTTGGTTTGGGCTTGGACCTGATGGGTTTTGTTTTTTGGGACTAGTCGAGGGATTTTCACCCTTTCTTATGAAATTGTCTAGTACAACACTCATAGCTTTCTTCATCTATGAATCAATTATATCCCAAGATCACATTGTACAAATCCTGATCTCCTCATATAGCAACACTTCATAGCCTGTTTCATCTATGAATCCGTTATATCCCAAGATCAATTCATAAAATCTCGATCTCCTCGTATAACAACACCCATAGTCTATTTCATCTATGAGTCCGTTATATCCCAAGATCGTTTCTCAAAAATGTCGATCTCCTTATATAACAACATTCATAGCCTGTTTCATCTATGAATTTGTTATATCTCAAGATCAATTCTCAACTTGTCATAACTTTCTTTTCAATATCCACATTATCACCATAACCAACCATAAACCATAATTTTACATAAAGTAACGAACCCAACAAAAGGAAACCGGTTCACTACCATTATCAAACCAAGTAAGCAACGTTCATGCTAAACATTATGATAATTCAAAAAGGTAAAAGAACACCGTGACTTACATAATCTCCCAAGAATAACGTCCTTTCAGATCTCTTGATACAATCTACTAAAACACATTTCCATTCCCAAGACCCTTCCAAAAGTAGCACAACCTTACAAGACTTCCCATTAACACTAAAACTCACCAAAACAAACACTAAGGCTTCAAAAACTCGGTAACTCATAAATGGTGCAAAACTCACTCCCAAAGTTCAATTCACCATCCAATAACTCATAACCTTAAAACAAGTGGTAATTCTCTTAAACTCAATCGAACAAGTTCGTCATTCAATTTAAAACAATTAACCACCAATCAACACTTTAAACGCACCTCGATAAAGTAGACAAAAATTAAAGCGCCGGAAGAACGATCAAGCGAGACGATTATCTGTTAGGAATGGTGTCCTAGAACTTGTAATTATTTAATAATAATAATTTATTTCGAATAAATTAAATAAATAAACATAAGTTCTTTATATTATCTAGATTGATTCAATTGACGATATTAAGAATATATGGAAATATATTAATATCAAACATTCAAATAGTAAACCCTAAGTTACTCTTATGAAATCACGACTTAGTATGTGAGTCATACGAGAGGATTAAAGTCGAGATGAGTAACTTAAAAGTGTCTACAGTAAATGGATAACGTTTGGGAACCTTATCCTGGTAACACTGTTGATAGCTTCGCATTTTGTTTATAGACAAATGATCTAATCCTGATCATTCATGTGGGAGACATGAAATGGAAGTATCATATACAATGTTGATTGTATAAGACAGGACCACGATGTTCGATCAAATTTCTCCTTAGTACCGGTTTACGAAATGATCGAATATCAAACTAAGTTTATCAACCGTGATAGATCTCAATCCTGAGTGAAATGCGGACTCCTATTTGTGGAGTTATGTTCTTTGATTCACATAGTTGAGAGCGATCTGTAAGAACGCTCAATACACTCCTGTTTTGGGAACATGACTAGATAAGTAGCTGGGAACTCATTTTCACGAGATGGAATTCATAACTTTCCTATAAATTAACCTGGTATCGGTCGATACCTGAACATTTTAGGAACTTTAGGAAACTCCCTTGATGTACTGATTCGAGACATGAACGAGTGGCGCCACGACTTCTATTGATCACAGAAGTACCTTATCTCTAGTTCGACTAAAGTTAAAGTTCATTGGAGAATCAGCGGGAACACAAGGATAAAGCGGTAATTACAGGGGCAAA
This sequence comes from Gynostemma pentaphyllum, assembly GCA_028015215.1. Taxonomy (NCBI): domain Eukaryota; kingdom Viridiplantae; phylum Streptophyta; class Magnoliopsida; order Cucurbitales; family Cucurbitaceae; genus Gynostemma; species Gynostemma pentaphyllum. The sequence goes on along the minus strand of CM051351.1, from coordinate 48,749,204 downwards.
ACGGTAAATTTATCCGCCTGTAATTATGAGGGTTCCACGTGAAGGATATATCACAGATATAAATAAAAGATAAACTAAATGGACATAACTCATCTATAGTGAGGGGAGTTCAACTATGAATCTATAGTGGAATTATTCATAGTTAAATAATAAGTAATTAACTGATTATGAGTTAATCACTTAATTGACTAATTATTAAGCCCATGATCTATAGGTCCATCGGGTCCCTATGCTAGCCCAAATATCGTTGTAGCAAAACTAAGTTATTAACTTAACTTAGGAAGAATAAATAATTTAAGTAATTGATTTTACTTAAAATTAGGCAATATTAATTATTTGAATAATGAGATTATTTAAATGAAAATTAATATTAATATTATTAATATTGATACAATATTAATTGTTCAAATAAAGAGTTTATTTAAATGGAAATTAATATAACATATCAATTATAATATTTTACGGGAAAATTAATTGTTTAAATAAATAAATTATTTAAACGAGAATTAATGTTAATATTATTAATTATTTAAATAATGATTTTATTTAAATGGAAATTAATAATTAATATTATTAATTAAATAATGAGTTTATTTAATTTAATAATAAATATTAGAGAGAATTAAATGCAATTGGTTTAAGAAACAAATTGGTGTTAGCCCAAAATAATTAATTAATTGAATAAGATTCAATGGTAATTAATATTTGGCTAAATGTATTTAATTAGAAATTATTATTTGAATTTTCTAATATTAAATACATAATAAAGAAAAGTAATATAAATAAAAAAAAAAAAAAAAAGGTGAAATGTCAATGTTCAGCGTCACGTCACCATGCGTAATGGACAAGTTACTTTTCCTTTTATTTTATTTTTTTTTTAATTTAATTTATTTATTTATCTTTTCTATTTTAATAATTAGGAGATAAGCATATCTATAGAGATTAGATATCATATTTTCCTATAAATATGACCATTGGGATTCATATTTTGTACACTACTCACTTTAATTAAGAAAGTGAAAATTCTCTCTCAAGTTTTTGCCCAATTGCCGATTTTCCTTAGGGAAAAATTTAGAAGAAATTTTTTCTTCTTTTGTTCTTCCTGGTTCGATTCCCACAAGTCGGTTTTGCTTTCAATCGGGATATAGCATAGAAGATCCGTGTTCTTGCCGAGGATTTGATGTTGTAAAGAAACCTCCAACCGATTCTCCATTAATTACTCAATGTAAGTAAAAGGGTTTTAATTTTCAAATTAAGCATGAATCTACATGTTTTATCACAAATTGCATGATGTTAATAGATCCGTTATTAAATGTTAATAAGTTTACTAAATAAAATTCCGCTAATTTAGTAAATCATCCCTTCAATTGGTATCAGAGCTAATTTTAATTATCATGCAAATTTGTGTTTTTCGAAAATTTGGGTGGGTTGCATAAAAATCGTTTTATGTATGTTTATATAAGTTCTGCTATATAAATTGTGGAGGTTTGCTAATTGACTGTTTAGGTATTCTTGAGGCACTTAGGATTTAAAATTTTAGTAGAAAATTTGTAAACCCTAATTTTAGGGTATAGGAAAAATTTGTAATTTTCCCATACCAAAGGAGGCAAAAATCGGCACACCCAAGGAGAGAGAAAAGGATAAGATAAGGTAAGATATGGTAAGATATTTTAACATAATTATCTTGTTATCTCAATTTAAAAATTTAAATATTTAAGATAAGGATAAAATCTTTTTAAAGATTATATCCCTATCTTGAATTATGAATTTAGAAATTGATATAAGATTACATGGAAAATATTTTTTATTTTTTCCATATAATTAAAAGATAATTATTTTAAAACAAGTATTTATGGAAATATTATGGGAGATAATATTGCCTCCATAAATACCCTATTCACGCCTACACCATGGAGGAGAGAGAAAGTTGGAGCCTCAAGTTCTACAATGGAAGATTTAAATTAAGTTGTAATTTTAATTTTCCGTTTTAGAAATAGTGCCAAGAATATCGGTCAATTTAGCTATTTATTATTTAAATTGTTTTATATGTATGATATAATTTTTAAATAATGTTCATGCATAAAAGTATGTCATGTAGAAAATCCCACCATAGGTTGTATGATTTTATTAATTGTACATACATGCATCATGATATAATATGTGTTATTATATGCTAATGTATGTGAAGCATGCTATAATTTTATTTTATAAATGTTATTATCGAAAATTATATTCTAATTGTTTTAGAATTAAAAGCATGCTTATTTAGTTAAAATTCAAAAGTTAAATCTAGTTTAAAAGTTGAATAGAAACTAAATGAATTATTTGTAATATGGAATTATTGTTTAAACAATTGGGCCAAAATCCATATAAGATAAACAAGTAGAAACTTTTAATTAAGGGTTAATTAAAAATTAATAATTGAGATTAATTGAATTGAATGGATCTCCAGGAGAAAGCTCGCCTGGCCGATGAGGTTTCATAAAGTTCCCTTAACACCGGAGCGCCTCTAACCTGGGAGCGATCCTGGGAGAAAAGTTCAAATTAATAAATCAAAATTATTAAGACGGCTCATAATGTGATTAGTTTTAATTAGGAAAACTTGAACAATCACTTTATAAAATTAATCTAACCAATTTAAGAGTTAAAGTTGATTAGGTTAATTAAAACTTGGATTAATGAGTTAGCCTAAATTAGTCTAAGTTATGAAACCCTAACTCAAAATATTAAGTGGGAGAAGGAAACATGTCAATGTATCCTATGGTCTCCACTAATGGGCTCAAACGTGAGATTTATACATGGCCTCTGTAACACCGCTGCAGTGTTCATTCCCATAGGAAGGTTTATTGTATAAATCAATATCAAGTTGGGTCTCCTGAAAGGGATAAAGAATTTTAAATGAGATTGATTGAAGATGAATCTACACTTCGTAGACACTCTTCAATTTTATTTAAAAGACTAAATTAGTGGGTCACACTTAAAAAGAAATTTGATAAAGTTTGTTTTCAAAATTCTTGACCAAACACACGATAAACAATGACATAGGAATATGAGTTATTCTGGAGTTGTCAATTGTTCGAGTGGCATCTCGTTTTAATGATGGTAACCCGACCTATCATTCGACGGCACTTCACCTGGATCATTAAAATATCGTGACATAGTAACATGTTTTAGGGCTTTTCTGTTCATTAATATGTTCGCATTCATGCATCATATTTAATTATATGTCGAAACTTTGAGTATTTGAATGTTGAATGCATGTTAGATTATTAAGATAAAGTTTATTTAAATTTCGATAATATAGCATCTGTTTTAGTCACTATACTTGAAAAAAAAAAAATAAACGATGAAACCATGTTTCCTAGAAAAGAAAATGAATAATTTAAGTAAAGTAGGTTTACTTAAATAAGTGACAATATTAATTATTTAAATAATGAGTTTATTTAAATGGAAATTAATATTATTATTAATTATTTAAATAATATGTTTATTTAAATGGAAATTAATAATAAAATATTATTAATAAATAATTATTAATTATTTAGGTAATGTGTTCACCTAAATGGAAATTAATAATTAAACATTTATTATTAATTTTAAATAACAGTGATTATTTAAAAAGGATAATAGTAAATAACATATTTATTATTAATTTAAATAATGTCGATTATTTAAATAGAAAATAATAAATATTTATTAATAATAAAATACAAAATCGGAGTATGATGTTTTATTTGAATAATTGATTTATTTAAATAAATATCAAGAGTTAATAAATATGATTTATTAATAAGGAGGAATCTATAATTGAATTAATGAATTCAATAGAATTTTGGTTCAAATTATTTGAATACCAAAATCAGCACATATATAATATTTTAGGAAATAATTGTTGAATTATTTTGTCTAAAATAAATATGTAAAAGAATGTTTAACCAAAGACAAATTAAAACAAAGAAAAATTAGTTTTTCTTATTGATTTTATGCACATAAAATTGGCACGTAAGATAAATAAGAAATAAAATTTGATTTTATTCTTGGCATTTATCTTGTATTTATTTTGATAGTATTTCCTAATTCGATTGGAAAACGTTTTGCGTATAAATACAAACGTCTTGGTTGTTCATTCAAAAGCTTCTAATTTCAATTTTCGAAATTGAAAAATCTTTTTCTTCCTAATTTCCTCGTAACCGATTTTACAATAGTCTAAAAGGGAAGAAAATATTCTTCTTCCCAAAACCATAGTTTTCTAATTTAGTTTAGTTATCAATTTGTTTTTTATTTTGAATTATGTAATAACTATTGGTTCTCATTTCGTATGAACCAAGTTTGGGAATATTTTAAATAAGAGTTATTTAGGTAGATATTCCTTTACAATTATATTACAAAGTTCCAAAGTGTGATTGGATGGTTATTCAAAATACTTAGTATAAAACAAATAAATTCCAAAACCAAATTCTAAACTCCGAAATATCTAAACAAGTTATAAAGGTTTAAAAATGTTTAAATATTTAAGTCTAAAATTACTTAAATAAGTTAGAGGGATTAATCTCTTAAAGATGGTTCTCAATGAGTTTGAGATGATAACCATATTAATCCACGAACTTATGGGATAAGTAAAATCGAATATCTTTTGATTTATCAAAGATAACTAGACTTAAACATCACTAAAGTTGGACATTTAGATGTTAGAACTTAAGTGATAAGCAAACATTAAATCGATTTCTTATATTCCAAACATTCAGCTTATTTAAAAGGATGTTTTAAAGGTAATAACCGATATGGAATAAACAAAATAGAAATTGAAAGTAATAATTAGTGAATAATTGAATTCACAAATTATCAAAGAAAAGTTCATGAAATCGGTGATATTGAAAAAGTTTAAACCATACTTAAGATAGAAAAGAATTACAATGATTTTATTTCACAATAAAACAAGTAGTCATTTAAAAGTTTAAATGGTAAAACTACTTGTAGAACTTTATTTGAGTGGGAGCGTCATAGAACGAACCAAATGGACTTTTAGAAGTCCAAGTGAAACTCATTGACTTCAAAATCAATGAATAAAGTTCAAAAATATGTGAAATAAAACCGACACGAATTTTCAATAGTAGAGTTGAAAAGAGTCACTTATACTTATACATTATTTTTGAAATAATAACAAGTATAAAATTGTAATCATTAAACAAATGAAAGTAATGGAGAATTACTTTGTAGTGGGAGCTTAAGAATTTCGAGAATCCTAGAACCAATGTGACTAAAATAAAATTTACAAATAGTATGTTAGTGCACATAGATAAAATGGGAGATTTTATGAGTTGCACGGGCTCAAATTCGAACATGAATTTACTTCCATGTAAGAATTCGACAAAAGACCTTTGCGAATTAAACACCAAATGAGTTAAGTATAAGTAAAATAAGTTTTTACTAACTAAACTCTAGATTCGCGTGATTACTAAGTTGTTAGTAAATGAAAGGTGGTTGAACATGATGGTTTCAAATCAATAGTTAATAGAGTTTATTTTATGGCGATAAAATATGGAATCTATTACACTTAATGAAACTAACATCGACAAAAAAAATACATACTAAACAGGATGAAAACGTTCTCGATAAAGTATTAAAATGACTACCATGGCTAAGTAGTTGATAGTCATCCAGTTTGACTGGAATTACAAGTCAAATCTCCAAAGATCTAGGACAAGTGGGAGATTGTTAGGAATGGTGTCCTAGAACTTGTAATTATTTAATAATAATAATTTATTTCGAATAAATTAAATAAATAAACATAAGTTCTTTATATTATCTAGATTGATTCAATTGACGATATTAAGAATATATGGAAATATATTAATATCAAACATTCAAATAGTAAACCCTAAGTTACTCTTATGAAATCACGACTTAGTATGTGAGTCATACGAGAGGATTAAAGTCGAGATGAGTAACTTAAAAGTGTCTACAGTAAATGGATAACGTTTGGGAACCTTATCCTGGTAACACTGTTGATAGCTTCGCATTTTGTTTATAGACAAATGATCTAATCCTGATCATTCATGTGGGAGACATGAAATGGAAGTATCATATACAATGTTGATTGTATAAGACAGGACCACGATGTTCGATCAAATTTCTCCTTAGTACCGTTTTACGAAAATGATCGAATATCAAACTAAGTTTATCAACCGTGATAGATCTCAATCCCGAGTGAAATGCGGACTCCTATTTGTGGAGTTATGTTCTTTGATTCACATAGTTGAGAGCGATCTGTAAGAACGCTCAATACACTCCTGTTTTGGGAACATGACTAGATAAGTAGCTGGGAACTCATTTTCACGAGATGGAATTCATAACTTTCCTATAAATTAACGGTATCAGTGCGATACCTGAACATTTTAGGAACTTTAGGAAACTCCCTTGATGTACTGATTCGAGACATGAACGAGTGGCGCCACGACTTCTATTGATCACAGAAGTACCTTATCTCTAGTTCGACTAAAGTTAAAGTTCATTGGAGAATCAGCGGGAACACAAGGATAAAGCGGTAATTACAGGGGCAAAACGGTAAATTTATCCGCCTGTAATTATGAGGGTTCCACGTGAAGGATATATCACAGATATAAATAAAAGATAAACTAAATGGACATAACTCATCTATAGTGAGGGGAGTTCAGCTATGAATCTATAGTGGAATTATTCATAGTTAAATAATAAGTAATTAACTGATTATGAGTTAATCACTTAATTGACTAATTATTAAGCCCATGATCTATAGGTCCATCGGGTCCCTATGCTAGCCCAAATATCGTTGTAGCAAAACTAAGTTATTAACTTAACTTAGGAAGAATAAATAATTTAAGTAATTGATTTTACTTAAAATTAGGCAATATTAATTATTTGAATAATGAGATTATTTAAATGAAAATTAATATTAATATTATTAATATTGATACAATATTAATTGTTCAAATAAAGAGTTTATTTAAATGGAAATTAATATAACATATCAATTATAATATTTTACGGGAAAATTAATTGTTTAAATAAATAAATTATTTAAACGAGAATTAATGTTAATATTATTAATTATTTAAATAATGATTTTATTTAAATGGAAATTAATAATTAATATTATTAATTAAATAATGAGTTTATTTAATTTAATAATAAATATTAGAGAGAATTAAATGCAATTGGTTTAAGAAACAAATTGGTGTTAGCCCAAAATAATTAATTAATTGAATAAGATTCAATGGTAATTAATATTTGGCTAAATGTATTTAATTAGAAATTATTATTTGAATTTTCTAATATTAAATACATAATAAAGAAAAGTAATATAAATAAAAAAAAAAAAAAAAGGTGAAATGTCAATGTTCAGCGTCACGTCACCATGCGTAATGGACAAGTTACTTTTCCTTTTATTTTATTTTTTTTTAATTTAATTTATTTATTTATCTTTTCTATTTTAATAATTAGGAGATAAGCATATCTATAGAGATTAGATATCATATTTTCCTATAAATATGACCATTGGGATTCATATTTTGTACACTACTCACTTTAATTAAGAAAGTGAAAATTCTCTCTCAAGTTTTTGCCCAATTGCCGATTTTCCTTAGGGAAAAATTTAGAAGAAATTTTTTCTTCTTTTGTTCTTCCGGTTCGATTCCCACAAGTCGGTTTTGCTTTCAATCGGGATATAGCATAGAAGATCCGGTGTTGCTGAGGATTTGATGTTTGAAAGAAACCTCCAACCGATTCTCCATTAATTACTCAATGTAAGTAAAAGGGTTTTAATTTTCGAAATTAAGCATGAATCTACATGTTTTATCACAAATTGCATGATGTTAATAGATCCGTTATTAAATGTTAATAAGTTTACTAAATAAAATTCCGCTAATTTAGTAAATCATCCCTTCATTATCAACACCTACAATTAATATATCTAAATTGCATTAATTTAACCATACGAGCAAACAACCGACACGTACTCACAATACAAGATAAAACAGCCCGGAAATGACCCAATATATCCCACGGCCCTAAGGGGTATTTTTGAAAAAATAGTTTTCCGGCTTTTTGGGTAATTTAGGAGCATTCCGGGTTCGTTTTAGGCACTTTTTAGGTAGTATTTATCAATGGGTAGTTTTAATTAGGGGTTTGCAACATGATTTCTTCCCCCAAACTCAAATTAAAAACTAAACATACACGGGAAGAATGAATGGGCTCGGGTTTAGCTCGATTCTAGTCTATGGTTTGAGGAGAGACAACAAAACATCTATAACTGTAATTTCAACTACAAAATCTTCAAGTTTCATGAAAGAAATTGAAGATTTTATCTTAAAATTCCATTTAGAAACAAAACCCATAAAAAAAACTAAAAACTTACTTTCTAAGGTTTTCTTCGGAGATGGGGAAACGCCTTAAGAGTAGGATGAAAAGAATGCCACATGAGAGGGTTTTCCAACGTACTAAGTGTTAGAAATGGTGTCCTAGAACTTGTAATTGTTTAATAATAATAATTTATTTCGAATAAATTAAATAAATAAACATAAGATCTTTATTATCTATATTGATTAAATTGAAGATATTAGGAATATATGGAAATATATTAATATCAAACATTCAAATAGTAAACCCTAAGTTACTCTTTGAAATCATGACTTAGTATGTGAGTCATACGAGAGGATTAAAGTCGAGATGAGTAACTTAAAAGTGTCTACAGTAAATGGATAACGTTTGGGAACCTTATTCTGGTAACACTGTTGATAGCTTCGCATTTTGTTTATAGACAAATGATATAATCCTGATCATTCATGTGGGAGACATGAAATGGAAGTATCATATGCAATGTTGTTTGTATAAGACGGGACCACGATGTTCGATCAAATTTCTCATTAGTACCGTTTACGAGAAATGATCGAATATCAAACTAAGTTTATCAACCGTGATAGATCTAAATATGCGGACTCCTATTTATGGAGTTATGTTCTTTGATTCACATGGTTGAGAGCGATCTGTAAGAACGCTCAATACACTCCTGTTTTGGGAACATGGCTAGATAAGTAGCTGGGAACTCATTTTCACGAGATGGAATTCATAACTTTCCTATAAATTAGCGGTATCAGTGCGATACCTAAACATTTTAGGAACTTTAGGAAACTCCCTTGATGTCTCGATTCGAGACATGAACAAGTGGCGCCACGACTTCTATTGATCACAAGTATATTATCTCTAGTTCGACTAAAGATAAAGTTCATTGGAGAATCGGCGGGAACACAAGGATAAAGCGGTAATTACAGGGGGCAAAACGGTAAATTTATCCGCTGTAATTATGAGGGTTCCACGTGCGAGATATATCACGATATAGATAAAAGATAAACTAAATGGACATAACTCATCTATAGTGAGGGGAGTTCAATATGAATCTATAGTGGAATTATTCATAGTTAAATAATAAATAATTAACGATTATGAGTTAATCACTTAATTGACTAATTATTAAGCCCATGATCTATAGGTCCATCGGGTCCCTATGCTAGCCCAAATATCGTTGTAGCAAAACTAAGTTATTAACTTAACTTAGGAAGAATAAATAATTTAAGTAATTGATTTTACTTAAAATTAGGCAATATTAATTATTTGAATAATGAGATTATTTAAATGAAAATTAATATTAATATTATTAATATTGATACAATATTAATTGTTTAAATAAAGAGTTTATTTAAATGGAAATTAATATAACATATCAATTATAATATTTTATGGCAAAATTAATTGTTTAAATAAATAAATTATTTAAACGGGAATTAATGTTAATATTATTAATATTTAAATAATGATTTTATTTAAATGGAAATTAATAATTAATATTATTAATTAAATAATGAGTTTATTTAATTTAATGATAAATATTAGAGAGAATTAATTTCAATTGGTTTAAGAAACAAATTGGTATTGACCCAAAATAATTAATTAATTGGATAAGATTCAATGGTAATTAATATATTAATTTTTGGCTATATGTATTTAAATTAGAAATTATTATTTGAATTTTTCTAATATTAAATATATAAGTATATAATAAAGAAAAGTAAATAAATAATTTAAAATAAAAATAAAAATAAAGGTGCATGTCTCCTTTTGCTTCAGCGCACGTCCATCCGTGCAATAGTGGTTGTGGAGATATGATTTTATTTTTTAATTTATTTATTCTTATTTATTTATCTTTTCTATTATTTTAATAATTAGGAATTTAGGAATTCTAATTAGATTAGGATACTATATTTTCCTATAAATATGACCATTGGGATTCATATTTTAAGCACTACTCACTTTAATTAAGAAAGTGAAAATTCTCTCTCAAGTTTTTGCCCAATTGCCGATTTTCCTTAGGGAAAAATTTAGATGAAATTTTTTCTTCTTTTATTCTTCCGGTTCGATTCCCACAAGTCGGTTTTGCTTTCGATCGGGATATAGCATAGAAGATCCGGTGTTGCTGAGGATTTGATGCTGTAAAGAAACCTCCAACCTATTCTCCATTAATTACTCAATGTAAGTAAAAGGGTTTTAATTTTCGAAAATATAAGCATGAATCTACATGTTTTATCACAAATTGTATGATATTAATAGATCCGCAATTAAATGTTAATTAGTTTACTAAATAAAATTCCGCTAGTTTAGTAAATCATCCCTTCACTAAGAATCAATGAATTCCGCTGAGTGAGGAAGAAAACTTGAGTCTTAGAGCAAGGGGGAGGGGGCGTCAGCCATAGGAGTATTTGGGAGAGAAGGGTTTGTAACTTTATAACTTTTGGTTGAATGAGGGAGATGAAGTGTGGTCTAATTTTTAAAGAGGAGAAAATAGTTTGCAAAAAGGCCCCTACCTTTCCTTATTCCTTTTAAAATAAACCCCATGCAATTAAAAACCATCTACTTCTACAATTTAACTAAAAGTAATTAAATTAAGCTAAAAAGGTGATTAATGATTATTAATTGACCTGTTTCATTAATTTACCTAGTTCTAATCTAACAGAAATAAAAGGTTACTAATTATATAAAATTTCTAATTTCTAATTAATAACTTAAAATTAAAATTAAATACTTTAATTAAAATAAATAAAATTAAAAAAAAATTCCTTTAATTAAAATAACGGCACGTTACAGTAAGTATCTTGTTCAATATAGATGTACAGGACTAAACTGTGATGTTTTAATTGAATCCTTAATAATAATGTTTATAGACAATGATCAGAACATCAGTTAGATTATCAAGTGTGATAAATCTTAATCATGAGTGTATAATAAATTCCTGTTTGTGGAATTTTATGATTTCTAACGTTGATTTTGAAGTAGGTGTCACTAAAAGATTATGGATCAGTTTTTGTCATGAATCGATTTCCTCTACTTATACTCCTTTCTCGAATATGACTTTTAACTTTTCAACCTCAAAACTACATCAATCTAAATTAAACAAACCCCTATTCCCAAACAATCTCTAACATCTAGGTTGCTACAAAATTATCCACATAAAATCTTAACAATGGTTATAAAAACAAAAGTTCAAAGTTCATTCAATGGGGTGAGAATTCAAATTAAAAAAAAATGATCCTAAATAATAATTTCTTTTACAATATATTATTTATTTTATAATATAAAAAAAAATGTTATTTTCATTCCCAAGCCAAGAATTACATGGAAAAGTAATAATTAATTAATAAAATAAAGTGACACCACACCACAACCACATTAGTTTAGTCCATCAAAACTTCCCTCCTTTTTCCCAATTTCCTCTCTCCTAAAAAACCAAAACCACCGCCGTCTCTCTCTCCCCTTTTCCTTATGCGTTCACTATTCCTTTCAAGAAACTCAGTCAAAACCATTTCTCTTTTCTCTTCTTTCCGATTTTCTCCAAAAATCAAAATCAAAATCTCAATCCCAATCGCCATCCGATCTTCTTCAACTATGCCTCCTAGGATTTCCATGGTTTCTCATGTTGATTCTGAAGTAGGTCTCGCCAAGAGATTATGGATCAAATTCAGTCGAGAATCGATTTTCTCTACTTATACTCCCTTTTCTGTTTCTCTCGCTGCTGGAAATCTCGATATCGAAACTTTCCGCCACTATATTCATCAAGATGTTCATTTTCTTAACGCATTTATGAAAGCGTAAGATTTTTCAATTTTCATGTTTCTTTCTTTGAGTTTTCCAATTGCGAAATGACTGATTTTGAATCTTTATTTGTTCTTTGATAGTTCCGTCGAATTTTTTGTATTACACTTGTAATTGAATTCGTTTCTTGGCGTTTTCTTGTACATTCTTGTTAATAACAATTTCGTTGTTTTCGAAGCCTAGTTATTCAAATTTGAGATCTGTTTTAGCTTTAATCCATTTCTTTGACTCTTTATTTTTGTGTATTATTATCTTTAATTCAAGTAAAAAGGGTTAGAATGTTGAATTTTGATTTAAATTTAGGGGCAGAAACATGTATGAATTGATAAAGACCTGATTCTTGATAAAAAAAAACAAGGAGATGAAAAATAAAAATGAAATATTGCTGTTGGAAAGTACTCGGAATTTCTTTCTTCTATGGCTGTTTTATTGACTTCAGAATTGAACTTCATTATTGTGGAGCTTTTTGCCCCCGTGACTTCTTGAGTTTTAGTTCTTTTGATATATTATTCATGTAGACGGTTTGTTCCGTGAAAAAAAAAAGGATTAATTTCTTCCACTGAATTGAATGAAACTAAGAAGAGTTGGATCTATGAATATAGTCTCGTTTCGAGTATCCCCGTCCTTTTGGTGATGTCATCCGTTGTTGAACAAGTCTAATTTGCAATTTTTGTTATATGTTATTTGTTTTTTTCTATTAGTTTTGTGATAATCATATGGAAGTTTATATTGTGAATGCCTTTGTTGGGTGAGCTCCAATTGCTTTTTTTGAGGTTATATTCTTATCGGTAATTTTTTTTTTTTTTAATAATCTAGTTATGAATTAGCTGAGGAATGTGCTGATGATGATGATGCAAAGCTTTCAATCACAGAGTTGAGAAAGGCAGTGCGGGCGGAACTGAAAATGCACAATTCATTTGTAAAGGTACAAGACATCACCATTTCTCTTTGTAAATTTTCACTATCACTTTCACTTTTTCTTTCCCATTTATTATCTTTGATATGTGTTTACTTTTCTATAAAGAATGGATATATGAATACCTAAGTTTTAATATGGTTATCTACAATGTTTATGTGTTTTTGAATTTCTTTAAAAGTAATGGTTTTTTGCTCTTGATCCTTGATATTTAAGGAATGGGCTTCGGATGTCGCAAAAGAATTCCCCATTGCCCCTGCTACAGTTAAATACACAGATTTTTTGTTGGCAACAGCATCTGGAAAAATTGAAGGATTGAAGGGTCTTGGTAATCTTGCTACCCCATTTGAAAGAACGAAAGTTGCTGCATATACCTTAGGTGCCATGACACCTTGCATGAGGCTCTACGCCTTCTTAGGTAAGGAATTTCAGGAACTTCTTGATGTTGATAATGGTGATCACCTCTACAAGAAGTGGATCAACAGTTACTCGTCTGAAGGTTTTCAGGTTTGTTATAAATTGAGTTGTGAAGTTTCTGACCTATTGTTCTTATGAATCTGACAAGTGTTAGTAATAAAAGGATAGCTTACAAGATTTTCTTCTTTCATTCTACCGACCAACTATGTTTATCTTTGAATTTAGCAAACTGCTATGAAGACTGAAGACTTGCTCGAGAAACTAAGTGTATCTCTGACCGGTGAAGAGCTTGACATCATTGAAAAGCTTTATCATCAAGCCATGAAACTTGAACAAGAATTTTTCTCCACTCAACCTGTTCTTCAGAAGACTGTAGTTCCTTTGATTAAAGAGCATAAACCTGCGGAGGAGCGTTTGATACTATTTTCTGATTTCGATTTGACATGCACCGTTGTTGATTCTTCCGCTATTCTAGCAGAAATTGGAATAGTAACAGCTCCGAAACCTGATCAGAGTCAACCTGAAGATCAAATTACCCGGATGTCATCATCTGACCTCAGAAATTCATGGGGTGTTATTTCCAGACAATATACAGAAGAGTATGAAGAATGCATAGAAAGAATTATGCCCACTGAACCTGGTAATTGTACACAACTTATATTATCATTTATTTTCACTTTGAATTCATTTTGTGCAAAGAATCACTTGACAGTATTATCACTATCGAGATTCTTGTCCTGCAGTGAAATTTAAATATGAAGATCTGCGTACAGCTCTTGAGCAGCTTTCTGATTTTGAGACGAGGGCTAATAATAGAGTCACCGAGTCTGGGGTACTCAAGGGCATAAATTTTGATGACATAAAACGAGCTGGTGAACATCTTATACTTCAAGATGGTTGTTTTAATTTCTTTGGAAGTATTATTAAGGATGAAAATATCAACGCTAGTATCCATGTATTGTCTTATTGTTGGTGCGGGGATCTCATCAGGTCATCTTTTTCTTCAGGTACATTTCTTTCCGATTTGTAAATACAAATAATTTTCTTTTGGTTAGTCAACCAAAAATGGTTGCGTGAGTAAAATTAATACAAGCCCATGCTTATCATCTTAGAAGTTAGAATGGCAGTGAAAGATTTTCTAAGGGTTTATTTGGATTTGTTGAAAAAATTTCAATTTCAAGAGTTGGTATTTTTTTTAAAACCATTTTGGAATCTATTTGGTTTGATTTTTTTTTTAAAATGTGTTTCTATTAAAAAAATAATTTTAAGTGTGCCATTTTCTTATTTAGCTAATTTGAAGCTCATTTTTGTAATCTCATTGCTCTTCTTTGAGAGGACATTAGTTGGTCTTCTTTGTTACTGCAATTATCGATTCAAATTTTTTTATTTGAAAAAAACAATTAGAATTTGTTAGTACCTGGATTTTCTTATGAATTAATTAGTTAATTGATTTAAGCCTAATCTAAGCATATAAGTTTTTGAGGAATCTTGCGAGAGAATAAGTGATCTTGAGTCCAAATTTTTGAAATGTTATTTTTCTTCCATTTTTTAAAGCTAGTATACTTGTTGGGGTCTCCCTCATCAGACCCGCTAGCCTACTTGTGAAGATGAGTGTTAATAATTAATTAAAACATTAAATTTACCTCAGCCAAAAACATAAACTTCAAGGCTTAGTGACTGTAATTGTAAAATGAATTTTTGCCATAAATTTTCTTTCCATCAATACCTGAAGTACCATTATTTTTGAATTTAAAGTTATACTTGTTGGCTGTGTAAAAAAAAAAGTCAAACTTGTCAATGGTAAAAAACAATATTTAAAGTCAACAACATGTATTTATTTTAAAAATTTGTTTTATATTTTTATGTCTATTCTTGCTTGCTTGCATTCATGTGTGTACATGAATATAAAAATAGGAATTGTTTGTTTTCAGGTGGTTTACCCGAGGTTAGTATATATGCAAATGAGTTTACCTTTGAAGAATCAGTTTCTACTGGTGAAATAGTTAAGAAGGTAGAGTCTCCCATTGATAAAGTCCAAGCTTTCCGAAAAACTATAGAGAACTATGGCAATGACAGAAAGAACCTAACAGTTTATATTGGAGATTCAGTTGGTGACTTACTTTGTCTACTAGAAGCCGATATAGGAATTGTTATTGGATCAAGTTCCAGTCTGAGAAGAGTGGGGACCCAATTTGGAGTTTCTTTCATTCCTTTGTTCCCTGGCTTGGTAAAGAAGCAAAAAGATTTTTCTGAAGCGAGTCACCGTAATTGGAACAGATCGTCTGGTGTCCTTTACACTGTCTCGAGTTGGGCTGAAATACATGCTTTCATTTTGGGATGCTAGAACCGAGCTTTTTTGTGGTTCTCATTCAACTTCTTTGCTTGAAAGAATATTATAAAGATACAAGTTGATGGCGAATTTTATTACGGCCAACAACATTACTGTCCTCCATTTTTTCTACAGAATTTTTACTATTCAGTGATGTATTTGCGAACAGTTTCTGTATTTTTGTGCAGGTAATGTTATTCATCAAGTTTTCATTTTCTTTATTAAAGTGTTGTCGCTTTGCTTATTCTCACTTTGACTGGTTCGGTTTTTTGTGCAGGTAATTGTGGAGGATGGAGAGCAATTATTTTGAAACAAAAAGTTGTTCATATAAAGATTTCAAGTACTGTTGTTATATCCATTGGTTGGTTGGTATTTGATAGGTTGATGCTGTTCTGTATTTTGGGATGAATGGCAGTTTAGGAAGACGATTGTAATTTCTTTCTACATGTTATGAAATGCAGAAACATTTAGTTGATGCTATTTGGTGTCTTGTCATTTTTATTAATATTTTTTTGCTTTTGTTACTTTCTTTTTTTGCCATCTTTGATTAATTCATTGATTCACGAAGAATTTTTAATAATTTGCTATTTTGGAATAATTTTATTATACATATATGAAATTATTTTAATTATGATGTATTATCAAGTGTGGTTTGAGCTAAATTAAGGAAAGATATTATATATGTAATCGATAGAATTTGCTATTTGTTTGAATTCACTATTAATTGTTAGAGAAATTTTATTGGTGGCAGGTTTTGATATAATATTTGTAAAAATAATAACTCTAAAAAACTGTTTGTAAATATAGTAATTTTTACTATGTTAATCAATGACTAAGCGTGGTTAATGTGTGTATCGGTGATAAATTTAATGTAAAAATATGTGATTTAATGGTTATCACTGATTCATTCTATCAAAATTTGCTATATTTATAAATATTTTTTAGAGTTATTATTTTTATAAATATTACTAAAAAAAAATATGTTAGATTTACAACCACCCCTAATTATTAACCAGAAAAACCGCCAAGGAAGAAAAAACTTATTTTTAGTTAGTAATATAATGGGCAGTCCAATTTGAGCTCCAAGTCCCCCAATGAATCTTTTATTGAACAAATAGACTTGAAATAATCAACGTTATCTAATCAAATTGTTTTGATAATAACATTATCCAATCAAATTTATTTCACATTTTTAGTTTTATTCGATAAGATGCAGCTATGTACAAATTTTGGCATCTCTCTTCCATTTCTTTTCGTTTATTACTGTTTTACCATTCCTGCTAAAACCCTTTAGAATTTCTAATACTTTGACCATCTCCTCTCTTCCAAAGATAAATGATATCATTAGGGATAATGGTGACACCTTTGTAGTTTGTATGATTATTAATTTATAGGGATAATCTAATATATAGCCTATTATGACTACATACTATATTATTTTGGCCTTTTCATTTCTTACGTTTTTAAGCCTTTTCAACGTTTAATTTTTATTAATATTCCTGATTTGCCCCTTATATCATTCAATTTCACCTTTTTATTTTAATATTAAAAAATTGGTTCGTGTATCTTTTTGACTTTCTCTTTCTTCATTGTCGTGATTGTCTCACTAATTTTCTCTATTATTTATTATTTTTTAAATATATTCCTACAACTACATTTTTAGGGTTTTCATTTTTTGTTTTTGTTTTTTGTGATTGTCTTCTTCAAGCTTCATTCGATTTCCTTTTTTTTTTGTTTCATATGAACTCTTGCTTTGTTGGTGTTAACGATCTCTTCTTCTTCTTCTCATCTTCATTTGTTTTTTTTCCAATCTCCATGGCGGCGAACAACCTACCCAAATTAATTCATTTCATCGCCAGAAGTAGAAGAAGAGAGAATGATTCCTCCCATGGCGGCAACCAATTCTTCCCTTCCTCCTAGTTTTTTTTTTTTAATTTTTTTTTAATATATTTGTTTTTTTTTATTTCCTTTTCTTTTTATAATGTACATAAATTATAACGTACAATCATATTTTTCTTCTTCTTTTATTTGCTTTTATTTTGGCGTTCAATGTACAGTATAAGTTTTTCTTATTATATTGTACATGAATATGATTATACGTTATAATTATTTACTTTTCTGTACTGTTTTTATTTTATGTTATATTACTTACTTTTTAAACGGGACATTTACTATATTGTAATGTTTTATTCTCTATTTATAATATACAATATTGTGTTTATTATTATTACTTATTTTTTAAAAGGAAAATTTACTATATTGTACTGTTTTATTATAGGTTTACAGTATAGTAAATCATTATATGTTTCAAGTAATTTTGTACAATATTTTTTTTTATTACATACATTACGTGGTCATTTACAGTATAGCAAATGTTACCTTCCACTCGTTTTTCTTCTCCTCCAGTCTTTTCTTCTAATTAAGCCTGGTTGTTACAGTATAGTGTTTATTTTTATATTTTTCTGGAAATGCTTTCTTACATCATACTTCTTCATTTTCCTCGGCTTCAATCTCTTCCTCGTACCATAATCTTCTTCATAGAGGTCTGATTATTATCTTCTTCTTCAATTTCTGATTTATTTGTCTCCCGAAATTTTGAGATCTCTCTCTGCTATTTTTTTTAGCGTCTTTTTTTTGGAGATTTGCAATCAATGGTAGATTTTTATCTTCCCAAAAAATCAACCCGATTTTCTCCCTTTTTGCGCATTCCTTTTCGAGGCCGTTTGTTTGTAAGGATTCTGGATAACCTGGCATCTTAAGATGCCCGGACATCCGAGATGCCCGAAATCCAGGATGTCTGGCATCTTTAAATTACTGTGTTTGTTTTGCAGAAATTTTTTAGATGAATGCTTAAGAATATTTAGGTAATTGTGCAACATTTATGTAGAGAATTTATTATAATGACTTTTCATTATACTTTTATTTATTTACCATCAACAATACTTTTCTTGTATTTTTATTTGTATAGATTAATTCATGTTAAAAAAATATTTAAATTAAATGATTTTTATTATAAAAAAATTTCATGTATTAATTTAATAATTTTAATTTAATTTTATTGTAATTCTAATTATAGTTTAATTTAATATTGAACCGTTAATTAATATATTACATAATTAAAATAAAATTTATTCTCTATCTACATATAATTTTTTTTTTTACTATTAGATCATAGATTTGATTTATTTTAAATAAAAAAAAAAAAAATAGAGAGTAAGAGAGTTGATGAAATATAATTAAATATGAAAAAAAAAATATAAGAGTGTTAAAAATGACAAAGAAATTGATATAGAATAAATTTGATTGATAAACTTGTTTAGTACATGCAAATTATTTTAATTTTAAAATTAAAATTATATATTGAAATTATATAAATTAAAGAATTTTGATCCAAAAATAAAAATATTGTTTTAATTTGTATCCTACTCAATATAAAAATAATAATTAGTTAGATATTATACAAAATTTCTAATTATTAGAATACAATATTTTTATTCTAAAAATATAATTTAAAATAAAATATTAATACGTTAATAATAATAATAAAAAAAAGGTAGAACCTAAAAAGGAGTAAAAATATCATAATTCAATCACATTTTCATTGGAATCCTAGAAAACCCATATTTTTCTAAGGTATCCAGATTCTCAAGAAAATGAGAATATTGAAGTTTCCAGACATCTTAGATGCCTGGGTATCCACAAATTCTGCAAAACTAACACTCTTTTCCCGATTACATTACCATGGTAATCTGAGATTCTTGCGAAACAAACGGCCCCTTCAATTTTATTTTTTGTTTTCCAAATCTTCTTTTTCCGTTTCTCAACTAAGGGCTTTATTGTATTTTCATTTTCATTTGGAAGTTCACTTGGGCCATTTTGTTTTATTTTTTTTCAGACGGGTTATTTTGTTTTAAAAATGCTCTTTTTGGGCTCTTACGAATATAACCCTAGAATAATCTAACCATAGTAACCCATGTACCATAGCAACCTATGGAATAAGCCCACAATCCAAATGCCTCCTTAGGGCTTTTTTTTTCATAAATATAATACTGTTTAAAATGATTTATAAATATTATAGATTTTTAATATGTTAATTAGATGTTAATCATAAGTGATTACTATTAAATTCTATCCTACAAAACAGGAATAAGTTTAATTGTACTCATTTTAACAATTCATATCTTTTAAACGGGTCAAACTACAGTACAGGGAATAAAAATCCATGTATGGTACAGGGACTTTTATAAACCCTTAGATCTAACTCAATTGATCTCATCCCTTTATTTTTTTTACCCTTTTTACTTTAACTATTTTATGAAATCTAATTTAATTTTAACCATTAGATTATAATATTAAATCTCAACCATTAATTTTCTATTACAAATAAACACATTTAGTTTTTTTTTTTTTGTTAAATCTAACGTACAAATATTTAGATTATGAAACTTCATACTCTGAAATATTGAGATTCCTGATTCACTGTGTCACACGCTCTTTCATTGTGATAATTGCTATTCCAATGTTTGATTGTCATTTTATCTTTTGAATGTGATTGTTCTTAATATTATTTCAATATGATCTTGTTCGTAATTGATTTTCTTTGATGTGATTAAATGTAGTCGTTGTCTATTGAATGAGATCGTTATTTTTTAAACGTGATCGTTCTTGATCGTATATTTTATGATGTGATCGTCATTCTTTATATTTGTTTGTAATTTTTTTTAATGTGATTAAATATGTTTGTCGTTTTTGGAATGTGATCGTTCTCTTTTTTTTTAATTGTATTTAAAATGTGATCGTTAGATTGATACAATTCATATATAAAATTAGATATGTGTGTCAGATTGTCTATTTGGTGAAACTTTTTGTGATCACTATCCTATATATGTGATCACATACTTATTCAAAATTTATATGTGTGATCAAATCATTTATACATGTGTGATCCTATATTCTTATAAATATAATGTTGTGATCGATGATGTTGTGTATGTGATCGTAAAATCGATGAAACATTATATTTGTGATTGTGTGATTTAACACCAAATTTAAAAATAAAAAATCAATCATGACATACCTGCATCTTCAAATGACTGTGAAAATTTGGAAGGGGATGGTAGAGTTGACAGTTAGAAAAAAAAGGAGTCAAATTGATTGAGGGAAACCCAAAAAAATCTTACGTAGGATTTCTATTGATTACAGCTGTATTTTTAAAATTTTAATTTATTTAAATAATTAAAATAAATACACTTAGTAAAAAAATTAACCACTTATAATCGACTCACTTGTCATACAAGGATTTTTAGTCCCTGTCTTGTAGAATTTTCCCTTTTAAACACGAGAAAAACACTATAAATTAGTCTTCATTTAACCCTCAGCACACTAAAACTTTGTTTTCAACCGCTATCTCTACGGTATTCGACACTCATCCCTCACATTACTTGTCACATAACTTTTTAATGGAGTTAGGGAATAGAGTAAGACACAAGGAGCAAATAAGATCTAAAACCAAATCTCAATGACCAAATTTACAAATAGGAACTGAGAATGTAAATCAAGATATAGAGGCATGAGCCTATTTTCCACAATACTGATAAATAAACTGGCCGGAAACTTAATTATACAAGAGAATCATTACAGTAAAAATCATCTATTTCCTCCTATTCTAAATCAGCCAATACTAGCTGAAAAATAAGAACCAATGAATCCTAATCTGCAATCATCATAAATGAATATGCTATTTTCCATATTCGATACACAATATCAGAAATAAGGTATTCTGATTTTTAAAAATAAAATAAAATAAAAGATGATTGAAACAACAAATAGGGTAATCATTCTCCCAGCAAGCAAGTCATCCTCAAACTTTGGCAACTTTCCTTTGCTGAATTTGGCCTGTCAATGGACACTGCATTTCTGTCCAACTTATGGGAATCATTGTTGCACCTAGAATAACATTAAAAAAAAAATTACGGGATATTTTAACAAATAACACTTTTTAAATGTAAAATTCGAAAAATAGCAAAATTTATTTTTAAAAATAACATTTTTCAAATAACGAAATGAATAACATCAAATACATTATAAGGGTTGTACGCAAGTCCTTCCAAATGAGTAGCTGAGTAGGTAAGACTCACGTCCCATCCCACTATTCCAGTAAGGGTCCGTTTGATACAACTTGTCCTAAAAATGTTGAGTTAAACACTATAAAAAAAATACCAATTAAGAGTTTCACCTAAAATACTTGAGAGAAGTATTTAAGTGAAATACTTGTTTATGAACATTTTTGAAAGAATCACAAATCAAGTATTTTCTCCAAAAACATCTTTTAGTGTACCCAAGTGTTTTTAGATGAAGCACTTAATTAATATTTATTCTAAAACGTTTCACTCAAAACACTTTTAGGAGAAGTTGTATCAAACGGACCCTAGCTTGGCACATTTGGTTAGAAGTATGCTCTATAAAGTTCATATAAAATTTCACTAGATTCACACATTTGCAAATATAAAAAAACAAAACCCCCTCGGAAAGTAAACTTCTAAATCACATAAACATTACTTTTACCGGCAAGCGGCAAATTAAATTTCTCCTTCCCTGTGTCTAACTAAAGAGATTTTAGTTTTTTCATTTTTTGACAAATTGTTTATGAGTTTAGACAAGTTTCACCATGATCATAAAGAACCAAAGGTAAAATAGAGTATGTCACCCTAAAAGATGGCCAAAAAGTGCCAGAATAACTCCACACAATTGAACTGTGGTAAAATTGGAATGAAAAAATTAATGCCAACTCATTAGTGACAAATCCAATCTGAGCCTAAATATTAACTTGCTACTCAACTTGTTTGAAATATAGAAATATTCACTTACCACAAGCAACACCACTAATTACTTTTTATGTCACAAAAATTAACACTAACTATTTAGGCTTCATGCAGAGTACAAGACTCTTACCTGCTGCACTTTCTGCAGAGACCACGCCAAGTTCGTTTTTTGCAGTTGATAGATAATAAGCCCTTGCGTCTCCTAGCGAAAGCTTTCAGAAAGGACTTTTGTCAAGGAAAATAGTTGCAAATGTACTCAACTTAATACAAGTGAAAACAAAAAAACCCACTGGCAAAACTATGCATGCATAAATATTTTTTTACTTCGGTCCAGAATAAAAGCTTTGCTATTTGCTACTTGTTTTCTAATAGAAACCTTCCATTAATATGAAAAAAAATACTATCTGAAATGGCTAGTTCTTGAGTTAGACGTGGGTTGGCTACACGTTTCAAAAACTCAACCAAGTTATATCTGTCCTTACATTGCGCGTAAGCTGGCCCGGACACTCACGGTATCAAAAAAAATATATATATCTGTCCTTACATGTAATGAGGTAAGAAAGAGATATGGTACCAAAAAAATAAAAAGGAAAAAAACCTTAAAAAAGGAGTAACTCAATTGGACTCGCATTGTTTTTCAGTTAATATCTCTTTTACTAGTTTTATGATAGAATCTTACAAAAAATATTTTTTAAATTTCGATTATTCTTTTAAAAAATTCTCAAGTCATTTATTTAGTTTCATTTAATTTTAATTTATTGTTTACCCTGCATATCGCTTTGAAATTGATTCAAGTAAACAATTTCCGACCACAATTGAAACCGTGGTTAGATAGTACTAATCTAAAGATCAAGTGGAACGGTTGAGAATAGTATAATGAGATCCATAATATCATTCCACCATATATTTTCTTCATTTCATTTTTTACCCATAAGATACGTCATAAAATTGCAAAATTGTAATTTGACAAACGTTAGATATCCTTGAATTCTTATGCCTAGTGTCTGGTGGTGAAGAATGTGGTGATGATTAGAGTATCTGTTTCCCTTACACCAATTTTTTTAAAGACGGCTCAAAAACCCATTTTATTTAGTATGATCTTTTAACTAAATGACATGAAAAGTAAAAGCCATGCCACCAAAATTATGAAATAGGTCTTTTGCATATCTAATTTATTATATAGAGGATCAGGCAAAAAGGATACAACAAGAGCTTTGACAATGTCACCCGGACGAAATGACAAATGCATATCTACTTTATCTATCTCAGTTGCTCGAACATCTTGTTGCCTACACAAATTTTGCAAAGAAAAAGACAAGGGAAAGTTTGATTAGATACCTATGCATCTAACTTATAAACATTCACAGAAGATTAGATACACAACGAAGAAAATACTATATCTACAAATTGAAATTGATTGAGATGTAAAGCATGAATTATCTTCCAGTGTAATGTCTTCAAAATAAAACAGATTAAAAGGCACTTCAAATATAAGACAAACTAATTCTAGATAGATACTTTTATATGACATTTATTTTTATTTTTTTTTGATACCGTGAGTGTCCGGGCCAGTTTACGCGCACCACGACTAATCTCACAAGACAACCTTATGACCCTACAACACTTGGCGTCAGTTCAATCGTAGGATAAATCCTAGGTAGGTGGCCAACATGATTTGAACCCAGGACCTTAAGGTTGGATACTTTTATATGACATAGATAAATTTTTTGATAGAAATATGACATAGATAAATCAATTAACAAAAGTCTTAGCGTACATATTCAGAATGGTCCAATGAACTCAATGGTTCGGCCTAGCGGTCAAAAGGGCGAGGTAAACTCAGATGTTTTTTAGGTTAATCAAGACCTTTACCCGTTTTTGTTTTTCTCTAACCTAGGCCAAAAACTTATCAATATCTTTTTTTCATTCAAAATGAGGGCTTGAGTGTGAATATTGATTTCTACTTTCAAAGATTAATCCAGAATAAGGAATTGACTGAGGTGTCATCTATCATTACTACCCTAAAACATTTCGGTGAGAGGGGTCTGCTGATAAAAGTCTATGGTCTCTTAACTGCTCAAACACTTTCTCTTGCAAATCTTTTTTTAGTAGCGGAAAAAAGTTATTTGGTCCAGCGAAAGTAGCTTGGCAATTGGTAACCTTAGCAGCGAAAGCCGAACTGTGACTCTTCAAGGGAAACACTTTAAAAGGTTTCTCTAGAAAGAGAAACAATGTCACACAAGGTGGTTTGTGCATGAATACCACTAACCACTAGGCTCTAATCTAGTATCCACATCCTCAACTGCACTCATTCCCATGAGAAAATACAAAGCGTCAAAGCTCCTACAAAGTAGAGTTGTCCACTGAGTGTGAAGCCATCATCATCTTCCCAAAAAACCCTTAATTAGAAGTGATCAAGGTACTGACCAGGAATTAACAACGAACAAATTCTCGAAGGAATTTTTTTTTTTTTTTTTTGATAATAAACAAGGCTAATTCATTGATGAGATGAAGAGCCAAAACGGCCGAAGGTTACAAAAACGCCTTCCAATTTGAGGCAATAGTAGAAGTATTGTAGCTACAAAAATATTTACAACTTGCACTCCAAGAGGAGGCATTTAGAACACTAGTGTCTCAAATATCAATACAAGATCTACTACTATCCAAAAAAATTCTCCTATTACGCTCCAACCAAATGTTCCACAAAATAGATCTCACCGCATTAGCCCAAAGAGTCTTGCCCTTATCTTGAAGACGAGAGCCTCCCAAAAGAGAAATGACATTTTCTTTCGGATCTTTATGAAACACCCACCTCATACTAAAAGTTTCCAGAAAAGAAATCCAAATTGAATGTGAAAACACACAATCAAAAAGGATATGACTAGTAGACTCCGAGCACACCTTGCACAGAACACACCAATTCGGCTGTAAGGCACACCAAGGCTTTCTCAATTGAAGTTTTTGATTGGAGTTGAGGCCATCATTCAAAACAGTCCATATAAACACTTTGATCTTCTTCGGGTAGGAACCTTTCCAGATTAGAGAATTTGTATCATCCCCTTCCATACTACTAGTCTTCCACATGAGGTCTAGAGCAGATTTGCAAGAAAACCCACTGTTTTTGTCATGAATCCACACCCTTGTATCCTCTTTATCACTGATTTTGAAGGGCACCAACAAAGCCATCAACTCCATCCAGTTCTCAATTTCACAATCCTTTAAATTCCTCCTGAACTCCAAATTCCAGAAATTCCCCTCTTCAACCCAGAGATCAGCAATAAGGTGAGACTTCGAAGTTGTAAGAGAATACAAATTGGGGAACAAAGAGGCTAAAGGAGTGGAGCCTAACCAGGAATGCTCCCAAAACAGGACAGAGTTGCCTTTACCCACCAAGAAATTGCTATTCTCCATCAAAAGGTACTTGAGTTTGAAGATGTGCTTCCAAGGACTTCTATTAATGCTCTTTGAGTTGATTTTAGGATACCAACCCAAATCTTCCACCCCATGAATGCCAAAAATCACTTTGTGCCAAAGAAGCTCTTTATCATTCGGGAATCTCCATAACCATTTTAGAAGAAGGGCATCATTTCTTTTTCTCACACCACCAAAGGCCAAACCCCCATAACATAACGGAGGTGGGATCTTGTCCCAACTCACAAGGTGAGAGCCACCACCTCCATCAGCCCCTTTCCAAAAAAAATCTCTAAGGAGTTTGTCAATTAAACCCTAAACCCTAAACCCTAAAATATTCTCTCCTTTATATATCATGTTCTATATTAACACAACTTTGGTGTTCTTTTATACTGAATTTAATTCTTATGCAACATAAATTACTAAAAATTACAAAACTTGTTGAGCAGATGCAAGAATTTAAAAATAAAAAACATGGCAGAAGACTATTTTACCCAAAAGAATAGAACATATATGAAAAATTTGAATAAATAAGAACTTTAAAAGAACATTTCAAACCTAATTGTTCCAGTAAACTTTTCCTTCACAGATTTTGGACCAACACACATAATATCAGCTGATGCCAACCTAGGCATTACTTTTGTGACCTACAAATATTTGTAAGAATAATAAGAAATACTGGATTGAGATATCCATAGAATAAATATTTAAGAATAAACTCAAATGAAGACAAGGAAAAAAAAATAATGAAAATCTAGAAAAGGAGTCAAAGAAAAGTTATGATAGATAGAATTCAATGGCCAACGTCTTTTTAGAGGTAAGATTCAAAACGTGCACTAATATAAAAAAGAAGAGACTGGAAGATCTTTTTAATATAGAAACGAAATAGAACTTTTCATTGATGCTATGGAAAAGTACAAAAAAAGGTGTAGGCACCTTACAACAGATTTAAACAAATTTTAAAAAAAATCTCCAACAGGTGATCAAATAAATATTGGACATAAAATGGAGAGCGTATACCAAGAACGCATAATTTCAACTCCCTTCCAAAGTTCCTTCCAACTTTACATTCAAAATATTTGTGATTCATTTCCAACTAAACCTCCCACTGAGGACCAAAGTATCTTGGTTTCCTTTTAAAAGGGATACCAAAAGGAGCTGGTCAAACACCATATCAGACAAAAATCATAAAAAAATTTGTTCAGCATTTAAAGTGAAGGTAAAATTCTTCAATACAAGAGGATGCCAAAAACATCCACAACAACCAGGAAAATTAAAAAAAAGAGAGAAGAATCAAATCTCGAGAACTACTAAAACTATTTACAATAGGAATGAAAATAACAAAAATCACCACAAGTAGAAGTATGATTCCAAAGCACATCCATTTCCTACTATTCTTCGGCTCATTCTTTTCCATCTTCAGGATTATGGATACACATTGTTAATTATCTTGGTTGTGCAGAGTTCATTCCTATGAATGCTCTTATATTCTTCATGCCTATGCAGTGTTTTGAAAAGCGCACCTAGGCCCTGACGTGCAGTCAAGGCGCTTCTTTTCATGCAGGCGAAGCGCACGCCTCACTGAAAAGTGTGCGCCTCTCTGACTTTTTTTTACTTTTTTTCCCCTTGTAATTATGACTATTTTAAAGTAATATCTAAGAGAAAGTTCTCAAATCTCTAATTATATATTGTTTTGCTATTGATTATACTATAAATTTCATATATAAAATATATATTTTTTAATTTTATATTATGCGCTTAAAAAATTTTTTTTTTACGCGCTTTGCGCTTAAGCCCCCGTCGTTTAAGTGCTCTTATTGCCTTTCAAAACACTGTGCCTACGAGGTGCCAAAATTGTGAAGGTGTATTAATAAGATCGAGTGCTCATCTCTATACAGCCAGTAAATACCTAGAGTGTGTTGAAAGAGTTTGAGGGAATTTACCTTTCATTAGATGCTTAAAAAGATGCTCAAGTGCTCTTATCGCCTTTCAAAACACTGTGCCTATGAGATGCCAAAATTGTGAAGGTGTATTGATAAGATCAAGTGCTCATCTCTATACAGCCAGTAAATACCTAGAGTGCGTTGAAAGAGTTTGCGGGACTTTACCTTTCATTAGATGCTTAAAAAGAGTAGTATTTGTGTATTTTCACTTAGTGTACTAGGGAACTAGACAGATCTAGAACACTTCCTAGGGTTATAAGTTCTTGTACTGGATTTCATAATGGATTTGTGTTGCTGACTTAGGCACATAGTTCTCTCCCTACTTGGATTCCCACATAAAATCCTTGCGTCAGCTAACTCTTTATTCTTTTACTTGTTGCATTTGCTTATTGCTCAAGTTTACTTGGGAAGAATTTAAATTTACAAAATTAAGAGAAGCAATCAAGAGTTAACTTAAAATCTAGCAAGAGTATTAAAAAAAACACTATTCCCTCTTGGCCTCTGCCTCTAGGTAGATTGCACCCACACACTACCTAGAGGCAGAGGGCTATGAGATGAAAAAATTAGTTAGGCTACAGAAGTTAGGAAGTTATGATCAATAAGTGATGGACTACTACCTTCAACAACTGATTTAACTAAAACCATCAGCCTTAAGAAGCAGTAACAAACAAACCATAGTAAACGACGCACTTTGAATGACAAAAAATGAAACAACCATACATCAAATTCTATTAATACCTACTGCTTATGGTCATGTGGAAACTACACAGGTGAAACAAAGAGAGGAAAAGAAGGAAAGGAAAAAAGAACAGGATGGAAGACAATATAACCTACATTAGCAGGTGATATAGTTAGAGGATGATGACATTTTAAATAAAACACAGAAAGATAACAGTGGCGGTAAGCAACTTACTCGAGCAATGACAATAGATCCCGGAGCTGGAACAGCACCATGGGCCTTGTGACCAGTCACTTCCACCGTTGGTCTCTAACAATGCGAATGAGCCATAATATAATGAACATCAGTACTAACTTGAAATAAACTTATAAAAATTAAGTTGTCATTATAGCATGCTTCTGTGGCTAGTATTAAGTAGGGGTTAAAATATCATACTGCATCAGTTAACACTTTAAAAGCAAGGGGAATAAACCAAATTAATGGGTGTAAAAACTTTTTCCATAATATTTTAAATTTTATCTTAAACTCTAATATCACCGTGTTCATTTTGCAGTAAATCAGTAATTAAAAATACACTGGAATCTTAGATATCAAGACATCCAAGATTACATGCTATCTAGCCTTTTTGATACCCTCACTCACCCATGAGATTCTGATATTACATTTCCATCATAGTTTAATTTTTACCGATTTGACTTTCGACAATTAACAACTTCTATTCAACTATATCGTAATGTCATTATTATCAGTGGGTTTAAAAATGAATAAAACAACCATTACCTTTTTTTGTTCCAAAGGAACCTCATAATAGTCACAAGTACATGAGGGAAAAAAAACAATTTCACATTATAAATTATAGTGAAACAATACTATTTTACTTTTAAAATTAAATTCATATCGAATATTTAGTTACTATTAATTAATTAGACATATATAATTAATCATAGATAAACTAGTAAGAATGACATTATTAGAATAAGTATTCATTTTATCACATTCTCATGGAGGAAGGAATACTGCAAAACAAACAGAAGTACCTTCACACGATTAATGACAATTACCGTAAAACAAACATTGTAATCTTACATATACATTATCAAACATCCAAATCAAAATACCCAAGTATCATAAATTGACAAACATCCCCTAATTCCCTTACTGGTGCCAGTTAAAAATTGAAATTCATTACAATTGCAATCCCTTCCCAAATACCCAAGTTCATTCTTCACTTCAAAAACCTTATTTTAAATTTATAAAAAGTGAACAAAAAAACAGTCACACAAAACTACAATCATAGTAACATAAAGAACAAGGCAAAAACAAAATTAAAATAACATAAATAATTAAATCAAAGCAAATAGAACTGAAAAAAAATAGATTACCGAATCGGAAGAATCTGGGGGAGGGGGAATATGGCGGAGAAAACCAGAAAGAGAAGCGTAAACTGTGTTATTGTGAGGGGAAACGTAAGCACCTCTCCCTGCTTTCAATTCATAAGCTTTTCCGAGGATTTCTCCAGGCGTTACCAACTCTCTCTCCTCTTCCTTCATCGTTTCTCTCTCACTCTCAATTCCAACCGGCAGGAGTTTCAAGGATCGCCGATGACGCCAGGGTTTATTATTGTTCTTCTTCTTTTTTCACGCGAGGGTTTATGTAATTATTTATTCAAAATTTATGAAATTGAACGTTGGATTATATATTTGTTATTAAAATTCTTGTTAATAGCAAATATTTTTTTAACAAATCAAAATTAATTTAATTTTTATATTTTTTTAAAGATGTGTGAGTTAACTTCCATACTTATTTGAGTCAAAGTGGAAAAAATTGTCATTCCTTGACATTTTCTAAATTTTTGCTATTTTTTAAAATGCTATTTAAAACATTTTTTAAGAGATAATTGCAATTCTAGTAAAATTATATATACTATTTATAAAAATATCGTTTTCAAAAAATAATTGTAAAACTAACAAGTTTTTTTTAATAAAAAATTGTAAATATAATAATTTTTAAATGAGTCATTAACATTGATATACATATTTTGAAAATTAGTTAATCATTGATTAAATGATAATTAGTGTTAATCACTAATTAACACACTCAAATTTTGTTATATTTATAAATAGCTTTGTAAAAAAGTTCTATTTATAAATACCACATAAAATTTAGGAAAAGTTGTATAAACTACAGATGAATTATAGAGGTTGTAGGTTGTTGCGTAAAAATGGTGGGCTTTCATGTAAACAACAAACTTAGAATATAGGATGAGTCGGAGGTAGTGCGCTACACTGTAAGGTGTTGCATAGGCGGTGTCTGAGTAGTTGACGAGCAATGTAGTGCCTCCACAGGAAAGGAACAGAGCTTGTGTGTTGGGCTTACTAACACCCTCCGATGTTTAAGTCATAATCTAGTGTGCCAAAAAAGAATTATAGTAGAATGAGGTACCTTTTGGTGGAGTTTCGTCTCCTATTTATAG
The DNA here is from genome assembly GCA_028015215.1 of Gynostemma pentaphyllum. Lineage (NCBI taxonomy): Eukaryota > Viridiplantae > Streptophyta > Magnoliopsida > Cucurbitales > Cucurbitaceae > Gynostemma > Gynostemma pentaphyllum. Next base: position 48,718,038 of record CM051351.1, on the reverse strand, counting down.
GAGAAAAAATTGATGACATCATCATGTCATGTGTCGCATCAGGATTGGGCCACATGTTGCTTCCAAACTAAGTGTCATGTGTTGGTTATGCTACATGTCGTCTTTTGATTAGATACTTGTATAATATAACTTCTTAGTCTTAGGTATGTAGTCTTACTAAACGACGTAGACGTACCTTTCGAGGGTGAGGTAGACTTACCCTTTCAGGTAAAACAACCTTATCTTTCCAGGTGACGTAGACATACCAGTTGTGCATTCCTTGATCATGTTAAGCAATTCCACGTGTACTAATATAATTTAATCTACAACAGTGGCCCCTACTCCCGAGCGAAGTTGAGATGTGAGTTCACTGCTGTTTGGAAGTATTATTTCAAGGTGGAATTTATGTTTTGTCATTTTCTAAAAATTTCACAATCGTCGAAGCTTGGTAGCTTGAATTTCTGCCTTAGTCATCGTCAAAAAATTGAGAAAAAACCAAGTGTTGGAGCCTGGTAGCTTGACTTTTTGCTTCGATCATTCTAAAAAATATGAGAAAATACTAAGTGTTGAAACTTGAGAATATGACTTGACGTGTTCAATTTTTAGACAAGCACAAACTTACGTTCTAAACATTCTCATAGTAGAGACAAATTAATGTTGATTGTCGACTCCATCATTGGATACATACTGCCTCTTTTGATTTTTAGGGTAGAATTCTCCTGAAACCAAATCATAAATACGAAATTGCTGGTCATTTCATATTTACAATGTCTTCTCTTAATTTTTTTTTTCTATTTCTTGATCAAAGATAAAATTGAAAAATAATTTGAAGCAAGTAATAAAATAGAAAAAAATAAAATAAAAATAAAGAACTTTTTTTGTTTTGTTTCTGGTGAATGACATAGCTATAAGACTTTCTCTCTTTCTTTTTTGTTGGCGTCAGCTTGTCAACACCCCCTTTTCATGCTACATTTTAAATTTTTTAATGAGTAGATTTTAGACCCGCGGATCAATCTGCAGGTCAAGTGGAAGCCCGCAGATTAATCTGCGGGTCAAATGTAGACCCATTGACCAATTAACTTTTTTTTCTTTCCTTGGTTTTACACTTTGCTTTCTCTTTGGTTTTGACTTGGACTTAGTCTTGTCTTATCGATTTGTATGTTGTCATTTGGGGCTTGTCATGAAGTTCTTGTCATCTGGGCTTTATCATCAGTGCCTTGTCATTTATGCTTTGCATATCCTTTCCTGGTCCTTTGACCAGTTGACATTTGACCCGATGACCGTTGATCTTCGCCTTGTTGACTTGTTGATCGTTGACCATTGATTTTTTGTACCAAACTAAAAAATTCATTTTTCCGAACCACTTTTTCATTGAGTCTTGACCCAAACTTGATTGGTTTGACTTCAACTTTTCTCTAAGTGTTACTTGGTTGGTGTAGCTTGTGAGAGCCCTACACTCTTGGTAGACTTAGATTTTTCTTAATTCTCCTACAAGCCCTCCACTCTTGGTAGACTTAGAATTTTTCACATTTTAAATTGTTCTACTAGGTGCGGCTCGTGGGAGCCCTGCACTCTCTAGTGGACTTAGAATTTTTCTCATCTTAAATTCTTCTACGAGGTGCGGATGATAAGAGCTCTGTACTCCCTAGTAGACTTAAAATATTTCTCATTTTAAATTCTTCTACGAAGTGTGACTCATGGGAGCCCGACACTCCTTAGTAGATTTATAATTTTTCTCATTTTAAATTCTTCTACGAGGTGCGACTTATAAGAGCCTTGCACTCCCTAGTAGACTTAGAATTTTTTCTCATTTTAAATTTTTGTACGAGATGCGGCTTTTGGGAGCCTTGCACTCCCTAGTAGACTTAAATTTTTTTATGTAAAGATTTTCCACTTTGATGGACTTAAAACTTTTTCATTTTATTGTAGTAGATTTGTAGATTCACGTAGTTGGCACCCATTCGAGTAGAGTTTTATGTCTTCAAGTCTAGCTTGAGTCTAAGGGTGCTTGAAATGATTTGACTAGAATCTATTTACATAGATGTAATTTTAAGTAAAGTAGAAAAATTACATTCTTATTGCATTTATTATCAAAGCTCTTACAATAGAAAACTTTATAAGAAATGAAAACTGCAGTAAATAAAATTCATGAAATAAAACCTAAGTTGATAGACATTTCATAGGTGTAGTAGAGCCTTGCATTGAGGTTGAATAATGTGTTAATATCTCGACCTACTACTTGAGTGATCTAACATGATTTTTTCTATTGTGTCGCTCTCTGTTTGGGCTCGTCTTCACTAGTCGAACCCCTAAAGATGGTTCTTATTACTCTAGCTGAAAAATCTTGATTGTCACGGTCCTGGTCTTCCTTATCAGATTTAGTATCACGTTGATCTCTTTTACTTCTCATGGATTCTTTTAAGTACCCTCTCTGAATAAGAGCCATAATTTCTTACCAATCAGAGGTGCTATGGTTGTGGTCTTTATGGAAGAGATAATATTTATCTTTGTTCCTCTTGTTTGACCCTGCTTTCATCTTAGATGGCCACCTAACCAAGTTTTTGTCCTTGATCTCCATGAGTAGTCGTTCAATCGGAAGCGTGGTGGGAGTGTATTTTTTAAACTTACTAGGAGGAAGACTCAGCTTCTCAAGTTGGTCTCCCAATCTCTATCTCTTGTCATCCTCATGACGTTCAGCCCTCCATGCAAGGTATTCTGTCTGGTCTCTCTTCTTGTGCTCTGATTGTTTACTAATACCTTCTTCATCTAAAGTCTTTCTTGCATTAAGCACTCTCAAACGCTCATGTACATTTGCCTTAGCGAGGAGCTTAGTGTACGTAGCAGGTGTTTTCTTGCCTAATCACCACGAGAATATTTCATCTTTCAAGCCAGAATAACGTGTACTGTCTTTTAACAGTATCTTATGCATGCAAATGGTAGGACTAATCCCCTTAATATCTTCCATAGTTCATCCCAATGCTACTTTAAATTTCATCAACATCTCTAAAAGTTGTCACTCATTTTCTGATGTCGATTAAGCATTGATAATCACAGGTAAAGTTTCCTTTTGGCCTTAGAAGACATACTTTAGGTGGGACGGTAAAGTCTTAAGTTTCAGAATGTGTGGATTTTCTATGGAAGATTTTCAAATTTGAATTTCATGGGTTTGTCGAGGTAAGCATTCAACCGAGGCTTAAAAGTGTGTAGAAAATCAACTTGCTCTTGGTTATCAATTTCTCGTCCTTGCTCTTCTCTGCATTCCTTCCTCTAGTGCTTATCCACACCTGAGTATACAAGGTCAATCATTGAACAGTTCTCTATGTGGTTAGGAAACTTCAAATAATTAAAGATATTGAAGGTTACCTCTTGATCATTGACTCACATTGTGAGCTCTCTTTTTTGAACATCCACTAAGGTTCTTCCTGTGGCCAAGATGATCGGCCAAGTAAAATTGAAACTTCTTTATCTGCATCAAAAACCAGGATGATAAAATCTTCTGGGAAAATGCATTTATCTAGTTGTACTTAAGACATTTTCTATTTTTCCTTCCTGGATGAACAATGGATTTATCCGTAAATTGGAGAGTTGCTCTAGTGGGTCTTGCAAAGACCAACTCCTAATTTGTTGAAAATTGACAAGGACATCAAGTTGATACTTGCCCCTAAATAGTAAAATGCTCTCACACAATAATTGTTTCCAATTGAACGTGGTATTATAAAGCTTCCAGGATCTTATAATTGTGTTATATTCAGTTGAAAAATTGAGCACATCTCTGATGTCATGTTAACTGTCTCCACCTCATCAAGTTTTTTCTTCCTTGAAACAATATCCTTTATGAACTTCACATAATTCGACATCTACTGAAAAGCTTCTACTAATGGAATTTTAATGTGCATATGCTTCAATACCTCTAAAAATTTCTTAAATTGGATATCTTGATTTTGCCTAACAAATCTTTGAGGAAAATGAGGCGTTTCATTTCCAACGTCCTTCTGTGTTGGGGCATGATTTTATGTTTCTTCTTCGTTGGGCATTACGTAGTTGTTGATATGAAATGTGGTCCTTGAACCACATCCTCACTGATTATCTTTTCTTTTCCCTTTGGGGTAGTCATGGGGATGACTTCCCTCTTTCTCTTGGCTGATTCTTTATGAGCTGGATCCTTAGTGAAAGATAGAGTCTTTCCAATTTTCAATGTGATGACATTGTACTGATTACCTTACCTTTCATGTGATTTACAGTGCCACTAGGTAAGTTGCGTTGAGGTCTAGAGTTGATAATGGATGCCAACTACCCAACCTGATTTTTCAAGTTCCTCATAGACGCGTCATTCCTTATGATGTACTCCTTCAGAAATTGTTCTAATGAACTCAATTGATCCACAACATGCTTATGTTGATTCATGGGTTGTTGGTTTTGTTGTTGTTGTGGTGGTTGCATTGAGCAATCAGTGGTCCTCTCTGTTCGTAATTGCTTTTTGATTCCTTGGTTGTAATTCATAGGTCGTGGTAGGGCATTGGAAGATACAACTCCTTAGCTAATTCCATGTAAAATTTGAATGATGTCTCCAACTAAGATTATAAGTACTTGAGTATGGGTTAAAGTTTTTGTGATAATTGACAAAATTTACATATTCAAGATTCTGCTGATATAGCTCAATGGGATGTCTTCTCTGATAAATAGTTTAAGTAACTCCATTGTAAAAAAATGTGGATTGTATCTGATTCACTCCTTGTACTGAGTTACCTTGATTTGTGTTTCCCATAGTTGCGTTTAACTTCTTTACAAACATATTCGCCATGTGCTGTGCCAAAACATTAAGATCTATTCCTGAAATTCCTTCTGTTGGTCTGATTGGTGCGCTCGACCATTGATAACTATTATAGACTATCTCTTCCATAATATCTTGACCTTCATCATAGGACATTGACATGATTGTTCTATTTGACGCAAAGTCTATTGTCAACCGACTATTAGCATCTAGAATGTTTTGATCTGAAGCCAACCAGACATGTCATGCTAAGGACAATGTCTTATCATTTTTTTGCATCTCTCCCAGACATCAGCAAGAGTTTCACTTCCATGTTGTACAAAATTATGCACATTTGTTCTTATCTGAGATTTACTTGGTGGAAAGTACATTATAAGGAATTTATCTACGAAGTTAGCCCATCAATGAATTGAATTAACATCCATCGACAACAACCAAGAACTGGCTTTTCCTTTCAATGAATATAGGAATAAAGATAAACAAAGAGCTTTTTCCAACACTCCAGACATTTTAAAAGAGTTGCATAACTGTAAGTACAACCTGATGTGATTATGAGGATCCTCATGAGTTCCTCCTCTGAACTGACCAATCGAATTGATCATTGAAAATATCACTGGCTTGAATTCGAACTTATCTGTCTCCATATCAGGTCGTGTAATGGTGGGTCCCAATCCCTCTAAATTTGGATGAGTAAAATCTCGCATTACCCTGTGTCCGTCTTCAACATACTGCACAGCTTGTAAAGCTGCTCCTCTATTTTCAGGCGGTTCATACACACCCAATCCCACAACTGGTTGTGGTGGTGGTATATTATTCTCTATTGGTGCTTCAAGTCTGGCTTCATTGTTCAACCTTCTCTGATAAAAAGTTCGTTTAATCTCTGGATTGTATGAATAAGTTTTTCTCCTTCAAAATTACTGCTTCATTCATCACTCATAAAATAAAAGGTAATTGAATAATAAACTATGTCTATTATACCAAACAATCTACAAATGACAAACAACTCCTTAATTACTAAAAAAATGCTTAATCATAACTATCCCTTGCAATGGCGCCAAAAACTTATTGGTGAAAATGGTGGTGATTTAAACTAGGTAGATGATGGATAGCATGCAAGTGCACATGGTCAACAAGTAATAGTAGTGGTGAGTGAGTGTTGTGTCCCACTAGGATAGTTGAGTTTAAGCTATCTTTTTGTGTCAAAGAGTTGTGATTTATGCTATGAGGCAGAGCAAGTAAATGGATCCAACACGGGGTGTAGATCAAGAGAGAATATTGAGGTGTTGTGCTAACACTACAAAACATAAGGGCACTACCGGAGCACATGTGCGCCGGGGATGCCCTAAGTCTACGCTGGCAATACCTTCACCGACGAAAAATTTATGTCGGTATTTATGCCGACAATTCCTTGTCGGGTTTGCCCCTTTTTAGCATCCCCGGCGTGATATTTGTATACGTCGGTGATGCTTTACGCATCCCCGATGTATCATATACCGGCGTAAAACTCAATGTCGGTGTTAGATGAAGGCATTACCGGCGCCATAGCGCCGGCAAAGGGTTAAAAAATGTGTAAAAAAAAGGGGTATTGTCGGCGCCATAGCGCCAGCAAAGGGTTAAAAAAATGTGTAAAAAAGGGGGTATTATGCGCGCCATAGCGCCAGCAAAGGGTTAAAAAAATGTGTAAAAAAGAGGGGTATTGCCGGCGTCATAGCGTCGGCAAAGGGTTAAAAAAAAGTGTAAAAATGGCGTCGGCAAAAAGCCTATTTTTTTAAAAAAAAATTGCTTGTTTTAGACGCACCCAAATGTCACCTGTTTCCCTATTAAATTTTATATCATATTTCTTAATCACCAATAAAAAAGAGGAGAGTAAGAGTAATAATAATAAAAGAAATGAAAAAGGAATGTAAAATATGATTGAAGTTGAAATGAAAAGAAAAAGGAAACCTATGTGCTTCTTGAACACGGGAAATAACAGAACCAGTTTCGACATCGGTGAAGATAATGGAACGGTCAAGAGAGGCAATTAAAATAGCTGAAATAGGGAGGATTGTGAGGAAAAGAAAGAAAGAGGAGAGTAAGAGTAATAATAATAAAATATGGGAATTAAGAATACCGCGTCCATCATTGACGAAACATACCATTGTACCCAAGATAAAGGTAATTTAGAATGCATTCTGCATATACAAAAGTAAACAACAACTTAATAATCATAACATTATATCATTTTTTTTATCTACCTCGACAAATTATCCATACCTAGAATCGGGCATTCAAAGGTCATTTCAAGTCTCTAAAAGAAAATATAAGTGACCATATCCAATAATGCAGAATCATAAACGGATCACAATGGGTTCATATTCGCACGATTTCATTCAGACATTAACACAAACAGTTGGCGTACGAAAAAACTAAAGCCTAAGGCTGCATGGATTGAACTAAAAGAAACAGGGAAAAGTAAGAAAGAAAGGGAAAGAGTGTATTTTGATCATGATCTGTTAAATCAAGCAATTCAAGTGAAAATGTGAAAACCGAAACATGAACAAATCATAATTGCAAAAAAATGAAAAAATTATAGGAAATACAAAAAAAAAGTGTAACCTGTAGAACTTAAGAAGAAATAGAAAGCAGCTTATCTTTGTAGCAATTAGCAAGTTTCCATTGGACTTGGAGAGGGAGGGTAATATTAGTGCCGCTACCTGCCTTGCCTTGCCTCGCCTCCACCAAAAACATCAAATTGAAAAAATTCAAGTTTCTAAAAAAGTAAAAAAAATCATCTCAAATATAAATGAATCCTATATTTTTCAACTAATTAACCAAATAACAACATATTATTAACAAACCAACACTAAAACCAATCAAATCACAAGTTTTTTTAAAAAAAAATTACCTAAAACCTAAATCTATGAAATCTACCACAAAACTCAACTATTTTTTATAAAGAAAACTATAGATAATTACCTAGAAGAGTCAATTAGCAAAACCCCAGCTTTTGAATGGAGGAAAACGGCTAAAAAATGGTCAAGAAATCGAAAAAAAAAAAACGAAGGGCTATTGTGTTCTCTCAGCTGCTGTTAAGGAAAGAAAAAAAATTGGGGAAGATGGTGTGTGGGACGAGGGTTTGGGATTTTCTTAAAATGCCTCTAACAACATCAACCAACTGCTCCTTTGATGGTTAGGATAGGAAAAGCATCAACCTGGCCAATAATTATCCGTCAGTATGGTAAAACTTATAGCGCAAAAGGTGTATGTGATCCAAAATATAAACAGTAACTTACAAGATTGAAGTGTAGTCAATACCTCCATAAAGCCGACATCTCCACTTCTAAAAGAGAACAAATTCTAACTATCAACATAAGTGCTTTATATTAGTAGAAAACATAAATGCTTAATATCCATATTTTTCAAGTTTAAAGCATTACATATTTACTAAATAACAATAAAAAAAACAACAATAGAACACTAAAACATCAAAAACCCCATTTTAAAAAAAAAAACACATAAGCCCTAAATCTTCAAAATCTATGAAATCTCAAGTATTTTTGTTAAAAAAAACCGTAGGAACATACCTAAAAGTGTCGAATAGAAAAACCCCGGCCTCGAAAACGTACATTTAAGAGTATGAATTTTGTAACAATTAACTTCATAACAACCAACTTTTAACAATTAAACAATAAAACTATAACAAAAATCCAAATTAAAAAAAATAACCTAAGAATCTCAAAATCCATATTGATAAAAAAGAAAAAAAATCATCTCAATTCTCAAATCAATCGCGTATTATATACCTAATCTACTTCATAACAACTATATATTAACAATTAAACACTTAAACTACCAAAAAAAACCCAATTTTCCAAAAAAAACCTGAAGGAAGAGCTATGAAATCAAACAAAATAAAAGCTATTTTAGTAAAATAGACTATAGAAACGTACCTAAAACGATGGATTATGAATATTTCGTCTTTTGAACGGAGTAAAACGGTCAAGATTTGATGAAGAAAATGAAAAAAAAAATGGGAGGAAGAACTCGACTTCAGCTGTGCAGCAGGTGGGGAGAAAAAAAAAGGGGGTTTGGGAAAGATAGGGTCGGGGGGGTGGGGGGGAGGGAATTTTTTTTTAATTTAAGTTGCATCGCCGACGCACGTGTGCGCCGGCGATGCGTATCAACCCCTGCGCCGGCCTTGGGCATCATTGGGCTCCAATACCGGCGCAGATTAAGTCTGCGCCGGTATTGGGCTACCATTGCCGGCGCATATGTTGTGCGCCGGAGAGATGATAGTGTTTTAACACTCATTACCTGCGCATTTTGTGTGCGCCGGCAATGGTAACGCCGGTAAAGCTCTTTATTCTTGTAGTGTAAGGTGCTGGGATGGGGTCTGTTAAATCAAGTGGAAGTCTTGCTATTAAAACTCATAGTTAATACATCATGCTTTATGAGATGAATGAATGCTTTGGGGTAGGGAGCGATCATATTTTCTCAAGTATCACCTAGTGTAATAACCTAATCTTAGCCTTTATCCCTAAAAGCATTAGATAAGTAGATGTTGCTCCTTTATCTGGTTATCATACATTCATCAATTAACCATATTTCCATCTATCTCCAAATGTGAAATAAAGGTTTAGTAATCAATCTTCTTAATATGCATGCATTATATCTCTCAATATATGCTTGAACTCCTCCAATTTTATTTTCACAAAGCTTTAAAGAGGGATAAAAATACGAAGATTTCAACATCACAAAACATTGTATAACTTGAGATTTCAATCATGATGCTCAATCCATCCCTTTCCCTTTCACACAACACCACGAAGTTTTTAGCCTAACATGGCTGAAAATAAAAATGCAAATAGAAAGAAACCTTGAGTGCAACTCGTGGTAACTAAGATAAAGGATCTACAAACTAACTACAGCTAGAAAATAACAAACATAATTAAAAGATTACAAAATACTATTTAATCTTCTTCTTCTTTGCACTTTGTCTTCTTCTTCTATCCTCTTCGTTCTCTTCTCTCTTCTCTCTTTTTAGCTAGAAGACTTTTATATCAAGCTTCCTTGACCTTTTTTCTCACCAAAACTGGTTAAGAATTCCTACCGGGATGCCAGAGTATTGTTGCTCACACGTCCGCAACACAGTAGCATGCGACGACATCAACTTGTCACATAAAGCACAGCTAGCTGGGACAGAAAATATCTTCAGCTCCTTCTACTGGCTTGTCTCAGGAACAACACACCTTGTCAAAAATAAGAAATAACTTGCTAGTAGAGAAAATAAAACTCGAGGCAGCTTTATTAAGTCTTTAAAAATCAGGTAAATTCATTAGCACTCAAATCAGGAAGCAAAGACAGGAAAAAGGGGCAGGATCCTCAAAATTATCAAAATATATAGAATGTATTTAAGAAGAAGCTTTTCACAAAACTAACCTAATTATGTACAATTTACAGTCATCCTACTGAATTACTCAACTTTTTCGCTTGTTTTCTACCCAACTTTAGGTATCCGAGTACTCTCTTTTGAGAAATTATCACACCTAGCCATGGATATAAACTACTTGTGAAGGATCAAAGTATAGTTAATAATTATAGCCAATGGATACAACTATGTCTATAGAACTAAGAGTGTAACTCTATATATATAGTGGACTTATATAGGTGTTAATGAATAAGAGTTAATTGATTAAATGAGTTTTAATTAATTTAATTCTAGATAATTGGAGGTTAGTCTTATAGGTCCATTAAGTCCCAGAACTAACTCATGTACATGAGAACAATTATTGATAAGATTAATTTCTTTAGAAAAATGGTTTTAAGTAAATTAATTTGAAGTTGTCAAATTAATTAAAAGGAAAAATTAAATAGAGGAGTTTATTTGATTAATTGAAAGAAATTAAATAGAGGAGTCTATTTAATTATTTAATTAATGAGAAATTAATTAGAGGGGTCTATTAAATTAATTATTAAACAGAATAGTCTATTTAATTATTTAAATGAGAGATTAAATAGAAAAGTCTATTTAATTAGTTAAATTTGAAGTTGTCCAAAATTAATCGGAGATTATATAGAGGAATCTATTTAATTTGAAGTAATCAAATTAAAGGAATGAAAAAAATAAATAAATGGAGTTTTATTTATTTAATAGAATAAGTCTATTAAATTAAGAGGATATTTAAAATGCCCAATCACTTCTAATTGTTCCAGACATGATGACCTGAGCCCAATGAAGAATTGAGTGGAAATGTGGACTATCCTGGTATAGGGCTAACGCCACTTTCAATAATAAAGGGCTATTATTGTGTATTTTATTTTATTTAAATATTTAAGAATTAAATTAATGAGTTTAATTTAAATATTTAGATATGAGAATAATTAATTTAAAATATAATGAGTAATACCTTGAAAAATTAATTGGATGAATTAAAAGATATTATATCATAAACTATTCAAATAAAATTTGTATATCCTTATTTAATTATTTAGATAATTAAATTTAATTCATATTTTAAAAGATTTTTTGAGACTCTTGTTTTCCTATAAATAGGGAAGGGTTTAGAAAAACCTAAGATACTGACTTATGGGTCTTGAGTTGAAAAACTCAGAAAAACTTTTCCTCATCCTTTCCCTCTCTTGCCACCACCACCACTATGGTAGAGGGAAATAAAATTTTCTTTCCCTCTTCTTTTTCCAAGAAGGATTGAGCCCACGCACCGTACTCTATTGTGCTTAGTGAAGATGTAAAGACCCGACTCTGTTTAAAGTCATTTAAATTAAAAAGACGCAGCGGAAGACTAAATTTTAACGAAAATTTGACATGGTGCCGTTTAAAACTGGGACTAAGCCAAAACCTATTTATATTTTTCCCATAAGATAAAACATAAAAACATGGAAATGCGCATTTCCTTTTGTAATTAAATCCCAAAGTAAACATAAATCCATAAAGAAACAGATTCAACTGCTCTCAAGATCCCAAAATACAACATCTCAAACAAAAGAACTAAAGTGGAGTAAAGGTAAAATGTTTAATTCCATGCATTCCTGAAATGCCAAAAAAAAGAAGCTAAAACCAAGTCCATAATCCATAATCCATCGCTCGTCAGTCAAGCGGCACCCCCTCCCCTACCACGTGGGGTTCCTGAAAAGTGTAATTGTAGCAATATTAGCATAAAAATGCTAGTGAGAATAAAATGAAGACAAGTAGTTCTATAGATCAAATTCCTTATCAAAATGTGTTCAAAGGCCTAACATACTCTCTACTACCCAGTCTATACTCCCGATACAATTTACCATAACACCAAGTATAAGCCAAACCTCAAAAATACACATGGAATCACAATTAGTATTACATTCACAACATTACACTTAAAATAAGAAATAAGTATAATTTTTCCATTTCTATAACGAACATTAAACAAAAGGGTTACTCATATCAAGAACTAGAAATATCCACGATCTCCTTATATAATAACACCCATAGCCTATTTCATCTATGAATCCATTATATCCCAAGATCACATCACATACATCCCGATCTCCTCATATAATAACACCCATAACCTATTTCATCTATGAATCTATTATATCCTAAGATAGCATCACATAAATCCCGATCTCTTCGTATAATAACACTCATAGCTTGTTTTATCTATGAATCCATTATATCCCAAGATCGTATCACACTCGCAACTTACTTTTCCAATAACCAAAATATCACCGTTACCATCCATAATCCACAAATCGTACATAAGTAACATGTTCAAATAAATGAATACCAATTCACTACCATTACCAAACAAACGAAGATCACACCAACCAAGTAAGCAAAAGTAACAAGATTAAACACTACGATAATTCTAAAAGGCAAAAGAGTACCTTAAATTACATAAAAACTCCCAAAAATTCCTCTAAATTACCTTGAATCAAACTACTCAAACACTTTCCATTTCTAAGATTCTTCCAAAATTTAGCACAACCTTGCAAGACTTCCAAGTAAACGCTAAAATTTACTAAACACTCAAAAACCAAACTAAAACTCCAAAGTACTAGAAAAAAATATAAATCACACAACTCTCACATCCAAGGTCCAAACTCACCAACCAATTATTTAAGTCTCTTATAATCAACATAGTCTCTTAACCTCGACCAGCAAGATCGTCATGCAACCCGAAGCATAAAACCACACACCAATATTTTAAACTCACCTTGGTAAAATAGATGAAATCTAAGGTTCCGACCGATCAAGCGGGAGCAAAACATACACTTACAATAACATCAATAAAAAACATTTTATAACCCATCACTAAAATGAGGAAAAAATGATTTTCGGGTAAATAATGATTTGGATGAACAGTAACTCGATGAACGGTAACTCGATAAACATTGTTTTCGAATAACAGTGTTTTTTGAATAGTAACTAGATGAGCAATGTTTTGTGAACAGTAATTCGATTAACAGTGTTTTGTGAACAGTAACTTGATGAACATCGTTCGTGATTTTTGAGTCTAGGGCTTGAAGGATATGAAGAAACTTTTTAAATGAATTTCCAAAATCAAAATATCCTAGTTCCAAGAGAAGAAATTGAAGATACCATCTAAGAACTTCATTTGAGTTCAAAAGAAACACAAAACCCATTAAGAAAAGAAAGAATCTCTTATCTTGAAACCTCTTGAAGTTGAAGGGTATGTTTCAAGAGTAGGACGGAAAAAAGCTCAAGTTTGATCTATCCAATGCACTAAAAATCAAGCGAAGCTTAAAAGATTTGAGGAAAAACCCGGAGTTAGAATCACCACCAAGGGGCGTCGGCCATAGGAGGTCTTTGGAGAGCCTTTTGGTGTTTTGTTTCAAATGAAGGAGATGGGGAAGAACCCTAATTGATTTTTAGATGAGTATAAACTTTTTTGCAAAAAGGCCCCCGAGTTACCTCTATCTTTTAAAATAAACCCCATGCATTTTAAATCACCCACTAACTTTAAGATTGACTATAACCAATTAAGAGCTAAAAGGTGATTAATGTTTATTAATTGGCATGTTAATAATTATTACCGCACCTAGTTCTAATTTAAACTCCTAAAGAAATAAACAAGAAGCAAAATGAATATAACTAATAAAATCAAATTTTTATTAATTCTAAAATTAATTAAATACTTTAATTAAAAAAATTACCTCGAAAAGAAATAATGGGACATTATAGTCTACTCTCCTTAAAAGCCTTTTCGTCCCGAAAAAGTAAGTTTTCTAGGCGAAAAAGTGAGGATACTTAGCTCGCATATCATCCTCGCGTTCCCACGTCACCTCCTTCGACGCTTGGTTCCTCCATAGAACTTTGACCAAGTTTATTGTCTTGTATGACAATATTTTTTACTTGGATGCCAAGGATCTTAAACGGCGTCTCCTGATAAGACTAGTTAACATCCAAAACCACGGCTCAACTTGTACTTCTTTCCAAATCTCATAACACCACTCATGGGTGCCACTTTCAAGAGCACGTGGTCCCTCATTTCAAACTCTAGCAAACAAGGCCGCTCAACTCATGCATATATCTCTATATGCATTAATCACAACTCTTAAACACAATCGGTCATACCTTGCCAAAATATCCTCCCACTACAGAAGTCGTTTCTCAAATACATAATTATCCAAATAAAGTAATCTCGTAGAGTCATCCAGAATTATCAATCTCACAACAAGTCATTCAGACAAATAACAGTCGAGATTCAATTTTTATAGAAATAAAATCGTTCCACAACTATCACAAAGACCATAGTCTTAATACTCGAAACTTGTCGTCCAGTTGCCCATTCCTTTATAGAAAATACACTCATAAAATGAGCTCACTTCTATCGCCACAGACCTGAAGTAAAAATACGGCGAAAGACTCGAGAAGTATTCTCAAAACACAACCATCCTGTAACATCAAGTACTCCGACAATGCCAACGACAGAGCCAACTGATAAACAATTGATCCCTCCCTATCCAAAATTTCCAAATGGCCAATTAATCAAACGATATGCTTACTCTTCTATCCATACCTCATAAATCGTTCCTTGAAACTACTAACAAGAGTTCATGGCCTTGTTAACACAACCCAAAATTTTCAATGTCAAGTTTTCCACATCTCTTCTCAACCCACTCTAAGCAGTTTTCATCTCTTATAGGATCAAGTTGATAGACCTGCTAGTTAACCGAACTAGCTTGACTCCGATAACTTACTCTCAACCATTTTGTTTCACCAAATTTTTATCCTACATCCAGACTATGCAAGGCCTTGTATGGCACCTTTTCCTAGCTGTCGTTGTAAACAAGCTCCACCTAGAAAACATATTACTCCAAATTCCCACTCAAAGTTCAATTTCCCACAAGGCAAATTGACTTGGTCAATCCATCGACCATTATCCAAATTATACCATTAACCCTTACCGTCCTCGGTAATCGCTGTCAATGCCCATGAATAAGTCCTTCCATTTCCCCCGTAAACGCTCGAATGGTGCAAGTATCTTGGTAGACTCTTTTTCAAAAGTTTCTATCTGGTTGCTATTTCTAGTGCTTACTAACAGTTCGATGACATCCCTCACATTTCAAACCGACAATTTATCCAAGTCCTCGTACATCATAATACTGCTTGTACGTTCATAAATGGTAGATTTCATGTCCCTCTTCAACCGTGTCTTTCTAGGGGATGATTTCATAAGTTCACAAAACCTCTTAATA
The DNA here is from genome assembly GCA_028015215.1 of Gynostemma pentaphyllum. Taxonomy (NCBI): domain Eukaryota; kingdom Viridiplantae; phylum Streptophyta; class Magnoliopsida; order Cucurbitales; family Cucurbitaceae; genus Gynostemma; species Gynostemma pentaphyllum. The sequence continues at coordinate 48,702,590 of CM051351.1, read as the reverse complement.
ATATCACGAAATAAATGTGCCAACATTAATATCCTTCTCCGCATACCTCAAGATTCCTGATAACTCCCTATCTATTCATTATCCGTTCATTGTGTTCCAATACGTCTCTACTAGTAAAGTGGGTCCCTATTTCAACTAACCGATTGTGTTGTCACCTTAGAATTCTAATTCCGTTCCAGGTCTTCCTATAGTTTACACTGAGCACTACCCCAGTTTCAAAGAGCGATATGACTTCCTGCTAAAGTATTGTCCTCCATATTAGTCTTACCATTGTGGTGTCGAGTATCATATAACTTTACTAACTCTGACTATTCATATTCACTCAAATTCCACTCTTCCCAGGTGAAGAAGCATCTCGATTCCTTGTTATAAGTACAAATACAATCACAATTCTCCTCTTGAAATTTCACTGATGGAAAGCATAAGCTATCACTTCTCTCGCTACATCCAACATGACTGGAATCTCTACTCTGAGATTCTATTATACACTACCCAACCTTCTAATCCAAGTTATAAAGAGAAAACAAATATGATATCCAACATCCTCTCAAATAGTGAAAGACTCACACATAGTGTCTGAAACATATCCTAGAAGTTGTCCTTGAAAATTCTTAATATTCAGTTGGTCACCCAATACGAACCAAACTCCATAATACCATCGGCCCTTAAATTGGCCAGACCTATATCAATTCTATATGATATGTACTCAATCTCTTAGGCCAACTCGTTCAACTCTTGAATCAACTTAATTTCACAGATAATTTCTTTCTTATAAAGCAAAACAAGTAACTTTTAAGCATCCTAATACAATGAAATCCTAATTCTTTCAACATTGGATTCACCTCAAGGGTCTACCTTGAAAAGAATCGTTAGGTTCAAACTACGACTTACATGTTTCTCAAAGTCCACCGTCCCACTTTAATGGTCATACACAATGTGATTTAAAGTTCATCAAACTATCACATTGCCTCATAACGTTACTGATACCACGGTCCGATAACATTCCCTCTAGTTCTTAATCAGATATTAACACTCAACCTTAGTGTTAGTGTACCTTGACATTTACCAAGTTCAGATCTTGATAACTCGATCTCTAGCCTTTTAAACTCAAATTGGTACACGCATAGCGTAATAGCTACAAGATTAGGCCATTGTCCAAATAACACAGCTTGTTAATGGTCTTGATGTGACTCATCACAAAATGTTCTAACCTCTTCTCTCGAGTGGAAACACTCTTTCAATTCAACACCACACTAACACAATGACTTGTCTTTTCACTTAATAGTTCAACTTCTTAATCTCAAACCAGAGACTCGTCCCTTAAATGGAACCTAGGTCATTGGACCAGAGCCAGGCGATTACCCTTTCAACAAATGCTCACCTAAATTAGGTATCCCATCTCTTAACATTGGAATTTAAACACAATCGCACCTCTTTTACACGTAAATCGTTAGCAACTTGTTCAACTCGTATATCTACTTTAGCAACTATGGAGCAATCCAACCTCAATCAAATGTTAAGTATGAAATAAGCAATCTCTCAAAGTATCACAACTCCTTTATACCGATGCTACACCGATATGCTAAACAAGATGCACAACCTCTAAAACTACACTCAGTACCCATAACAAGATCTCAACTTATCAGTTAAATCAACATCGCCACGTAATGACTTTTTGAGGTGGTATAAAAAATTCAATAACAAAGAGTCAATTAAAAAGAAATATCTTATCCTAATAAACTTTCACACAACGAAAGAAATTAAAGCCAAATAATAAGAGTTCAAAGAATACCTGGTGCCGTTGACCTTGAATGATGATTTGGACAAGGACTTAAAATCAAAATATGAACAACATACGATGCATGAGGTCTACAGAACCATTAGGCTCTGATACCAACTATAAAGACCCGACTCTATTTAAAGTCATTTAAATTAAAAAAGACACATCAAAGACTAAATTTTAACGAAAATTCGATATGGTGCCGTTTAAAACTGGGACTATGCCAAAACATGTTTACATTTTTCCCATCAGATATAAATAAAAACATGGAAATGCGCATTTCCTTTTGTAATTAAATCCCCAAATAAACATAAATCCATAAAGAAATAGATTCAAGTGCTCTCTAGAGCCCAAAATACAACATCTCGAACAAAAAACTAAAGTGGAGTAAAAGTGAAATGTTTAATTCCATGCATTCCTAGAATGGCAAAAAAAAAAGAAGCTAAAACCAAGTCCATAATCCATCGCTTGTTAGTCAAGCGGCACCACTTCCCTTACGCCTACCACGTGGGGTACCGGAAAGTGTAAGCGTAACAACATTAGCATAAAAATACTAGTGAGAATAAAATGAAGACAAGTAGTCCTATAGATCAAATTCCATATCGGAAGTTGTGTCCAAAGGCCTAAGACACTCTTTACTACCCATTCTATACTTCTGATACAACTTAGCATAACACAAAGTATAAGTCATACCCTAAATACACATGGAACCACAATTAGTATCACATCACAACATTACGCTTAAAATAAGAAATAAGGTATAACTTTTCCATTTCTATAACGAACATTAAACAAAAGGTTATTCATATCAAGAACACGAAATATCCATAGATCTCTGCATATAATAACACCCATAGCCTATTTCATCTATGAATCCATTATATCTCAAGATCACATCACATACATCCCGATCTTCTCATATAACAACACCCATAACCTTTTTCATTTATGAATCCTTTATATCCCAATATCGCATCACATAAATCTCAATCTCCTCATATAATAACACTCATAGCCTGTTTAATCTATGAATCCATTATATCCATAAATCACATCACATAAATCCCGATCTCCTCATATAATAGCACCCATAGCCTGTTTCATCTATGAATCCATTATATCCAAAGATCGTATCGAATTAATCACAACTTACTTTTCCAATAACCAAAGTATCACCGTTACCAACCATAATCCACAATCGTACATAAGTAACACGTTCAAATAAAAGAATACCGATTAACTAACATTACCAAACCTACAAAGATCACACCAACCAAGTAAGCAAAAGTAACAAGATTAAACACTACGATAATTCTAAAAGGCAAAAAAGTACCCTAAATTATATAAAAACTCCCAAGAAATTCCTCTAAGTTACCTTTAATCAAACTACTAAAACACTTTCCACTTCTAAGATTCTTCCAAAATTTAGCACAATCTTGCAAGACTTCCAAGTAAACGCTAAAACTTACTAAACACTCAAAAACCAAACTAAAACTCCGAAGTACTCGGAAAAACATGAATCACACAACTCTCACATCCAAGGTCCAAACTCACCAACCAATTCTTTAAGTCTCTTATTATCAACATAGTCTCTTAACCTCGACCAACAAGATCGTCATATAACCCGAAGCATAAAACCACACACCAACATTTTAAACTCATCTTGGCAAAGTAGATGAAATCTAAGGTTCCAATGATCGATCAAGCGAGAGCAAAAAATACACCTACAATAACACCAATCGAAAATATTTTATAACCCATAACTACAATGAGAAAAAAATAATTTTCGGGTGAATATTGATTTCAGATATACAATAACTCGACGAGCAGTGTTTTATGAATAGTAACTCGATGAACAGTGTTTAGTGATTTTTGAGTCTATGGCTTGAAGGATATCAAAAAACTTCTTAAATGAATTTCTAAAATCAAAATCTCCAAGTTCCAAGAGAAGAAATTGAAGATTTCATCTAAGAAGTTCATTTAAGTTAAAAGGAAACATAAAACCTATAAAGAAAAGAAAGAATCTCTTACCTTGAAACCTCTTGAAGTTGAAGGGTATGCTTCAAGAGTAGGATGAAAAGAAAGCTCAAAGCCCAATCTATCCAACACACTAAAAATCAAGCTAAACAGAGAATATTTGAGAAAAACCCGAAAGTTAGAATCACCACCAAGGGGCGTTGACCATAGGAGGTCTTTGGAGAGCCTTTTGGTGTTTTGTTTCAAATAAGGGAGATGTGGAAGAACCCTAATTGATTTTTAGATAAGTAGAAACTTATTTGCAAAAAGGCCCTTGGAGTCACCTCTATCTTTTAAAATAAACCCCATGCATTTTAAATCACCCACTACCCTCAAAATTGACTATAACCAATTAAGAGCTAAAAGGTGGTTAATGATTATTAATTTGCCTGTTAATAATTATTAATGCACCTAGTTCTAATTTAAACTCCTAAAGAAATAAACAGTAAGTAAAATGAATATAACTACTAAAATATACTCTAAAATTAATTAAATACTTTAATTAAAAAAAAAAATCCTTGAAAAGAATAACAGGATGTTATAGAAGAAGACTTTTTGGTGGTCCCAGGATCGTAACCAAGAACGAGAAAAAGCTGACACTTCTCTATAAGGGTATGCATGTATTTTAAGCATTTAGAATTTTAGATTAATATTATACCGCAGGAAAGATCCATGGAAAAGTCGACACTTCTCATAAGGGTATGTATTTATTTTATGCATTTAGAATTTATTTTATGCTTGACTCATACGATAGTCTTAGATAAAGCAGATCATAATTGAGACTCAAAAGGAAGCAATGGAAGCCCCAAAAATACATTGTCGATAGATGTGTGATCGGTATAGTCCGAGCTACAATGGAGAGTTCAAGATAACTCCGACTTGTGCTCTACAAAAACACTAAATAGTTGTATGAAAGCACGTCTTTGATTTCATTGACTAAATTTAAGAATTTTGATTGTGTATTCATTTTACTTCTAAGAATTTTGATTGTTTATTAATAATTTTAAGATATATTCATTGCTCTCAAAGAAATGAATATCATAGTAAAAATTTTAAATTTAAACAAAAAATTAGGTTTTGCAGCGAAAAAAACTATTTTCACCGGCAAAAGCTCTCTTTTAATTAAAATAAATAAATATAATTGCCAGTGAAATTTGGCATGTTTCATTGGCTTTTTTATACAAGAGAAACAAGTTAATTTCACTAACACGAGCAATACCGTCAACGAACTTGAATTTAAGTTGGCACTATTCAGGACCGACAGATGTATGCCGACAATTTTCCCGGGGATTTTTTTCCGGCGAAAAAATTGGCTTTACCGGAGAAATAATTTCATTATAAAACCCTTTAATCTTGTTGTGATACTTTATTTGGTACGTAGCTACTGATATATATCCATTGGGTACATTTAATATAAAATGTTGATATTTGATATATTTTAAAGATCCAAATTTATATTATATATATTTGAAGAAAATGCTTTCATTACATTTGTCAAAATCAAGAATACTCATAAAAACTTCCAATTAATTATAATATAAAGATAATGGTTTTTTTTTAAAATGTTATTATTATATATAAACAAAAACAACTTTAAATATCAAATTTAAGGAGGAAAAAAGATCAAGGAAAAACCTTTCGTTTTCTAGTTATAACAAAAGGTTGGTGACTTTTGAGTCAAAAGAGAAAAGCTTAGCTATATATAGTATTCCTTGTCTTAACTTCCCTTAACCGTCAAAAAATTGATTACCAAACCAAACAGTTCCTTACAAGTTACAGCCTAGACCTATTAGGCTTTTGTATTGTTGGGTGAAAACAATAATGAAAAATATATGCAAAATCTCAATTTTCAAACTAACTCCTTCTCTTCCTTTAAAGCAATCACCGTCTAAAATAAATTATGATCAGAATGCTTTGAAGAAAAAAGGGAAACAAAATAAAAGTGATTGATATGATATCATATTTTTTTTAACACAGTTTTCTAATAAAAAAGAATTAAAATATTTACAAATGTGTCATTTTTATTCAACACGTCAATTAATATTATATCGTATATAACAATGAATCTATTATTTATTTTGTGAAGTATTTATAATTTATCACGATTAATGAGAGATATACTTGTATTTAAAAAATAGCATATTGATAAATATTTTTAAAGATGACATATTTGTAAATAACACAAAAAAATTGATGTTTTTCATAAATGAGATTTTAAAAATTGATATTTTTAAAAATAACAAAATTTCCAAAAATAACATTTTTCAGACTGATATTCACCAATTTGAGACTGAGATTGGTCTAATCTCAAAGTGAGATTGGTAGAATCTCAGTTTAAGAAATATCATTTAGAAAATATATTTAAAAATTTACTATTTTAAAATTACTCATAAAAATTGTTGTCTACTCGTATTTCCAAAAAAATAAAATAAAATAACACCCATGAAATTTTTTCTAATAATATTATATAGTTTGACATATAAATAATCATTACATTGGATGTGGATTTAATACGTTCGAATGGGAGACAAAAAGACAATGTTTTGGTTTAGAATGAATTCATGAACTTATGTGAATGAAAACAAATCTTCATTCACTGAAAACAAATCCAAAGTTAATTAATAATCATAAGACTTTGGGTTTTGAAGGTATTTTCATGTATAAATGCTCCCAAAAGTAGAAACTTTTTTAGTTCAAAATCTTTAAGGGTCTCTTTAATAGCAATAAATTTAGGAAGTTGAGCTAACGTTGTAAATGCATTATGTGTATTAGGTTACATAAATGTTAGAAAGAATGGTTGGATTTACAACTAGAAGCTTTTAAAGTTAGGGTTTGATTGAGCAACTTTTTAAAAGTTTTTTTTTTTCCCCAAATAGTGTAAAAGTTTTTTTTATATGCAAAATTTTTCATTTCTTGAGTATTAGGATTAATGATTTCCAACAAAAAATAAGAATATTTGCACACAAATGAGAAATTTCACTATATGATGCTTTTTTAGTTTTTTTAAATTAAAAATCAATTTTTTCTAAAAAAAAAAATATAAAACATGACGTTAATACAATTAAAACTCTAAGCCACGCATCGGTGAAGTAAACTCTATTTTGGGATATGGTTTGATGGAACAAAAAAAGTTCATATTTTTCACAAAATTTTAATAATAAAATATGGAAACTATATTTTTTAATTTGTTCCATCCTAGCCGACTAGCCGTATAACTCAATTTATTTATCATTTTATGGAGCATGTCAATTAATATGAACTATATAATAAAATATTTTAGTTTATTAACATTAGAATATATTATATATTTAAACGTAATTTTATGTGTCAATATTTTATTTAAAATTTATTATAAAATTTTAATTTTTTTCCTTCAAAAAGTAACAGTTTAAGTTTATGATATTGTATTATTAATATAATACAAAAATAATAGTTTTATGAGAGAAAATAGATAGTTTTAACTTTAATACAATTAAAACTGATAGCAACGAAAAAAAATAACTTTAGATATTCCGAGACTTTCAAAACTTTAATTAAAATTTATAAGAAATTTTCGTGTGTAACAAAATTTTATGAAAATTTCTTGTAGTAATTATAAAAATATGTAATTTTAATATATGTAATTACATTGCTGCTCAAAACTATTGGTAAATAATAACATTGTTTTTATTGTACTAATCAATGATTACCATTTATTACTATTAAATATTGATTCACGCAAAGTTAATCGTGGAAATATAAAAAATTAATGGTTTTAACATAGAGTGGTTATTATATATAATCACCGTTTTTGCCTGCTAAAAATTTACAATACTTGTACATATTTAAAATGCTTGTTAGATTTATAATTATTTTTAAAATATAAATAAATGTTTAATTATATTGTCATTCTTGACTTTTTAGATTTGTGTCAATTCTATCCATGTGTTTTAAAAGTGTCACAAATGTTCTTATCGTTTGATATTATAAATCTACAATCTTCCATGTTGATTATTTTTTTTTTCGTTTTTTTATTTTTCATGTAAATAAAAACATCACATTATGATGAGGAGTTGGAAAACAAACATGGAAAATAAGGGGAAATAGTTGGTATATAATAAACGTTTATGTGGGGAGGGAGAGGGGAGGAGGTGGGATAGAAATGTAAAGTTTTTATCTACATTGAAAGAAAAAAAAATTGATAGGGATGTTTGTGACACATTTAAAAGCGTAGGAACGTAATTGACACAAACTCGAAAAGATAGGAAGGATAAAGTATAATTTTAGTAAAAGAAAAAAAAATATTAGCTTGAATTCTCTTAAAGTTCATTGTAACTTTTTACTTAAAACGTAGATATATATTTTTATACTGTAAGTCATTAAATTTTAGCTTTCATTTTTTTTTTTAAATCAGAGAAATTTTAATTGAAATCGTGAGAATAAGTTCATCAGTTTCCAAATATTTTTTTGTACTATCATTTTATAGCAATTATAGAAAATGAATTTAAAATTTTCCATATTATATTCTAATCAAAATAAAATCCTCTTCCAATTATGAATTAAATTTGACAAATCTCAATAGAATGGACTTTGTTCATTAGGATTACCACTTAAGATATGAAGTAAGTAAAATTATATAGTCTTAGTTGATTTTTTAATTTTATATTTCAATTCCTCTCCTCAAATTAAAAAAAAAAATCAAATTTTAATTCTCTATCATGAAAATCTTAGTTTATTGATTGCTAATTTTAATTCTTTTGCAAAAAAAATTTAGCATCTGATTTATTTTATAATAATTCAAATAATATATATTTTTTAATTAAGTTTCAACCTAGACTAAGCTATATTTAAAATTTGCAGGACTGCAGTAGTGTTTAAAAACTCTGAAGTCAAATTAAAAAATAATAATCCATTTATTTGGATTAAACAAAATCGTATACTACTCTGCCACATGCATGAAGATTAAGATTTCTTGGAAAATTCAACCGTCTCCATATATTAAAAGCCAATCCCAGAATTTCAGGTTTTGGAATTAAGAAGGCTGACAATAAATTTTTACCCTCTTACGAGTTATCACAATGAGAGATTCGAGAATAGAAGCTTACTCTCATTTAATATGTACCAAGAGAAACAATGAGTAAACCATACGTATTTACTCTCTCTCCTTTCTCATCCTCGATTTATTTATTTATTTTCTTTCTCTTAATTGATTCCGAACACAGCCCAACTAATCAGACAGCTACTCCCTTTTCATGAGATTGAAGGTTCATTTCTCCTCCCTTAATTTGATATAATATCTAATATATATATATATATATATACAAATATTGTGACAACTCTATTGAGAAACCTGAATTCATTTTATTTTATATTGCATATCTTCCAAAAATGTTTTAATTTTTATAAATATAGTATTTATAAAAATAATTATCAATTTATTAAAAAATATTTTACTTGATATTTACAAATATATATTATTTTACTACACACCTCGGTCAATAATTACTATAATTACCATCAATTAATATTTAAAATAATTATTGAATTATATAAATTCATGGTTATCACATGAAGTGATTAACGTATCGATCATAGTCAATATGTTATTAGCTTATTTTGAAAATATTACATTATATGACTATTTTTTAAAGATCTTATACTTTTTAAATAATACTCATTAAAATTTCCCTATTTTTTACTTCAAAGACACATTGTTTTTCACATAAAAAAATATATATTATTTTACTTGTTGTGGATGAAATTATATCAGTACAAGTGGAATTTCTAAACTTGTTTAAAAAATGCACAATCGACATGTCTACGTCACTTGAAAAGATAAAGCTACGTCACCCGAAAAGATAAAGCTACGTCACCTAAGAGGCTACGTGTACATCGCCTGGGAGTCTACGTCTACGTCATCTAATAAGGCTACGTCTACGTAGTCTCCAGACTACGTCTACATCGCCTAGGAAGGTACGTCTACATAGTCCCGAGAGTCTACATCTACGTCATCTAATAAGACTAGGTATCAAAGACCAAGAAACAACATTATATTGATATCCAATCAAACGATGACACGTGGCATGACCAACAAGTGACACGTCGTTGGGAAGCAACACGTGGCCCAATCCCGATGCGACACGTGGCACGATGATGTCATCAACCTCCTCTCATATAAATAGGGGAAGAAATTCATTCATTAGGTAACTAATTTCTACTACAATTCTCTCTGGCACACTAGCTTTGCTTGCTCTAACTTTAGCATCGGAAGGTGTTAGGCCGGCACCACACCGGTGCTCTTTTCCTTTCCTATGCAGGTTCCTACGTAGCACGCCGTCGAAGCAGCGCACTATCTTCGACTCATCCCATAAATTAAGTTCGTTGCCTACGTGGAAGCTCTCCATTTTTATGCAACAACATTACTTATTCTTCAAATCTAACATGTAAATGCAAAAATATAGGGTCAGGTTTGATAAGCTGCCACTTGTTCTACTTGAAATAGATGAGAAGGGGATAAGATCTATTGAAGGAAGAAGTGGTGGGCTGTCGAAAAAAAGGCTCCACCCGACGATCAAGTAAATGAGAGAACTAAAGAGAATTGGGAAGAGTTTAGCCTAGGAATTGATATACGAGAGGATTCAATTTCAATAGGTAACTTTAAAAATCTAGTTAATATGGATAATGGTTGGATACCTTTCAAATAAGTGACACGATCAATTTTATAACTGTTAAAGATGGTTTATCTCCGGATTGTCCATGTGGTGACATGTGAGTGGGGGTGTCATATGGGCTCAATATAATTAATATAACTTAATAACACTGTTAATAGAGAGAGAACATTATATCACTAGAATGGTCATATGCAATCTGATCTTAATCCTAATTGACTTGTGAATTCCTCTTTTTGAAGTTGTGTTCTTTTATATACATAGTGAGATCGACTTTAGTAGTTCGGTCAATATGCTTGCTAGTATTGGGAACATGACTGAATTGAGAGGGGGGGGGGGGGACATAACTACACAAGATGGAATCCACAACTTGGAAATAGTTCTCTTAAGTACTGATTCAAGTCTGGAGTAATGTAGCATCACCTTCTCACTAGCCCAAGAAGAACATTTTTATCATGAGATGGGAAAAGATTCCTTATTATAGGGTGAGTGGTACTTAAGGAGTAAGATGTGGGAGCAAAACAATAATTTTGGCCCAACTGTACTTACGAACTGTTAGAATTGGATAAGCATGTGATAATTGCATGACAATGCACTTAATTTGTGCTTAGTTGTAAAATAAATTATTTTCTAATTTAATATTTTCATGGAATTAATTGAATATTTTGAAATATGAGAATATTCAGTTTTAAGTTGATTTATTAGCTTTTGTAGATAAAATAACACTTTTGGTAGAACTTGGAATTAATTTGGAGAAGAGATCAATTGAAAGCAAGAAAAAAGTCTTTATAATGCAAATTCCAACTTTTTTACGCATGGTACACTACCATTGGCCATGAAATTCAAGCTTCAATATGCCTGCGCTACTCCGGAACAGATACACAAGATCATTTGTAGCTTGACACGTGGCGTATAGGTATTAAAAGAATAAGAAAAAAATAAATGCTTCAGCCATTAAAGCCTGCAATGATTCTCCAATCGCATTCAGCCCTATGGCGAAGCTGCCCTTGCGTCAGCGCCAAGTCAATGAGTGTGGAGGCGCGTGCGTTCCTTTGCCTACTCCGAAAGCGCCATGTGGCGACTAGTCAACTCAGAAATTTCTATTCAAATTTCTAGCAGTCGTGGGTCCCACCTCCTTTACACCACTAGTTTTCTTTTTTGGGTAAAATACTTGTTGTGGTGAAATTACATCAGTACACATGGAATTTCTCAAATTATTCAAGAAATGCACAATCGGCATGTGTACTTCACCTGGAAAGATAAAGCTACATCACCTGGGAGGCTACTTCTACGTCACATGGGAAGGTACGTCTACGTCACCCCAAGAAGCTACATCTACGTCATCTAATAAGGCTACATATCTAAGACCAAGAAACTACATTATACTAGGATCCAATCAAAAGATGACACTTGTGAAAGGATAATTTACTAAATTAGCGGAATTTTGTTTAGTAAATTAATTAACACTTAATTAAAAATCTATTAACATCATGCAATTTGTGAAAAAACATGTAGATTCATGCTTATATTTTCGAAAATTAAAATCAATTATACTTACATTGAGTAGTTAATGGAGAATTGGTTGGAGGTTTGTTTACAGCATCAATCCTCAGCAACACCGGATCTTCTATGTTATATCTCGATCGATCAAACGAAACTCGATTGTGGGATCGAACTTAAGAAGAAATTGGGAAGAAGAAAAAATATTTTTCTTCCCAATGAACAATAGGGAAATCGGCCAAGGGAGGAGAAGGAGGAAGAGAGAGTTCCAATTTTCTATGGGATTGAATTGTATGATTTATCAATGACCCAAGCCTCCTATTTATAAGAAAATAGGAATCCTAATCACATTAGGATTAATCTATGGAGATAAATACAAAAAGGAAAAAGATATTATCTTTCCATTATCTTGTATTTTCGAGAAATACATAGATAAATAAGATATTATTTTTCTTTTCTTTTAATTTATCTTGGATAAATAAATCTATGTAATTATTTTAGGATATAATTCAAACAATTATCTCTTCCTAAAATACATTATATGGCCAATTTTATCATAGTAAAATAATTAATAAATATAATTTATTTAATTAATTATTTTGGGCGAATTTCAATTGGGTTCATTAATTAATTCAATTGGGCTTGAAACTCTGTTTTAAAGTAATAAGTCCAACTTAATTAATTTATTTATAAATTACCATTTAAATAAAAATATTTTATTTAAAAAATTAATAATATTAATATTTTCTCCCAACTAAATATTATCAAACTGTATTTAATTATTAATTTCCATTTAAATAATTTTCATTATTTAAATAATTAATAATAAATATTTTAATTATTAATTTCCATTAAATAAACTCATTATTTAATTAATAACTTTATTGATAATATTTTATTATTAATTAATTAATTTTAAATACCAATTTCAGTTCAAATTAATTATTTAAAAAATTAATAATTGTTAATTAATTTCAAATTATTAATTACCATTTAAATATACTTAATATTTAATTAATTAATAATGTATAATTAGTAATATTTCATTATTAATTTTCTGTTTAAATAAACTCATTATTTAAACAATTAATAATATTTATATTAATTACGGTATATTTAAACAATTAATATTGCCTATTTTAAGTAATTCACTTTACTTAAAATTTCCATTTCTTCTACTTGATTTCGCGACTACGATATTTGGGCTAGCATAGGGACCCGATGGACCTATAGATCATGGGCTTAATAATTTGTCAATTAAGTGATTAACTCATAATGAGTTAATTACTATTATCTAACTATGAATAATTTCACTATAGATTCATGGCTGAACTCCCCTCACTATAGATGAGTTATGTCCATTAAGTTTATCTTTATTTATATCTGTAACATATCCTTCACGTGGAACCCTCATAATTACAGGCGGATTAAATTTACCGTTTTGCCCCTGTAATTACCGCTTTATCCTTGTGTTCTCGCTGATTCTCCAATGAATTTTATCTTTAGTCGAACTAGAGATAAGGTACTTCTGTGATCAATAGAAGTCGTGACGTTACTTGTTCATGTCTCGAATCAGTACATCAAAGGAGTTTCCTAAAGTTCCTAAAATGTTTAGGTATCGCAATGATACCGTTAATTTATAGAAAAGTTATGAATTCCATCTCGTGAAAATGCGTTCCCAGCTACTTATCTAGTTATGTTCCCAAAGCAGAAGTGTATTGAGCGTTCTTACAGATCGCTCTCAACCATGTGAATCAAGGAACATGACTCCATAAATGGGAGTCCACATTTCACTCAGGATTGTGATCTATCACGGTTGATAAACTTAGTTTGATATTCGATTATTTATCGTAAACGGTACTAATGAGAAATTTAATCGAATATCGTGGTCCTGTCTTATACAATCAACATTGTATATGATACTTCCATTTCATGTCTCCCACATAAATGATCAGGATTAGATCATTTGTCTATAAAAAAATGTGAAGCTATCAACAGTGTTACCAGGATAAGGTTGAAGGGATGATTTACTAAATTAGCGGAATTTTATTTAGTAAACTTATTAACATTTAATAACGGATCTATTAACATCATGCAATTTGTGATAAAACATGTAGATTCATGCTTATATATTCGAAAATTAAAACCGGAACTTACATTGACTGAATAATGGAGAATCGGTTGGAGGTTTCTTTACAGCTTCAAATCCTCAGCAACACCAGATCTTCTACGCTATATCCCGATCGATCAAACGAAATTCGATTGTGGGATCGAACTTTAGAAGAAATTGGGAAGAAGAAAAAAATATTTTTCTTCCCAATACTATGAGAAAATCGGCCAAGGGAGGGAGAAGGGGAAGAGAGAGTTCCAACTTTCTATGGAATTGTATTGTGTGATTTATGAATGACCCAACCCTCCTATTTATAGAAAAATAGGAATCCTAATCACATTAGGATTAATCTATAGAGATAAACACAAAAAGAAAAAGATAATCTCTTTCCTTTATCTAGCAATTTCAAAATGCCATAGATAAATAGGAGATTATTTTATTTCCTTTATTTTTATTTATCTTGGGTAAATAAATCTATGTAATTATTTTAGGATATAATTCAAGCAATTATCTCTTCCCAAAAATACATGGTGGCCGAAAATAGCATATTAATTTAATAAATAATTCCAAATTATTTAATTATTTTGGGCCAATCTCAATTGGGTTCATTAATCCAATTGGGCTAGAAACTCTCTCTTAAATTAATAAGTCCAACTCAATTAATTTATTTATTAATTACCATTTAAATAAATATTTTATTTAAACAATTAATAATATTAATATTTTCTCCCGTCTAAATATTATCAAATTATATTTAATTATTAATTTCCATTTAAATAATTTTTATTATTTAAATAATTAATAATAAATATTATAATTATTAATTTCCATAAATTAATAATTTTATTGACAATATTTTATTATTAATTTAATTAATATTAATTATTAATTTCGGTTAAATATAATTAATTATTTAAACAATTAATAATTGTTAATTAATTTCAGATTATTAATTACCATTTAAATATACTCAATATTTAAATAATTAATAATGTATAATTAATAATATTTCATTATTAATTTCATGTTTAAATAAACTCATTATTTAAACAATTAATAATGTTTATATTAATTACCGCTTAAATATACTCAATATTTAAACAATTAATATTGCCTATTTTAAGTAATTCACTTTACTTAAAATTTCCATTTCTTCTACTTGATTTCGCGACTACGATATTTGGGCTAGCATAGGGACCTGATGGACCTATAGATCATGGGCTTAATAATTAGTCAATTAAGTGATTAACTCATAATCGGTTAATTACTTATTATCTAACTATGAATAATTCCACTATAGATTCATAGCTGAACTCCCCTCACTATAGATGAGTTATGTCCATTTAGTTTATCTTTATTTATATCCGTGATATTATCCTTCACGTGGAACCCTCATAATTACAAGCGGATAAATTTACCGTTTTGCCCCTGTAATTACCGCTTTATCCTTGTGTTCCCGCTGATTCTCCAATGAACTTTATCTTTAGTCGAACTAGAGATAAGATACTTCGTGATCAATAGAAGTCGTGACGTCACTTGTTCATGTCTCGAATCAGACATCATCGAGGAGTTTCCTAAAGTTCCTAAAATGTTTAGGTATCGCACCGATACCGGTTAATTTATAGGAAAGTTATGAATTCCATCTCGTGAAAATGAGTTCCCAGCTACTTATCTAGTCATGTTCCCAAAACAGGAGTGTATTGAGCGTTCTTACAGATCGCTCTCAACTATGTGAATCAAAGAACATAACTCCACAAATAGGAGTCCGCATTTCACTCAGGATTGAGATCTATCACGGTTGATAAACTTAGTTTGATATTCGATTATTTCTCGTAAACGGTACTAATGAGAAATTTGATCGAACATCGTGGTCCTGTCTTATACAATCAACATTGCATATGATACTTCCATTTCATGTCTCCCACATGAATGATCAGGATTCGATCATTTGTCTATAAACAAAATGCGAAGCTATCAACAGTGTTACCTGGATAAGGTTCCCAAACGTTATCCTTTTACTGTAGACATATTTAAGTTACTCATCTCGACTTTAATCCTCTTGTATGACTCACATACTAAGTCGTGATTTCATAAGAGTAACTTAGGGTTTACTATTTGAATATTTTGATATTTATGTATTTCCATATATTCCTAATATCGTCAATTGAATCAATCTAGATTATATAAAGAACTTATGTTTATTTATTTAATTTATTCGAAGTAAATTATTATAATTAAATAATTTCAAGTTCTAGGACACCATTCCTAACAATCTCCCACTTGTCCTAGATCTTTGGAGATTTGACTTGTAATTCCAGTCACACTGGATGACTATCAACTACTTAGCCATGGTAGTCATTTTAATGCTTTATCGATAACGTTTTCATCCTGTTTAGTATGTATTTCTTTTGTCCGATGTTAGTTTCATTAAGTTTAATTGATTCCATATTTTATCGCCATAAAATAAACTCTATTAACTATTGATTTGAAACTATCATCTTCAACCACTTTTCATTTACTAACGACTTAGTAATTACGCGAATCTAGAGTTTAGTTAGTAAAAACTCATTTTACTTATACTTAACTCATCTGATATTTAATTCGCAAAAGTATTTTGTCAAATTCTTACATGGAATTAAATTCATGTTCGAATTTGAGCCCATGCAACTCATAAAATCTCCCATTTTATCTATGTGCACTAACATACTATTTGTAAATTTTATTTTAGTCACATTGGTTCTAGGATTCTCGAAATTCTTAAGCTCCCACTACAAAGTAATTCTCCATTACTTTCAAATGATTACAATTCTATACTTCTTATTATTTCCAAAATAATGTATAAGTATAAGTGACCTTTTTCAATTCAACTATTGAAAATTCATGTCATTTTATTTCACTTATTTTGAACTTTATTCATTGATTTTGTAGTCAATGAGTTTCACTTGGACTTCGAAAGTCCTTTGGTTCGTATTTTGACGCTCCCACTCAAATAAAGTTCTACAAGTAGTTTAACAATTTAAACTTTTAAATAACTACTTGTTTTTATTGTGAAATAAAATCATTGTAATTGTTTTCTATCTTAAGTAAGGTTTAAAACTTTCAGTATCACTGATTTACTGAACTTTTCTTTAATAATTTGTGAATTCAATAATTCACTAATTATTACTTTCAATTTCTATATTGTTTATTCCATATCGGTAAGTACTCCTTTAAAACATCCTTTTAAATAACTCAATGTTTGGAATACTAGAAATTGATTCTTTGTTCATTTTTCACTTAAGTTTAACATCTAAGTGTTGAACTTTAGTGATTTTAAGTCCAGTTATCTTTGATAAATCAAAGATGCTCAATTTCACTTATTTCTTTAAGTTTGTGATCAACATGGTTATCATCTCAAATTCTTTGAGAACCATCTTTAAGAGGTTAATCCTTTAACTTATTTAAGTGATTTTAGACTTAAACATTTAAACATTTTTAAACCTTCATAACTTAGTAGTTTAGAATTTGGATTTGGAATTTATTTGTTTTATTCTAAGTATTTTGAATAACCATCCAATCACACTTTGGAACGTTGTAATAAAATTGCAAAGGAATATTTAACTAAACGACTTTTATTAAAATATTCCTAATTTGATTCTTATAGGGTGGGAATCAATATTTATTACATAATTCAAAATTTAAAACAAAATTTAAAACTAAACTAAACTAGAAATATGAAAAATTAAAGACTGGAAACAAGAAATCCAATCTACTTCTATCTTGAGTCATCTTCAAACCAAGCGGTGTTGAAGAATCAAGTCGCACCTTCTTTCCCCTTTTTCTTTTCTTCGAGATATTTGGGGCAATTTCTCTTCCAATGTCCATCTATGTTGCAATGAAAACATTTCCCCTTAGGCTCTTTGGTCTCGACCTTTAAATGCTTTCTTCTTAGCATTGAGCTTGGTCTTTTTAGCGAGAGAGCTCTTTTTCATCTTAGAAGCATTGAAGACAACATTTACTTCTCCCGACTTCTTGTTTTCCTTTTTCATTGCTTGAAGGTTTGAAGTTCGTTTAGCAATTGAGTGAGGGAATAGCTCGGTTTGTTCATGACCAAATTGCTTTTAAAACCGAAAAAACCTCGGTGGGAGAGATTCCAATATAAAGCTTATCCGGGACTCGTCATCAATCATGGCCCCGTTCGTTTTAAATCGTTAAAGTAGTTCATCATTGTCAAAACATGATCACGAACGATGTGCCTTCTTTCATTTGAGTGTTATAAACTGACTTTATAGCATCATGACGCGTGCTTGTTTTGATGGTTGGCCAAACATGCCCTGGCACGAATCGCCTATTTCCAAAGCCGTTTCCATTGGTTCATGTTTCTTGGCTAAGACGTCACTCATCCCGGCCATCAAATAAACACGGGCCTTTTCATTGGCCCGGGACCCGTCTTCGTATGCATCCTTTACGACTTTAGGAGCATTGGTAGCGGTGTATCAGGTTTAAGTTCACTAAGAACGAATTTCAAGTCTTCTACCACGAGAATGGTGTTCATTTCATTTTTCCAGGAGGTGTAGTTATCTCCATTTAGTTTGTTCTTTCCAAGGATTGTGACTAAAGCAGATGCCATTTTACCGAAAATTTAAATAAACCTTATCTTAGTAATCTAACATGCTTTCAACATTCAAATACTCAAAATTTCGACATATAATTAAATATGATGCATGAATGCGAACATATTAATGAACAGAAAAGCCCTAAAACATGTTACTATGTCACGATATTTTAATGATGCCTGGTGAAGTCGTCGAATGATAGGTCGGTTACCATCATTAAAACGAGATGCCACTCGAACAATTGACAACTCCGAATAACTCATATTCCTATGTCATTGTTTACCGGTGTATTTGGTCCGAGAGTTTTGATAACACAATTTATCAAATTTCTTTTAAGTGTGACCCACTAATTTAGTCTTTTAAATAAAATTGAAGAGTGTCTACGAAGTGTAGATTCAGTCTTCAATCAATCTCATTTAAAATTCTTTATCCCTTTCGGGAGACCCAACTTGATATTGATTTATACAATAAACCTTCCTATGGGAATGAACACCTGCAGCAGATGTTACGAGAGGCCATGTATAAATCTCACATTTCGAGCCCATTAGTGGAGACCATAGGATTCATTGACATGTTTCCTTCTCCCACTTAATATTTTGAGTTAGGGTTTCATAACTTAGACTAATTCAGGCTAACTCATTAATCCAAGTTTTAATTAACCTAATCAACTTTAACTCTTAAATTGGTTAGATTAATTTTATAAAGTGATTGTTCAAGTTTTCCTAATTTAAACTAATCACATTATGCGCCGTCTTAATAATTTCGATTTATTAATTTGAACTTTTCTCCCGGATCGCTCCCAGGTTAGAGGCGCTCCGGTGTTAGGGGAACTTTATGAAACCTCATCGCTTGGGCAGAGCTTTCTCGCCAGAGATCCGTTCAATTTAATTAATCTCAATTATTAATTTTTAATTAACCCTTAATTAAAAGTTTCTATTTGTTTATCTTATATGGATTTGGCCCAATTGTTTAAACAATAATTCCATATTACAAATAATTCATTTAGTTTCTATTCAACTTTTAAACTAGATTTAACTTTTGAATTTTAACTAAATAAGCATGCTTTTAATTCTAAAACAATTAGAATATAATTTTCAATAATAACATTTATAAAATAAAATTATAGCATGCTTCACATACATTAGCATATAATAACACATATTATATCATGATGCATGTAGGTACAATTAATTAAAATCATACAACCTATGGTGGGATTTTCTACATGACATACTCTTATGCATGAATATTATTTAAAAACAATTATATCATACATATAAACAATTTAAATAATAAATAGCTAAATTGACCTGGTATTCTTGGCACTATTTCTAAAACGGAAAATTAAATTACAACTTAATTAAATCTTCCATTGTAGATCTTGAGGCTTCATCTTTCTCTCTCCTCATGGTGGGGCGTGGGCATGGGTATTTATGGGGCAAATATTATCTCCTTAATATTTCCATAAATACTTGTTTTAAAATAATTATCTTTTGATTATATGGAAAAATAAAGAAAATATTTTCCATGTAATCTTATCTCAATTTCTAAATTTATAATTTAAGATAGAGATATAATCTTTAAAAGGATTTTATCCTTATCTTAAATATTTAAATTTTTTTTTTTTTTTTTAAATTGAGATAACAAGATAATTATGTTAAAATATCTTACCATATCTTTATCTTATCTCATCCTTGGGCGTGGGCATCATGAATGATGGGGAAAAATTTTCTTCTCTTCCTTCCTCCCTTGGTGTAGCCGATTTTACCATCAATGGGTATGGGAAAATTACAAATTTTTCCTATACCCTAAAATTTAGGGTTTACAAATTTTCTACTAAAATTTAAAAATCCTAAGTGCCTCAAGAATACCTAAACAGTCAATAAGCAAACCTCCACAATTTATATAAACATACATAAAACAACCTTTTATGCAACCCACCAAATTTTCGAAAAACACAAATTTGCATGATAATTAAAATTAGCTCTGATACCAATTGAAGGGATGATTTACTAAATTAGCGGAATTTTATTTAGTAAACTTATTAACATTTAATAACGGATCTATTAACATCATGCAATTTGTGATAAAACATGTAGATTCATGCTTATATATTCGAAAATTAAAACCTAACTTACATTGACCGAATAATGGAGAATCGGTTGGAGGTTTCTTTACAGCTTCAAATCCTCAGCAACACCAGATCTTCTACGCTATATCCCGATCGATCAAACGAAATTCGATTGTGGGATCGAACTTTAGAAGAAATTGGGAAGAAGAAAAAAATATTTTTCTTCCCAATACTATGAGAAAATCGGCCAAGGGAGGGAGAAGGGGAAGAGAGAGTTCCAACTTTCTATGGAATTGTATTGTGTGATTTATGAATGACCCAACCCTCCTATTTATAGAAAAATAGGAATCCTAATCACATTAGGATTAATCTATAGAGATAAACACAAAAAGAAAAAGATAATCTCTTTCCTTTATCTAGCAATTTCGAAAATGCCATAGATAAATAGGAGATTATTTTATTTCCTTTATTTTTATTTATCTTGGGTAAATAAATCTATGTAATTATTTTAGGATATAATTCAAGCAATTATCTCTTCCCAAAAATACATGGTGGCCGAAAATAGCATATTAATTTAATAAATAATTCCAAATTATTTAATTATTTTGGGCCAATCTCAATTGGGTTCATTAATCCAATTGGGCTAGAAACTCTCTCTTAAATTAATAAGTCCAACTCAATTAATTTATTTATTAATTACCATTTAAATAAATATTTTATTTAAACAATTAATAATATTAATATTTTCTCCCGTCTAAATATTATCAAATTATATTTAATTATTAATTTCCATTTAAATAATTTTTATTATTTAAATAATTAATAATAAATATTATAATTATTAATTTCCATAAATTAATAATTTTATTGACAATATTTTATTATTAATTTAATTAATATTAATTATTAATTTCCGTTTAAATATAATTAATTATTTAAACAATTAATAATTGTTAATTAATTTCAGATTATTAATTACCATTTAAATATACTCAATATTTAAATAATTAATAATGTATAATTAATAATATTTCATTATTAATTTCATGTTTAAATAAACTCATTATTTAAACAATTAATAATGTTTATATTAATTACCGCTTAAATATACTCAATATTTAAACAATTAATATTGCCTATTTTAAGTAATTCACTTTACTTAAAATTTCCATTTCTTCTACTTGATTTCGCGACTACGATATTTGGGCTAGCATAGGGACCCGATGGACCTATAGATCATGGGCTTAATAATTAGTCAATTAAGTGATTAACTCATAATCGGTTAATTACTTATTATCTAACTATGAATAATTCCACTATAGATTCATAGCTGAACTCCCCTCACTATAGATGAGTTATGTCCATTTAGTTTATCTTTATTTATATCCGTGATATTATCCTTCACGTGGAACCCTCATAATTACAAAGGATAAATTTACCGTTTTGCCCCTGTAATTACCGCTTTATCCTTGTGTTCCCGCTGATTCTCCAATGAACTTTATCTTTAGTCGAACTAGAGATAAGATACTTCGTGATCAATAGAAGTCGTGACGTCACTTGTTCATGTCTCGAATCGAGACATCAAGGGAGTTTCCTAAAGTTCCTAAAATGTTTAGGTATCGCACCGATACCGTTAATTTATAGGAAAGTTATGAATTCCATCTCGTGAAAATGAGTTCCCAGCTACTTATCTAGTCATGTTCCCAAAACAGGAGTGTATTGAGCGTTCTTACGGACGCGCTCTCAACTATGTGAATCAAAGAACATAACTCCACAAATAGGAGTCCGCATTTCACTCAGGATTGAGATCTATCACGGTTGATAAACTTAGTTTGATATTCGATTATTTCTCGTAAACGGTACTAATGAGAAATTTGATCGAACATCGTGGTCCTGTCTTATACAATCAACATTGCATATGATACTTCCATTTCATGTCTCCCACATGAATGATCAGGATTCGATCATTTGTCTATAAACAAAATGCGAAGCTATCAACAGTGTTACCTGGATAAGGTTCCCAAACGTTATCCTTTTACTGTAGACATATTTAAGTTACTCATCTCGACTTTAATCCTCTTGTATGACTCACATACTAAGTCGTGATTTCATAAGAGTAACTTAGGGTTTACTATTTGAATATTTTGATATTTATGTATTTCCATATATTCCTAATATCGTCAATTGAATCAATCTAGATTATATAAAGAACTTATGTTTATTTATTTAATTTATTCGAAATAAATTATTATAATTAAATAATTTCAAGTTCTAGGACACCATTCCTAACAAAGGTTCCCAAACGTTATCCATTTACTGTAAACACTTTAAGTTACTCATCTCGACTTTAATCTTATCGTATGACTCACATACTAAGTCGTGATTTCATAAGAGTGACTTAGGGTTTTACTATTTGAATATTTGATATGTATATATTTCCATATATTCCTAATATCGTCAATTGAATCAATTTAGATATAAAGAACTTATGTTTATTTATTTAATTTAAATGAAATATATTATATTTATTAAATAATTACAAGTTCTAGGACACCATTCCTAACAACTTGGTATAACCAACATGCGACACGTCGTTGGGAAGCAACACGTGGCCCAATCTCGATGTGACACATGGCATTATGATATCATCAACGTCCTCTCCTATAAATAGAAGAAGAAATTCATTCATTAGGTAACTAATTTTACTATAAATTTCTATGGCACACTAGCTCTGCTTACTTTGACTTTAGCATTGGAGGGTATTAGGCCGGCACCACACTGGTACTTTGTTCTTTTCCTATGTAGGTACCTACGTAGTACACCATCAAGGCAGCGCACTACCTTCGACTCGTCCTATATACTAAGTTTGTTGCTTATGTGGAAGCTCTCCCATTTTTACGCAACAACATTTTGCGCCGTCTGTAGGGAGAGTATATAATCGAATGCTCTACCATTAAGGATGAGTCGTAGAAGTCAGCAACACGGTGATGATATAGATGACAGTGTAAATCGTAACCTCGTAATACGAGATATAAAACTCGTAGCACCAGAGAATGATAACAACAACAAGTTGATGAAAATCAAGAAATGGTAAGTGTTTTACCCATGCCAGACAGAAGGGTAGACGTCTTGGAAGAGCAAGTTCGAGGTGTGAATTGAGATCTTGTAAAAGTCTAGAGATACTCACACAAAGGTCAGATCACCAAGCCTTCGCTGACAACCATGATTTACGATCTAATAAAAGAAAAGAAAAAGAGCCTATAGAAGGTATTGGAGAGTCACAGAATCATGAAAAAGATGGTTTGAAGGGGAAGTTGAGCCTACATGCTCGGGACACTTCCCCTTCCCCCCATAAGTCTTCTCCCAAGGGGCATCCAAATATGAAAGGAAGGTATGACCTTAAATAAGTGCTCAACGAAAAAAGAAAACCACAAACTAGTATAGTAAAGTCTACTGTTGAAAGTTCGCAACCTTGGGCACGAGGAATAGCTCCCCCTGTGTTAGAAGATCTCCTTGAGCAAACTGAACAATCATTCACAGATGACATCATGGAGTTAGAACTTCCCAGTAACTTTAAAATGTCAACTATGGCAACTTATGATGGTTTAAATTATCTGATCAAGCATGTTGATACATTTCAAACCTAGATGAAGCTCTAGAGAGTCAGAGATGCTATCAAATGCAGGGCATTCCCTCTTACGTTAGGAGGTTTTGCACGGGGGTGGTATAGACAACTCAAGCCAAGGTCTATCTCTTCATTTAAAGACCTCACTCGATCTCTTATAACTCAATTTCTTAGCAGAAGGGATCATAAGAAACCAACCATGCATCTTTGACTGTGCGTCAGAAGTTGGGGGAGAGTCTCTGAGACTCTGTAGTGAGATTCAATAGCGAATCGTTGAAAATGGAAGGTTACAATGATGACATAACTCTAACCGCAATGATGGCTGGATTGAAAGATGAAAAAAATTTGTGGTCTTAAGCAAGAAGGCTCCTACTATATACACATAGCTCATTGTGAGAGCAAAGAAATATATGAGCGCTGAAGAATTACTTAGTGCAAGAAAAGCTCTAGATAAGGGAGGAATTAGTAAACATTCTGAGCAAAAAAGAAAAGATCGAATAGAAACATCACTCGAAAAGATGACCGATATAGGGATGAGAAAAGAAACGGGACTAAACAACGACCTGAGGAACGAGGTGTTCACGTGACCAAGTTCTAAAAGTACACCCCTACTACTATCCTAGCTGAACAACTGCTAATGGAGATCCAAGACAAAAATTTATTTAGGTGGCCGTTATGGATGAAGACAGGGTCAAATAAGAAGAATAAAGACAAATATTGCCTCTTTCATAAGGACCATGGATATAACATCTCCAGTTGTTTTGACCTCAAGGAGGAGATTGAGCCCTTATTCAGAGAGGGTACTTGAAAGAATTTGTAATGAAAGGGAAAGAATCCTCACGAGTCAAGATCCAATCAAAGAGTTCGTGACCAAGAAAATGACAAACTCCTAGATGGTGAAATAAGAACCATCTTTTGGGGGCAGCAAGAAGAGAAAGGCGAGTGCAAGGGAAGCGAGACACACCCGACCTAGATTGGGGGTGCTTACAACCAACACAAATGATTTAAGGCTGGGGATATTTTGTGATGAGGAAGAAACAATGATGTAATTTATCCTCACAATGATGCAGTAGTTGTGATTCTTGTTGTGACTAATGTAAAAGTCCATTGGGTTTTGACTGATGGAGGAAGCTCAGTAGACATACTCTCTCTTAACGTAGTATAGCGATTGAAAATCGGAATGGATAAGTTAAAAAGAAGCCCTACACCTCTTGTGGGATTCCGAGGCGAACATATCATTCCTCTAGGAAGAATTGAATTGCTAGTAACATTTAGCCAAGCACCCAACAACATCACGAAAATGGTAGATTTTTTAGTGGTTGAGTTCCTGTCAGTCTACGACATCATTATCGGAAGACCTACCATTCACGCTCTCAAAGCTGATCCGTCCTCTTACCATCAAATGATGAAGTTTCTAACCCCAAATGGGTTAGAGGTGGTCAAAGGGGAACAAAAAGTCTCTAGAAAATGTTATTACACAACTATGCGAGCCATTAGGCAGGTAAATATGATTAATAAAGAACAGACCAAAAAAGAGTTATAGTCCACCACAGTCCACTCGGCTGAGGAAGTGG